>RQTK01000112.1:188426-257873 GCA_003991915.1 Elysia chlorotica | reverse complement strand
TCTCTCTCTCTCTCTCTCCTCTCTCTCTCTCTCTCTCTCTCTCTCTCTCTCTCTCTCTCTCATTTATACTTTGTTTCATTATTCAATATTGACACGTACGTTCTAATATCCTATTAACCTTCAATTTTAGAGAATCAACTGTTCGATATCTTTTTTTCAGTAAAGAGACAGAGAGTGACAGAGAGAGACAGAGACAGACAGACAGAGACAGAGACAGAGAGTCAGAGAGACAGAGACAGAGAGAGAGACTTACAGACAGACAGAGAAACAAAGAGAGACAGACGGAGAAACGATGGCGGCAGTCAGATAGGCAAAAAAAAAAAAAATTAACAGATTGGCATATTGATACGCAGAGAGGGAGAGACAAACAGGCGGACAGACAGAAAAATTAGAGAGGCAAAACTGGAGAGAGAGAGAGGCAGAGAGAAAAGGAGAAAAGGCAGACAAATATAAGAACGGACAAACATACATATAGGCACACAGACACACAGATTCACAGACAGGCAAGCAGACTGAGAAGGTCTCAAAGACTCAGATGGAAGTATTTGGTGAGAGTGGAGAGGGGGTCATCGAAAAACTAATAACATAATAATCTGAGACAGCTCGCCTACATCATGAATATGGTACACGTGCACCCCAGAGGCAGTTCTTTGGAAACCCAGCCAGATCATGAGTGCAGGCTGCGGTATCGATGCCACCTACTTTCCTTTCGACACTCTGACCTATGAGATCATTGTGAGTTTATGGATGTCCACGAAGGAAGAGATTACAGTGGACCCTCAAGTAGGCTTTCTGGGAATTTTTCTGGACAAAATTAATTCAGTCCAAGCGCGACTTGGGAATTGCTGTCTGACTGTTTAGAGATTTTATCAACAGAGAAAATTTTGACGCGGATACAGTTTCAAGTGATTTTGAAGAGGTTGAAGACGTTTTACATTTTGAACATGATTATTCCTCCCAGTACTGTTCTTGTCTTTCTCAGCGTCTCTAGTATTTTTCTTGCCTGCAAAAGCCTGGGAGAAGATCGGTATGGGTATCGCTGTACTTCTGGCGTACTCTGTGTACTTATCCATTATCGCTGACGACCTAGATCTGCAGGTGTCTTACTATACATTTTAGTTATGCGTGTTTGTTTCTATTAATCTTCACAAAGTATCGTAACAGAGGAAATTAAGCATAATCGTGGCAGCAATATAGCTTTTAAAGGTCTTTTTTATTCATGAAAACTGTTTCCGTGCAGAAAAAACAAACAAACGTTTTACGGTTGTTCAACAAAACGAAATTGACAAAAGTTGTCGTGGTTGGTCTTAAAAGCAAATACAACCAGAACGGTTTAAATTTACGCTTATTGCCTGATCCGTCGTAGGTTACTTTGTTTCTATGTAGTCATTAACTGGTTTATTGAAAAGATCAGTTTGATGTAAAAATGTAATGACTTAAATCAGCTACCTGACATAGACATTAATAATTATGAGTACACCTGTACAGAATCATGAAGACGTTAAAACTTTATGTAAAAAAATCGAAAGAACACAAAAATAAACCCAGAAAGACCAAGCATTAGCAAAAAAAAAGTTATAGGCAGACCAATCAATATGACTAAACTAGACAAAGTAAAACAAAACTACTAACGTCATCGCGATAATTATGGTCTCTCTTTAATAATTAAGTAGTGGACAAACATAATTTGTGCAAGGGAAGGCAATGGTACTAATTACACTTGTTTCTGTTGGGTGGGCCCGATCTATACTGACAGCTTAGCTGGTTACGTGGTAAATACGCGACAAGCCTAAACGGAAGGACGGCTTTCTGTACATTCTGCAGCCACAGCTCATAACAGCCTAGATTAAGCTCTCCTGATTCTTCGGTTCTTGAAAATAATATTGGGGAAATCGTTTCGTTTATATGGCGCCACTCTGGTGCGCAATAGATTTATGTCTCGATTTAGAGTTTTTGACGTACGTGTACTTGAAAGTCCTATTTAGCAGCTAATCTAGGATAAACAATATTGTATAAGAGAATTAATTATGACTCTTATGTACCAAACTATAGTACGATACATAAAATTGTGACGTCAGTTTTTGATTTCATATAAAAAGGCGGAGAAGTTGTTTTGCTTCCGTTCTCCGGATTTCTGTTGGGAACTGGTGTTTAAATTATACTGTTTTTAAAGTTCAGTAAGGCCCCTATTTTTACTGCAAACTCTCTGTCGGTTTATAGTTTAGACATAAAGACCAGCTTTTCTTTTGCTCTTTTCGTTTTGGTGTTACGAAATTGAAGCTTTATATATATTCACATTAATTGCATTTACAATCACAACAACCTTTTAACTGCTGGGGTAAATATAAATCATTGGAAACTCTTTTCATTAACCAAAGTAAGAACATCTAACTCCAAAATTATTCCTTTTCCCCGCCAATATTTTAATGCTAGGTTTACTGCGAGGCTTCCCAAAATAGCAGACAAAAGCACCGAGGTAGACACACATTTGCAAATATAGTCCAAGTAAATTTATTGCAACATCTAATTAGTTCGGAACGTTAGATCATTATTATTTCGTCATTGCTTCAGTGTAGGTTGAGTAGGCTGAATTAAAAGTACTATCTGAGTATCAATCTGAACTAACTAAAGTAATGATTCATTTGAGATACATCACTATTGCACTTATTACGCTAAATTGTGTTCACTCCGATCATTTCGGTGAATTGGCCTGTTCTTAAGGAAGCTTACTCGATTTACTGTGAATAACGTCCCTGGTCAGATATAGATATTTGACTTTTGTTGTTAAATTCTTTTATTACTTCTAAGACTGAAACGCACTCGCTTTTACCTAATTCAGTGCCGACGTTGGTTATAAACCCACAGAGCGCAAACATTTTTTTCAGACGCAAAAGGTCCGGGTTCGAGCCCTGGCGATTTCGCTCCCTACTGGTTGGGTCGGTGTTAGTTTAATGTGACTGGCTGAGACAGGAGTCATGATATCCCCGCCCTGTCTCGTGTGTGGCAGCATATAAAATTGTCAGACGTCAGTCGTGGGGCTCGTCCACAATATGGTCTATATAGTGCTGATGTTGGACGTTAAGCCTAGTCAGACTTTTTTCGCATTAAGCCTATTTCAAACTACTGTGGATACCACTTTTATAATTCATTTTTTGCTTTTATCGGAGGTTACCCAAATTGACAGGCAGTCATCGAATTGACTGAAGTGAACGCTTTTTTCGAATAATAATGGTGATAGTGATCTATTTATTTTAAATTAGTATTATGTTTAGAACAGAGCTATACTCAGTGTGAATTGTTCGTTCGGCCTGCAAGCTTACTGGACTAAGAATGTAAACTGTCCTAACTGTGTTCTAGGGATATAGCTCAACTTGGATCTAAATGCAAATAATTATTTTTTTCTGGGACCCTATCAGTTATTTTTTGAAAGCCTCGCTTTTACCTTACTAAGTTAGGAAACAATGCTATCTTGAAATATTGCAAACCGCCCAATAAAAAAAAGAAGGTGAACTCAATTTAAACGGAGTGATTGTTTAGTCGCAACGTATTATACATGTGTATTATCAAATAGCTTTCGTTAATCAAGTAAGCTTTCTTTTTCAAGAGTACAGACCCAATATGGAAAACAAACATTAACAGCTGAATAACACTTTCCTAACTTGTATTAGTCTAAAAACAATTTGGGGGGAGGTAAACTTGACTTAAGCAACTTATCACGTAAACCATTCTTTAAAAAAGCATTAAATTATTTCCAATTTTTTGAAAGGTTCTAATCATCTCTTGAAGAAACGCTGCCATCAGGATGGCGATACAACTACAAAACCTCGCGCTGGTCGTAGCCGGGGTCCTCCTCGTATACCCAGAGCTGTGGACTCTGTCTCAGCAAGGTCAAGGCCGCCGTATGGCTGTGGTAGAGGGCGCCACCCAGAACGACTACTACAGTCTGATGGACAATCTCTTCGCCGCATACAAACCAGAGGTGCGGCCCACCTTTGCCGGGGAGGCTACCTACCTGTTTGTCGCTCTGCACCTGCTCTCCATACAAGATCTGGATGAGAGATCGCAAGTTCTCGAGACCTCCATCATTCTGGAAGCTGTGTGGCTGGATAGCTGGCTTTCGTGGAACCAATCTCAGTTTGGAAACGTGTCAGAGTTCCTGTACCCACAAAGCAAAATATGGCTGCCTGACGTGATAATAGAAAACTCTGTAGAAAGTCAGAAAGAACTTGGCTATAAAACAAACATGGTGCGTGTAGACAGCGACGGTTGGATCCACTGGAAGCCAAGTCAGGTCATTAAAACATCGTGTGATATTGATGTGACCTACTATCCTTTCGATACTCAGACGTGCAGCATTATTGTCAGTACATGGATGTCAACACAAGATGAAATCGACATTGATCCCCAAGCTGCCAGCACGGGTCTCATCCTAGACAAGTATAGCTCCAGTGGTACTTGGGAATTGGTCTCCAACTCCTTAGAGACTTTGGCTAACGAGAGAAACTTAACTCGAGTTCAGTTCAAGCTGAAGCTGAAGAGACTGACAAGGTTTTATGTCCTCAACATCATACTACCGGTACTGTTTTTGTCCTTCACGGCCTCACTCGTGTTTTTCCTGCCCGCTGACGCAGGAGAGAAGATCGGCATGGGCATCACAGTACTGCTGGCCTACGCTGTCTACCTGACCATCATCGCCGACAACATGCCCCAGACTTCCCTGCAGGTGTCCTACCTGGCCGTGTACCTCACGCTGCTGCTGGGCCTGACCGCCATGGGCGTGGTGCTCGCTGTGGTCGTGCTGCACATCCACCACAAGCCAGACGACTGCACCATAGGCGAACGCACCGAGAACATCACCAGAAAACTCCGAAATGTATTATACATGAACAAGACAAAGCCGAAAAAGAATACCAAACCAAGACCTCCAACTACTCCTCCTCCCGTTCCTCCTCTCAGCACTAAAAGGGAGGTTACTCCAATCTCACGATCTCGCTCTAAGGCCACCGTTAGGCCCGTGATGCACATTGAGGTTTCCCCTCCGCCTTCATACTCGGGGGAAGTGGACGATGAAATAATCACCTGGCCCAAAGTGGCTGAAACCGTGGACAGGGTTATGTTCATCTTCACCAGCAGTCTGATTTTTATAATAACTATCATCTTTATTCCGCTTCTCGGTTTTGGGGCTTAGTTTGGTGCAAACTGTTCCAGTTCACAAAGATAAATACAGTACAATGAGAGACTATTGAGTTAGTGAGACTTATCACAAATAGAGATATCAGTGCTATTGATACGGGGAGCTACCGTAATTTTCCTACCCAAAGCCTCCTGAGCATTTTTATTCCTGTGGCTAAGACAAGGGAGATCTCTTTCGACTCCTTTTTTTCAAAGCTTTTTTTTTATATCATCAGAAAGTGTGTTTGTTATATTTGTAAGTATTGATGAAAACGTTGTACGCCTTAAAAAACTTTATCTTTTCCTTTCTTTCCTTTTGGCCATCACCAATAATGAAAGGATATTGGTTGAACCAAGAGAGATTACTGCCTGATTACTGTTTTTCTTCAACAGAGAGTGATTTCCCTTGTGACATCGTTTAAAAAAAGTATACACGATAAACATTGTATTTCTGACGCTAATTTACGAAAGTTTTGCATTCAAGAAGATCGCAGTGGTGAAGTCTGGCAGTGCCATTAAATTTTTTTACAAGTTTCGTCATTTGGTGTCGGTGCAGCTTGATATATTGTATAATGTTACTATTTTTGATGCTAGATATTGACTTAAAGTCTTTGTTGGTACTATCTCGTATCAGCCATGACAATCCATTGGCATTAGTTACACACATAGTACGTTATGGTTCTCTCTTTGTTGACTGAAACAAGGTTCTTTCAAATAGATACATCATTATTTTTAGTTTGAAAATACAATCAAGTTAAGGCCGCAAATCAGAAATTTTTATGTTTTTTTGTTTGTGGTTTTCTGTTTTGTACTGTAACAGGCAGCATTAGTTTAGGTGTATGACTTGCAACTTGTGTTTTGTTCATCTATTATGGAATTTTTTAAATCTATAATTATATTCACAGTTTAAATGCATCTATATCTACCATGACTATGAATCTTTGTCTTTTTTGTTTAAACTACGTCTGTAGTTCGTTCTATCAATCGTAACTTTTGTTCTTAACCACATTTATGTTAACAACATGGTTTTAGTCTTGCATGTCTTCCTAAACTATTTTCTCTCTCTCTCTCTCTCTCTCTCTCTCTCTCTCTATCTCTTTTACACTTTTTCACTCTATCGCTGTCGAACGACCCCTCCAGTATCAGTTTATAAAGTATAACAGTTACAGTCTATTGGTTATTTACTGTTCTTTCTTTAGTCTCTAGTAATAGGTTAAAATGTGCAATGGATGTACTCAAATTTCCTTTTACGCTGAAATAAAACAAGTATACTACTTGCCTAGAACCCAATCTGAGTGAACTGTTATATATTCTTTAGTGTGTTCAGCATTTATAGTACAGTGTGTAGCATAAACAAATTGAGGGCGCATCGTAGACAAAATCTGATTTGATTTTAAATCAGTGATCAAAGTTCAAGCGGTTCTTCGAACAGGATTTCATTTCGTGAAGTATTTAAAGCATCCAACCTCTAGAAAAAGAAAGGAACTCTGACAGACTGACTGACACGCCGAAATATGTTCGGTGGCACTTTGTAAGAACCCTATGGCAAGGAAACAGTAACGTCAACCTGTAGACTTAGCATTGGGCCCTCGCAATGAGGTAGCGCGGTAAACATTGTGCTCATCGAAGGTTTTGAAAATTTGCGCGATTGGTTTTGTTGAGTTTGTGTTACACAAACAATGCTCTAATGACAATGGAAATAGTGGTGTTAATACTACGCGCAGAGAGAGGCAAGCCCTAAAGACATGGGTATGTGTACTTAGGCAAACTGAAGTTGACCATCTTTTGCAAAGGTCCCTCGATAACAGATGTCTTTGACGCCATTGAAACGCTTATTGAAAGTATGTCTCTCAATCTTGTAGCTGTAAGAACTACTGAAAGCTACACGTAGAAGACAGAAAGAAAGAGAGAGAGAGAGAGAGAGAGAGAGAGAGAGAGAGAGAGAGAGAGAGAAAGAGAAAGAGGGAGAGACAGAGACCAAGAGAGAGAGAGAGAGAGAGAGAGAGAGAGAGAGAGAGAAAGAAAGAGAGAGAGAGAGAGACAGACAGACAGGCAGACACATTAAATTTATCTCTTCTTGAATTAAACATTTCCTAGATTTCCCTAAGGGATCCTATACGGCAACAGGATATATTTCCCTGTTGAATGTGGATCTATTTATACACGTTGCATCCAAATGCCAGCCAATACGAAAAAAGCATCGAGAAGAAAGCTGAGCTGCTAATGCTATTGTATTCACGGAAGAAACGTGTCCGTGACATGTTTACGTATCAAGCGAATAATTAACGTTAGGGAGAAGCCCTACAATATCGTGCAGCCAAAGAAATTTTTTAGATGATCTTACATCAACAAATTCACGTTAATTCAATGAGAACAATTCCGCATTATATACATGCATGTATAGGGAATATTCAGAGTAAGTGTGGTAAAAAAAAATATAAATCGCATTCAACCACACAATTATTAAGGAAAAGACACAATATTACAAATTTAAATTCATACAAACTTAGGGAAGATCTAATTTTTTATTTTTTTTTATTTTGAATGCCAAACTAAGTAGGCCTATGTGTTTTTTACAAAAAAATCAAGATTGTGATTATCATTTCTTATCAAATTGTGTAATTGCAGAATTTTCAGTACGAAAAAACAAAATCCCAGGACTTTTCCAGGATCCTGTGGAAATCCTGTATTATGTAAAACTAAAAGACATCTTGCTTAATCTATGTTTAAATGGGGAAAAGTTCAAGAGCAATTAAGACTAGTATAGTACCATCTTGTGAAAATGATTTTGTTCTGCTCACACATAAAGCTAATCGGTTATGTGGTGAGATGCATATTTCTGGCTAATTGGTGACTTCCGAAATCTAATTCATAAATCACATGACGATTGTATTTTATTAATATTATTATTTTTATTTTGGTAAACAACGACATAACTACTATATTGCTTTTGAAGACGCTTCTGAGACTCTGGGAAAGTTTAGTTTGGAAGGAGAATTTGTGTTTTAATACCCTGGTACATAAATTGATAGCCCATCGCTCATAAACAATATTTGCCTATCAATAGTCTATGTTGTTGCTATCTGCTGATGGGCTAGAGCATAGACCTATTATAAATATATGTTTATTTTTTTGTGCACGAGCAGGCTAATAAGCTTCACATCTATCAAAACATCATATATTTCACGTCATTTTTTCTCTCTATTCTTCTCACACTCATGAATGCTGATCTTTAAACTTTGTTGAGTTTCCTCTCTCTCTTGTGTTGCATAATAAAGTTCATTCCGAAAGTTGTGAATCAATTCAATATCCATGCACTAAGAGACTTTTAGTTAATTTAATTGTAAAGAATGTATGTTAAACAATTACATGTAAACAATTGACAAAAAAAAACAACCTCAAAATATCTAGACAAAACCCAAAGATGATGTGTGACTAAAATTTATTACATTTACATACATTTAATACATATACAAATAATTGTGCTGAAGGCTGTGTAAGCCTGCAAAGAATGTAAAGACCTCAGGACACTAGGAAAGAGACAGAGAGAAGAAGGGAAGAAGGGAGGAAGGGAGGAATGATGTGAAAGACAAGAACAGATTGTACTGGTACGTAAGAAGGAAATAGCTTTAAATAAAAAAATACAAGGAAAGCAAAGGGAATAATTTATGGATTGTCCACAAAAGCTATATTAAGTAACAATTGTGACTTAGGAGACAAAATTAAAATCTCAAGTACGTGAGTTGACTAAAAAGTAAAATTATAAAACAATGCAATATCAAAGGAGTGATGATGATTATGAAGAGTATTTTGATAAGATGAAGCAGGAGATAGTCTTAAAAACAAATGATGACGATGGTAACAGCTTTATTTTGGTCATGTCTTAAAAATTGAATTACCTTACATTACATTACAGGACAACAGCAACTGCACTGAGATTTTTTTGTTCCTTTTCCACCGAAAAGGGAATAAAGGGGAGGGCAAAGTAGTGCACAAACTCATCTTTAAGTAACAAAAGTGCGTTGTAGAATCTTATGAGCGGCCTGTATGTTTTTATGCAATACGTTTACACAGCCTCGCAAGATAGGATGTTCTAATTGCTACAGACAAAATAACAATATAAGTATAATAACTTGTTTTCAGCGTAACAAAACAAACTTGTGTCACCACCTACACGTCAGGCAAAAATGGCTTTACTACAACAGGAGAAGGGAAAAAAAATATTTAAAAAAATAGAGAGAAACGGAAAGGATCCACGATGTCGTTATTTACAAAAGTGTACTGCAACTCTGGGTTTCAAAAACAATAAAGGGTTCTAAAAGAATGACAAATATTTATTACCTTTGACATGAAGATGCACAAAATAGGGCTAGTCTGGTGACTCACATAAGAGCCTGCTTAATCTGACCATACCAAAAAACAGATAGTCATTGTCAATATTGGCGGACTGATATCATTGTTATTACACAAAATAGTTGACAAAGATTTGTTTAAGGTGACGTAAAAAATTGGCTCCTTTTTTAACATACAGGTCTCTTCTGCTGATGTACTTTACTAAAAAAAAAATAATTTACAATTAAAGTGAACTTAAATACAGTGGAAACCTCATAATTCGATTTACTTGGGATTGAATCCAAACTTTGAATTCAGAGGTTCGAAATACACAAGGGATTCACAAAAAGGTTTAAAGAATAGATACAGGTGATTTGAAAAATTGCATTATTGGGAGTTTTCTAGCTTTGAATTAAGTGACTCAAACCAGAAATACTTCGAATTAAGAGTCTCTAATAGAACCAGAGACCAAAACATAACACATCCTCTTGCAAACTTCGATTTATGAAAAAGACAATTTAATTACCAGACTTCGTTTTGAGAGGTTTCCACCGTACTGTGACCTCAGCTTAACAACAAATTTAAATAAAAAATCCTTACTAAAAGAATGTCTCATTGGTATGTAAAGTATTTCCAAAAACATTTGTAAAATAAAAAAAAGTTAAAAAAGGGGGAAAAAAGAAAAGAAATGAAGAATGTATATTTAATAATAATACAAAAAATCAAATTAGATGTTAGAAGGCATAACATACATCATATTATAAATATACAAATGTATATCAAAATTGGAACAGGTAAATGAATAGAAAATGATGATTATTAGTTGACGGCGATACTGTTTTACTTGTATATTTATATTCATCCTCATTCTTCCTAAAATCAGTCCAGTCCACAGTATTTCACCTGGTGCAGCAGCAAACGCTGCGGATTCCACCAGATGATCCATAGATAGGGAGGGTTTCTCTTTTTGAACAAATCAGAAATAAAATGTATACACATTTTACAAAAAAACAAAACAACTACAATGTATTACTGGGCAGTCAATTTTAACTTATCAATTGACAAAAGGCAGACAGATGAAGAAAAAAAAAGAGCTGACAAACAGCAGATCTAACAAATTATAAGGTATAGAAAATTAACAGCTGACTTACAGATTTAATCATCATACAACTGATAAAGGTCTAAAATATCAAATTAAAAAACCAGATCTGGATATAAAATTTGTGGCCAATGTCTGTTTTGTCAAGGAAACCTTTTAAACACGAGCGGAAAAGATGTTAATCAAACAATATTATTTGAGAGTAGATCATTTGGTACATGTACAAAGCAAAAACCTGACAACAAATCGAATTTCATCATGAACAAAAAGTAACATGTCCACAGCCTAGGTGAAGATGAAACATTTTTACAAGCATCAAACAAGCGGTATACATCTGATCAATGGTCACTTTACAAACTACGTATGCTTTAAGTACACAAAACAAGAAACAGCTAGCAAAGAAGTGGCAAAAACGCTAATGTCTGCATCTTAATCTCAAGAACAATTAGGTATATGAGATCCAATCTTTGGAATAAGAATGATCGATTTTTCAGCACCTCCTTCAGGCAAATAATTATATTCCATTGAGCAAGCACTTCAGTGTTACCAGGGGGGGGAAAAGAAAGAATTTGATACGCCACTGAGGCTTAAGTTATTTCGAAGAGATCAAGTAGTCATGGCCTTTTTTTCCTCTAGGATATTCATCTGCCCTGCTGGTTGGAGCCCACTTCCAGCTAAAGGACTAGATGTAGAGAAAAAGGGGAGATAAATCAAATCAAGGAACACAGACTCAAAAAAGAAAATTAATAACAAACTGTACAACACGAGGAAATTTTAAGCCATACAATACAACGACACTACTAGTTCATTATCTCAATATGTAACAGGTAAAGTTGGTCTTCAAACTCGTAACACTAGCAACTAGGCTCCATTGCAGACAGGTTCCAAGACATTTTTACATGCTGCCACAAGAGACAAGGCAAGGTTGCCAGGAATTCTGTCTCAGCTGGTCTCGCTACAGTGACACTGATTCAACCAGCAGGGGACAAAATCCTACAAGTTAATAGTGCTTCGTCGTGGAATCAAATCAGAGACCTACATAAAAGCCCAACATATTTATTGTAAAGGTTTACACTGCAGTTGTTTTATTCCCCCATCATCATGGAATAAAAGCGTCTGGAATGAAGTAAGACAGCAAAACCAAAAAGATATCTACGGAAAGAAGAAACTACCCTGCCGAGAACAATGCAATGCATCTCTTTTCCAAACCTGGCTCCTTATCTTAGAAGTGTTTGCAAATCCTACCTTGACAAAGATGAACACAATCAAATGCAAACACGAGAAGTGGGAAGAGGATTGAACAAGTAATAAAACTGAAGCGGAAAGATTGAAATTAATGTTGCCTTCCTGTTATGCATTATTTTTCTTTGTGAACAGCTAAGAAAAATAGTCAGGAGAGCTTACTCAATCAATCTCTGTGCGAAAGTTTCTACTTCTGCATCTACACAGAAGTGAATAACTGCAAGACAAGATTCAATTCCTATCTCTTTTAAAGACAGAAAAATGTATTTAAAAAAGAACAAACACACAAAAAAACATTAAAAAAGCAGTAGTAGATATGGAGGCCCTGTCTTTCTTCTTCCAACTTCTCACCCAAAAAAAACAACCCGGGCAATGTTCAACAATTTGCCAAAGTTGAGCCGAGTGTACTTTTACTGAGTGGAATCCGAAATTCTTATATAATGCTGTTGCTTCAGATTTCATTAAATAAAGAGTCAACAAAACATGAATTATCAGAATATTAACAAAAGCAGCAAAATATAAAATGCTCTTGCGTCAATAAAATTAAAACCGCTATGCAATAAAAGGTATATTAAATGGGGGAATAAGTTACAGCTGTGTTTTACTTGTTTGATTATACAGCCATGCCAAGTAAGAGTACCGCAAGTGAAAGTTATAATTTAGAAAAAAAAATTTTTTAAACAGATTCAACTCTCTAAAGGTGTTCCTTTTCATTATAGGTCTATCATTTTGGTTCAGCATAAATAGAATGACTTTTCAAAGCTAGTTTATCTAGAAAGACAATTTGCAGACCGACACCCCATAGATTCAAATGCTGGGCCAAAATAACAAAAACAGCAAAAACCAAAAATAAATAAAAACACAAAAGAACTTGTATCAATTGGTAAATGAAATTTCTGAACAGGGAAACATCTCTTTGAACACAAAAAAACAAAACAAAACAAAACTAATGTACTAGCGTAAATTTCTTTCAAAACATGGACACAAGTGAAACAGCACTTGCAATCAAAAGGAAAACTTGTAAGGTACATTAAGACACCTACTGTCATAAGTTACAGAATAATTTAGATAACATATATATATATTTATATTAATAGGCTACAGGCCATTGCACTTGCTGAAAACACACACAACTGATTCTTATTTACAAGTAACCTTGCCTAATGGTAAAAAAACAAGATACGTTTTGTTTTGACAGATTTGTAAAATACTATGCTTATGAGGTTTCAAAATACAAATGAACTTATTAATTAAAATACCATTTCACAAAAGTTTTACATGTCTTATTGTCTTCTTGTTTTGAGATTTCGCCTATGGAAATCAATTACATTTGGCAGGATGACGTTTTTTTCTCTCTTTTTTTTTTTAAATCAAAGACCCATTTCACAAGAAATAGCAATACATTGTTTTATAACTGGCGTTTACATATTTTTCTTACTCACCATACCAAAATTATCATATTTCTGGTGCCCCACTGTATTAGACTTTATTCACAGTCTAATTAAATAGAAATTCTATTTCATTTGCATTTAAACCTACACATTAAAACAAGAGACAACATCAAAGGTGGAGAACTGTCAATTTAAAATCACAAACTCTGAAAAAGTTATGGAAAAAGTTTTTGAACTAAAATTGAAATCAAATGCAATGATAATAAGTTAAAAAAGAGCTTCAGATAGTTGGATTATGTTTATTAAGCGTTGTTTCCATTTGATGACTTATTCTATTCATGGCCTTGACATTGTTCTTTAAATGAGTGAAAAATCCCAACAAAACTTAAAATCGCTGGTCGAAATTAAAAGAAATATGTACTGTACACGTTAAATCTTAAAACAATCTTCAATAAAAACACAAAGACTATGTTAAAGAAACCACCTTCTCAGCCAACCAATTTTAATTCTCTCTCTCTCTCACTCTCTCCCTCCCTCTCTCTCTCACAGACAGTCTTCACAAAAGAATTTACATATACACGTACACACACACAACATAATTTCCGTCTCAAGGAGTCCATAACAAGGCAAGCAAGCATATTTTTAAATCAACTGGTTAGACGAGAGGCAATGTAAAAGGAGTAGCCAGCTGTTGCCTCCATTATGAAGTTCAGAGCTTCTCTTTCCGTCCTTCAAAAGTTTTGATTTGATGGTCTTTACATCCTCGCGCTGCCTCAGAGCCAAGTTAGCGCCAAGTAAAAATCGACATGGTCCATTTATGGTCTTGAGTGAATGAATCTCATCGTCAAGAGGCACCACAGTAAAAACGTAGCTCCTCCAAGCTGTTTGTAGCTTTGTGTAAATGTGAGCAAATAGTACAATTTGAAAAAAAAAAAGGAAAAAAAAAAAGAGATGGGTCTTCCTTTCTGAGCGGATTTCCAACACTGGCTTTGATTCACGTCAAAGTAAAACAACTGGATGGAAAGAATAAGAGAGAAAAATTAGAAAATTTGATACTTTAAGTCTGTGACGTCTTCCCTCTCATAACTGTCACATTTACACAATTTGTTTGTTAATATTTTCAGTACTTCAGAAATGGATAAATAATAATATCCTGGTGCTAAAATATTCAAAATCACACAGACTCATCGATATTAAATTTTTTACCAATTTCAAATTAACAATGCCTATGACATACAAAAGGATTTAGAACATGTTGAGAGTTGTAGTTGAGTTGGTTTCAACATGCAACATCAGCACTACATAGGCTATAACATGTTGAGAGACATTATTTGCCTTCAATATCCTTAAAATCTAAAAAATTGTTATTTAGCAATCTTCAATCATAAAAATAAACAGGTCATCACCAGTCGCTACATAGCTTTGTTGACCATACCGCATTATCGCAAGAGTAAATATTGGTTTTCTGAAGCAACCAGGGTCAATCAAGCACAAGTTGAAAGTTCGACTTTTTTAGTTATTTATAGTGCACTAAAAAGCATTACATGTACTTTCAAGGGTTAACAAAACTAAATACAGCTGACAAAAATCTTATTAAATGCCATTAAATCAGTCTCTAAACAAGTGACCATTTTCAACATTTTCACTTTGTATATAGATCTATACCTTTAATTTTAAAAAAGGCCACAGTCCTTGAGATTGTTCTTGATAATGACATCTGTAACTGCGTCGAAGACGAACTGCACGTTGTTGGTGTCTGTGGCACAGGTGAAGTGGGAGTAGATCTCCTTCGTGTCTTTCTTCTTGTTCAGATTCTCAAACTGAAGCTGGATATACGCCGCTGCCTCCTCGTAATTGTTGGCCCCTGGTGGGACGATTAAACCATTGGAAGATTTAGGCATGTAGTTTTACCTTCCTATTACCTTTTTTTCCCCCATACCGTCACTGTGCTACAATTTTGGCAGAAGTGATTTTTTCTTATACTTATGTGATAATCTTTAGAAACTGTTTCTTATTTCTGCATCTATTTGAACACAGTCTCCAATAAGATACAACAATTACCTAAAAACCTATTGATCTGAAATTTAAATAAGTCTTAACTCTATCCTTTACAACGACATATCACGTGCATAACATAAGTATGAACTATGCCATAATCATTGCACAATGACAATATTGTGGGATCACTGTTATATGGCTCTCCCTAAGAGGATGTTTGCTTTTAAATTTGATTTTTAAGTGCCCAAAATCAACACTATATAGGCTTTATAGTGGATAGGCCTCAAAACCAACTTCTGACAACTTTAATTGCTGTCACACAGAGACAGAGCAGGAATACCATGACTTCTGTCTCAGCTGGTCACATTAAATTGAAATTAACCCAACCAATAGAGAATGAAATCCCCAGAGAGGAGCTCTAACCACAGACATACTGCGCCGATGTTCTACCCCAGGACTACTGAAGCCCCCTCCCTAGCACTTTACAATAATAAAATAAAATACATAGGCGAAAGTTCACTTAGAGAGATAATTTCATACAGCCACATTACTATTTACACCTATAAACATAGGAAGGCATTTAGTCATAACAACTGTGTGGAAAACAACTATATCTTTCTATTACATTGATGGGGCTGAAGAAAACTAGAAACAATGAGGTTATATGTATCCAGTTTCTAAAGCTTTAAACAAAGAAACTTTCCATTGTTTCCTTCCTATGTGTCAATGATTGAAATGAAGGAGGTTTAATAAATGTTTACATAGTGACAAAGAAAGGTTTATACTTCAGGTTAGACTGTTTTGGTAGCATATAAAAATGTACTTAAATTAAATAATCCTTCTATGATAAATAAGTTTTGTTAGAAATATGAAGGAAAAAAATTATGACATGGAAATTTCTGACCATCTGCGATCAATATATATCTGGGTTCCTGTGTCGGAGAGAAGATGCGCCTCGCAGTGAAATCTTAGCACCATAGCCTCACACATAGATACACAATTCTACTCTAACATCTCGGCATAAAAAATTCATAACCAACCATGTAATGTATTGGCCTTATTCTTCCTAACCACAAACACATATCTCGGTATCTATCTTCCATGCATACGAATAATCTGATATCACAAGCATTATATCACAAAACAGATTCATTTATTCCATCGGTGTTTGGACAGTGGAACAAGCTCCGTAGTCCTATTGAGGACTTTAAAGGCCTGAACACTTGAAAATTGTCTTCATCGCAGTGAATTAATTGAGAACAAATACGGTTTCTGGGCAATAACTCACCAGTGTACTCTGGGAAGCAGATGGTCAGAGGTGACTTCTTAATTTTCTCCTCAAACAAATCCTTCTTGTTGAGGAAGAGGATGATAGAGGTTTCTGTGAACCACTTGTTGTTGCAGATGGAGTCAAACAGCTTCATACTCTCCATCATACGGTTCTGGGGGTGAAAATTGGAGAATTGTGAAAAGGTCCTCCTCTGTGGAACTAGGAAAGCCGGAATCCTACAGCGGGTTATTGAGAGGCATTTTCCTACTACAGCGTTGCGATAGATTTCAACTCATCTAAAAATTATGTTAATAAAAAGGCTTTCACGATGAGCCCTAAGCTACTGCAATAAAAATTAAATGCTGTACGGCCTCATGGTGTCTTTACTGTTTAGATTGCGTATTTTATTAACTTCACATGGCTGAATAATGAATACGACTTCATTGTCAACATTATATCATACTTTCGAGTTGGTAAATGTTTTACAAAGCCACCGTTATAAAGATCACAAATGCACGGTTAAACAGTATTTTAAATCTTAGGATAGTGCTGCTTTCAAATAACCAAAATCTAAATGATGATGCTGAGATACAATTATCTTATTTCATTAAATTGAACCTTTTGCCTCTAGCGGCAATGCATACTGGATTATAAAATAATGACCCATTGACAAACCTTCACTGAACAGTTACTTGCCATCTTATTTTTCTTTTTTGTTTTGTGTACTGTAAATCCGTAAATGTATGGAAAATTGGCATCACTACTTAATAAAACTATTTCTACAAAGGACCCTCAATTCTTATCCAGCTTCTGGATCTACTCAGGTCACTGTAAACACATATACCAGTCTTACTCTTAAATCTTAAAGGCATTTCCTAACTGATAACTGATAAAAAAAAGTCGATCAAGTTGCAAAGGTTTTGGTCGCACCACAATGAATCTACATCCTGGTTGTAATTAAGGTGTTTCAGTAAGAACAGCACAAAACTATTTTCCTGATTACATCAAAAACCATAAGAATAAAAAAAAAAACGTTTTATTTATAATGATAATAGTTCAAATGATTTTCTGACACAAATGTAGAGAGAAAGAAAGTCAACTGGGTCAACTCTTTCTTTTATAACATTAAATTTTATTTCAGCAAAGAAGATATATTTTTCATTGTACTAAACTTTTAACTGAAAATCTGTAATGTTAAAGGAAATCAGCATTACTGGTTGTTTACAAATCTGTGCCATTTTAAAGTGATGCCAACTGGGTCAACTTTTTATACATCATTTTTTTTCAGCAAGGTGTGTATATTCATCATACCATATGAATTTGTTTTCACTAAAAAATGTGTAAATATAATGGGAGATTGGCACTACTGGTTAGTTATTAAACTGGAATCTAGTACTATGTACAAGATGGGAGTGGCAGTATATCTGGGAATAAAATGGAAATTGAGTTGAGGTTTTTAAAACATCGAATTTCATGTTCTCAATTTGGTTTTTAATTATCAAACTTACACAACAAGGCTATATCGTGAGCAGAACCCAAGACTAATGTCTGACAATTTTAGAAGCTGCCACACACTGACAGTGTAGGGATGCTAGGACTCCTGTCTCAGCCTACCAACATATACTGACAGCCTTTCTGACCAACAGGTGACGAATTCTCATATAAATTATTGACTGGTTGTTTGTTTCAAATTGGGGACCTCCCATTAAAATAATTAAAAAAAAATAATAAACTCTCAGGCAGGAACATTACCATTTCTTGATCTTCTGCCAGGGTCAAGTCATATTCACTCATAGCTACAATAAATATAATGGCTGTGACGCCCTCAAAACAATGGATCCATTTCTTCCTCTCAGATCGTTGGCCACCAACATCAAACATCCTGAGAGGGAAAGATAAAATAACATGATCATTTAATACAACAATCATCTTCAGTGTCACATAATTGCAAATGTTTTGGTATGTACATAAAATTACATCAAGAGTAATATGGATCCCAAACATACATTTCTGAAAAAAAACAAACAAAAAAAACCACATTGCTCATAAAACGACTCACATAATAGGTTATGGCTAGGATTTCATAGGTTTCACTTTTGAGTGGGTTTCAAAGTCCTGATGGTGGTGACATGGAAATTGTTCAAGTCCCTGTTTACCCATTATCCAACAAAGTTAAAAAAAAAGATTAGGCTGGCTGAGCTCAAGTGTGAGGATCTCAGGGAGTTCAGTTCTGGGTAGGTACAGTTTACTTTAATACTTGTGTCCTCCAATTTGCCATTTTCTTGTCATGAATATGTAAAGCACAACAAGCAGAGGAAACAAGAAAACTCAACTTAATAACCGCACTAACATAACTATTAACTTTTTTTTTTACAATCACATTTGCTTGGCCTATTATTTGACATAGCATTACATTGCAGAATTTTACATCCTGGTTGTAATTAAGGTGTTTCAGTAAGAACAGCACAAAATTATTTTGCTGATTACATTATAAAAACTCATAAGAATGAAAAAAAAATTTTTTTATTTATAATAATAATTAAAATGATTTTCTGACACAAATGTAGAGAGAAAGAAAGTTAACTGGGTCAACTCTTTCTTTACTTGAAATTAAATTTTATTTCAGCAAAGCAGATATATTTATTATACCAAACCATCTACTGAAAATGTTTATATGTTACAGGAAATCGGCATTACTGGTTAGTTGTTTACAAATCCGTGCCATTTTAAAGTGGTGCCAACTGGGTCAACTTTTTATACATTTTACAGAAATTCTTTTTCCAGAAAAGCATGTATATTCATCATACCATATGAATTTGCTTTCACTGAAAAATGTGTAAATATTATGGGAAATTGGCACTACTGGTTAGTTCTTAAACAGGAATTTATTACTATGTACAAGATGAAAGCAGTGGTATATCTGGGAATTAAATGGAAATTGAGTTTTTGGTGGGTTTCTTTTTAAAATCAAATTTGTATGTTGTCAATTTGGTTTTTTATTGTCAGACTTATGCAACAAGGCTATATCCCAAGACTAATATCTGATAATTTTAGAAGCTGCCATAAACTGTTTCAGCCCATCACCTTACACTGACAACCACCTGATCAGCAGGTGGCGAATTCTGATATAAATTATTGATTGATCGTTTGTTTCAAACTGGGGACCTCCCTTTAAAATAAAAACTTGCAGGCAGGAACATTACCATTTCTTGATCTTCTGCCAGGGTCAAGTCATATTCACTCATAGCTACAATAAATATAATGGCTGTGACGCCCTCGAAACAATGGATCCATTTCTTCCTCTCAGATCGTTGGCCACCAACATCAAACATCCTGAGAGAGAGAGAGAAAATAACATGATCATTTAATACAACAATCATCTTCAGTGTCACATAATTGCAAAATAGAAGGTATGCAGTAAAATACAAAGATGTGCAAACACAGGAGGATATCAATGCGCACAAGTGTGAGGCCTGATTGGAAAAACAATGAAACAGATAGGGCCATTTTAATTTTGTCTTCACCATTAAAAAGATACAGATCTAACAAACACAATGAATGATATGCTAATTCCATTTTCAAAATGATATAAATTGTCACTGTACTACACTTTTGGCAAGTCATTTTTGCCATTTTTGAGATAATAATAAAAAAAAAATGTATTTCCTCGTTTCTACTTTATATTTGACACAAGTTTCTAATAACAAAGCAAAATCTATTGGTGCGTTTTAATCTGAAAGTTTAATTAGATGGATCTCATTTCCACCTTTACAACAATTATCACTTGCATGACAAGTCTCACTTATCACATATAGTAGCAGGATGTTAAAATATCTGAGATAAGCCATTGTACTATCTAGGTGACACGACATTTACTATTTTGCCTTGCCCTTACTTGAAATGCAAATCTTTGAGTGTGAAGTGCATCTCCATAATTTTTTTAGTCTTTAACCTCGCCTTGATCAAGATACAGATCTAACAAGCATAGGCTAATGTCATTGTCAATATGACAGAGTATATTTGAGATATATCTTTGTGAAATGACAATCATTTTATTATTCAGTCTCGGTCAAGATACAGATCTAACAAACATATGCTAATGTCATTGTCAATATGACATATTATATCTGAGATATACTGTTGCTCTACCAGCCCAGTGACGTAACCATTATTTTATTACTTTGCCCGGCCCTTACTTAAAGTGCAGATCTTTGAATGTGAAGTGCGTCTCCACAATGCCTGTAGTCTTCACTCTGGTCCTGAGCACATCCTGCTCTGTGGGAATGTAGCCCGGCGCAGATATTCTGTCTAGAGCGTTCAGGTAGCTGCAATACAGGAGGGGGTCAACAGAGTAACAGTGTTATCTCAGTGAAACAGGTAAGGAGACTTCATACGGAAAACAGAAGGACAATCATGTTATCAGTCAAAAAGGTATGAAAACTTCAGCCGAAAATAGAAGGTGCTGCACCCCTGTAATTTAATTTATTTTTTAAAAAGCAAAGTGTACAACTAGACAGTAACCGCTCTCTTCACAACAAAAATATATGAAACAGCTTAATGAAGTCAGAGCTCGAGATAATTTAAGAAAAGGCTAGAACAGATCAATATAAAATCTCGTTTGAACCAGCCTCAGCATTGTTTGTGCTTGCATTTAGCTATGTATTTCTTTATAATAATTATGTCTTACAGTGCACAATTCTTTGTGCATAGAACTTTTTTTTCCCTCATTGCAATATTGAATAAGGATCATGGATGCCAACTGGATCATCATTTTTTTTTTATTATTGAACTTCTGGCATAAACTCATAGCATATTGGTTCACAAACATCACCCCTTCACTTATTTTCCTCGAATTTTGACCTGCAGACTTTTTTTTCTTCTTACATAAATTTAGTATTTTACACAAAATTGGCATCACTGAAGTATCCCGTATTTGATGTGGACCAATTGAACCATATTTTATGTACCACAGTAGAGAAGGTGCTATGAAGATAATGTACAACTGCATCACCTTATCTTTACCTCAATTGATACTATATCAGTCTTGACATACAGTCATAAAACATAAGTAAGACAAATTAGTCTGGTTCTGCCCAGGTCTGATGACGCCAATTAGATCATCACTTTTAAATGAAACCTTTTGTGCACATCCGTAAAGCATTGATAGACCTTTACTGAACTATGAAGTGTCGATTTTGTTTTGTTTTTCAAACTAAAAATCCCTAATATTAAAAAACACTGAAAATCCCCAACAACAAAAACCTGAAAATCTCTAAACAAAAACAAAAAAGGCTTCACTGCAAAGGCTACCTTCAAATAACAAAGACAAGTTACTGTCAGGACAAATGACTTACTACTCGGCGGAGTCGTTGAGCTGGTACTCCCTGGAGCGACTGAAACATTCTTGGACACCCACATCCTTCCAGAGCCTCTTCATGATGCCAGAGAGCTCGGCTGACATCTCGCCCTCATCCGCATGACCTGCAAGAGCAAAAAACTGCCTTGCATCTTCCTGTAAGAGGGGGAAAAACACAAAGAAATGTGTGTGTTTAGTATTTTAATTATAATTTTTATTATTATTATTTTTATTATTACTATTATTGTTATAATTATTGTTGTTGTTGTTGCTGTTATCATCATATCATTATTACCATTATTATGTACATTACGTTTCAATGATTATGTACTTAGTGCTAAAGAAGAATTCTGCAAAATATTTAGTTTCCTTTATTATTATTATCATCATCATCATTACCATGTCCTAAGTGCAAGACGAATATCTATCCATAATCTCGGAAGGGGAAAGAAATATTCTTTAAAAAAATGAAACAGCTGTCTCCCAGTTTAGCAGTCTAGGTCTCAAGAAATTATGTACAGTAGAGAAACCAAGACTCTGATACCCACGACTTTGTCATATAATATTGATACTCTCTCTAACTATGTGGAACAAGATGACTTGAACAGGGGATTCAAGCAAAAAAACCTCAAGCATCAGAGTCAGTAAGTTCTTCCGATTATCTTATTGATGGGTCTATCTTTATATGTGCCCCATGTGGCAATGATCTTGTGCCCATGGATTTTGCACCATTAGTCTTTTTCATGCACGAAAAAGAAAAAAAAAATTCTATTTACGATCATATTTAGTTATTCCCGTCTGTGTTTTCTTTGTTCACAAATCAATGGGTAAAAATTTAAAGAAATACAATCTGGGTGTTGTTTTAAAAAAATGTACTGAATTAAATTGGATAAAAAGATGCATTTCTGTAGCAATGTACCTTAAAAAATAATTAACTATCTGATCTTTATTGTCTTTATGAACAGGCAAAACATTTTTAACAAATTAAAATTTCTTGGCTGTCACAATCAGGTCATTGACTTGAACAAAAACTGTAGGTATTTCCTTGATTCTTACTCATCTGTGATATTTTCTGACACATACTTAATCAACAAAGCATTTGTATCATAAAACTTCTTTCCTTGAAAAATGTTGTCATAAAAAGTCTGCTTGATTAAGAATGTGTCAAAAGTTGAAAACCATCCCTTCTCAAGACTGACAGTTAATAATTAGACTGGATTGATTATTTCTCCACAAATTGTGCTCATAATAAGTCAGCTCATTGTGCATGGGCAATTAGATTTCTAGAATCACCAACAAGGTCAAGGGTGTTCATTTTAGAATATGTTGATGATCATAGCGGTAGTCAAATGATGTTAATATGGATATGATTGAGGTTGAAGATGATTGTTTATGACCTCACTAAAAGCTGCAGTACATGATAATAATCTTACAACAGTTCCGCCTTCGCATTCATTGTAATATGCTTATTATGATGATGATGAGGATATGCTGAAGGCTGATGGTGTGTATACTTATCTCTGACCACGCTAAAAGCTACAGTACACCATAATGTTCTTTCAGCACTTCCGCCTTCGCATTCACCGTACTATGGTTATTATGATGATGATATGGATATGATAACATAAAGGATGATGGTGTGTATACTTATCTCTGATCTCGCTAAAAGCTACAGTACACCATAATGTTCTTTCAGCACTTCCGCCTTCGCATTCAAGGTACTATAGTTATCATTACTATGATGATGATATGGATATGATAACATAAAGGTTGATGGTGTGTTTACTTATCTCTGATGGTGTGTATACTTATCTCTGACCACGCTAAAAGCTACAGTACACCATAATGTTCTTTCAGCACTTCCGCCTTCGCATTCACCGTGTTATTGTTATTAGTGTCAGCATTAGCGCATTTTCCCCGTCTAACACTAACAGCAAACTGTCCACTTTGTTTTGTACAGCCAATTGATTCTAATCGCTCTTTGTCAACTAGTGTGTGGGCGGTGCCCTTAAAAATCAACACATGGTAACTACTATGCGACGCCTAGTCCCCACTGCCCTTACTGCACTTAACTAAACTACGTCCAGACAGAGTTAACAAAAAATGATCTAGTTCAGTTCACACCACAGGACAGTTCGGAAACAAAGAATGATTCAGTAATAATGTTCCGCTGGGGGAAACATGACCTGTAGCACTCATCTCTTGCAGACAAAGGAAGGACAGACTATCGTGGTATGTGGTCTTGTCTTCCACGACGCGTGTTTACTTTAGATGCTAGCAGAAAAATGCGTGTGTAATTAACTCTCTCTCTCTCTCCCCCTCCCTCCCTCCCCCCCCTCTCTCTCCTCTCTCTCTCTCTCTCTCTCTCTCTCTCTCTCTCTCTCTCTCTCTCTCTCTCTCCCTCCTCTCTCTGTCCGCCCTCCAAACTGTCAGTCGGGCAATCAAATAACGATCATCATATCTCTTAGTTTGCCATTCTTTCAAGAACTTGTGGTTATCAGCCAAACAAATTTTCTCAGGACACGTTTTATACAAACTCGAATTAAAAATCCATTGCATAAACACGATAAATCCAACTACATGTATTATATTTTGCAAACCACAATTATACATTGCAGATAAAGATAATGGTCTTATCTGCAGCACGGCTGTGTGGATTTGTCAATATTTTTAACAGCTGATGCCCTGAGGTACTGGCTATCAGTATCAACACGACGGCCCCACTATACTCTCATTGGAAGCCTCGCGATGTTAAAACTCAAATCCCTTCAGGTTTCCTCTTCTCTACAATGATTCCCTTGTAACACCGTGTCCTTATCCCTATGATGCCCTTATAATAAGGTCTCAAATGAAGCAGCAAAGCAATGCTACACCCGGACGATGGACTTGTCGAACAATCCGAACAAATTTAATAGGGACCTCAGATACCTCATTGTCGGCACTGTTGACTATCAAACAGGAGGAGGTCCGACAGCTTGAATCTCAGTTGGTAATAACCCCGTCTTCTTGTGAGATGTTTAAGGGACCACAAAAGGGATTACATTGAATCACTTAAATAAAACTCCTACTAATTTTGAAAAGAATGAAAACCAACACCAATGGTTACACACTGAATGAAACAAAGAGTGAGGCTGTAAGTGCAAGTAGTATAAGAGCAAATGCAGCCAGCAATTGCATGCCAGGCAGGCCAAGCTTTTCTCTAGATTACAGCTTGAATTCCGGTAGGCCTATCCATGGTCTTCAGCCCTGAGAATTAATTGGCCTCGGTGGACTTCATTTTCTGTTTCCCTTCTCTACCGTTACAAAAACTCTTAAGCTTTTCATGGTGGCTACGATTTGCGCTATGTTAATAATAAAAAAAAGTATTCAAGCGGCGGTTTTGATTTATTGCTAAGTGATCTGCCAGAGAGAGAGAGAGAGAGAGAGAGAGAGAGAGAGAGAGAGAGAGAGAGAGAGAGAGACGGGGGGGGGGAGGCAAAAAGCGGGATAATCCCGCCAAAAGCGGGAGGGTAGGCAGCTCTGACAACGGTATCGCCACTTTATTTTAATTTTTTTGTTTCATCTCAGAATTGTGCCCCCCTCCCCTTTTTTTTCTTTTTTACTCCCTTGAAAGGAATTGGAAACACACAATCATTATAACATAATGAAGGTCACAAAGTCGAGAAATAAACATTATTACTGGCGGCAACAAAAACATCCTTTTATGTTGAGCTATTATGGATTTTCTCCAGGTTCAACTATTGTTAAATACTCTCCTCAGTGACGGTTACTAAGGCAACGACGGAAAATCCCGACCTTGTCAGAGTCCAAAGTGGTCTCCGCGGAACTCCAGCGTTAACATGTAGCATTATTATCTTTCCATTTCGTAGTATTTTAACAATTATGCAGCGTCCACTTGAAATCAGAGTAAGCAACAACAAAACAAAAAGTAAACAAGAAATGAATTTATTAAATGAACAGTTTGAACTTCAGGGCAAATATCAAGTTTGCTTTTTTCCCCTCGGCGACAGTGTTTTAATTCGAGAGATTATTTTATCGCTAGCTAAAGAGACAAAGAGACGAAGGGGCTTGGTTGGCTGTGGCCAAGGATATACAACAAACTAGTGAAACCTGACATGAGCAGAGCGGGAACAGAGGGACACGATGTAGATGCATAGCTTAGCATCCTATGGAAGAGGGCGTTTAGCTTATCAAATCCACATTATGCACTTAAATAATCTAGAAAATATATTAAGCTGCGCACTCGTTTCCGTTTAACACGCTCAGCCAGCGTTCTTCATTCTGCGGGCAAGCGATGAAACACCGATTACCAACATCGAGACTAATCCATATCTTAAGAAATAAAAACTCAGATACGTTTGTATTTTAAATTCACTAACTAGCAAACGACTCTTCGAAACCTAGTTACTTATTTCTTCCTATAAAAGTTACAGCTTTCCCAAATCGCATTATATTTAAGGGCAAGCATTGTGCAACATCTCAAAGGATTGACACCCTATTCTTGCATCTTCTGACCCCCCCCCCCTTCCCCGCAACAAACAAACAAAAAAAAAACATATAAGAAGAAACTAACAGATTTTTAAGGGAAAGCTAGCAACATATAGTCTATGTCACTGCTGACACGATATTTACAGTATTCGTTCCTCATCGCGGCCCAAAAAATATGTCCTTGCGGCGCAGAGAATAGGCTGTAGCTCGACTCAGTCGAGAGTACACGACTATAACCTGAATAGTTATGTGTTTGTATGCCTCCGAAATAGTTTTCAGTTACAGTATTACACTCACATAGTTGAAAATTAGGATCGACTACAGTTGGAATGTTTGGATGGTTAGTTGATCGATAAATTCCAGTTTCACAAACCCTGCCCACCAATATAAGTGATCTCGGAAACTGGCTCTTCATACACTCAACTTAGTCCTACCATGTGATCAATGATACATTTTGATCAACGTCACAATCTAAAAAATGTCGTTAAGCAAAAACTCTCGATATATCGTGTGTTAGGAGTGAAAGGTTAAAGATTAAATTAACAAACAAAAAAATTAAACCTATAGAAAATTTAATTTGGAGACTAGCTTATAATAGAAATATATACATTTCGCCATGTAACCCAGATAAAAAATTATTACCGAGAGGTGCTCTAATTAACAGAACGTTTTTTACACTGCAAATTATCGTGCATAGCGTCACTGCGGTCACGCAGTTTACATCTGGGACCTACGCGGGACGATCTTAAAACCGGTAGCCTCGGGTAATACTCTATTATATATATAGCATGCATGTTCCAGATGTACATGTCAAATTAATGCAACCGACGTCAACGGTATTGACTGCAATGCTCGGTGTCAGACGGGCTGTGATAAACAAGCGCTAGACCTGTGGTTATTATATAGGGCGATTTCACGAAAAAAAAAAAAAACGATGAGTCAACTGGCATGACACTCTGACAGCCATGTCTAATTTTAACTACTATCATGAAAATAGCCGACCCGAAATGGTCGGTACATTAAGTTTTGTCGCTCAGCGTTCAACGTCAGCACTATAATAATATAGGCTATATTGTTGACGGACGGAAGCATGACCTTAGGGCCGCAATAAAATGTGTAAGTTTCAGAATAATATTCAAGTATTAAAAATGCTACAAAACCTGAAAAAAATCGATAAGATAAGCACAGTTGCGTTGAGTTTGTTCTCAACGTCCAGCGTCAGCACTATATAAGCTATATTCTGGAAGGGCCCAAACACTGACGTCTGACAATAATGAGGCAGGGCAGGGATCCCATAGTAGTTGTTGAGTTTTTCGTCCAACATCAGCACTATATTGGCTATATTGTGGACGCGCCCCAAGACGGACGTCTGACAATTTTTGTGCTGCCACACATGAGACAGGACAGGGATGCCATGACTCCTGTCTCAGCCGGTCACATTAAACTGACACGGACCCATCCAGTAGGGAGCGAAATCGCCAGGGCTAGAACCCGGACCATTTGCGTAGGAAGCCGATGTTCTACCCCAGGATTTACAATTAGGTTATGCAAAACTATTCATTGTGCTGATTGTCAAATTTCCCAGTGTAGTTGCTGGTGACATTTTCTGACAGTGCCAACATAAGTGGCATGTTCTTTCAATATGCTGAGTGTGTTTGAAATTTCAAAATTTTCGTGTTGAAATTTAATCAGATATGTATTTTATGCCCTAAGTACATCTACATTATAAACAGAGGCAAAAATAATCAGATAGTAAGGTACGGCCAATATTATTTCAAAGTTTACTTCCCTACTCATGAGTACAGTAACTCGCTACATTAAATCAATATGTTCCGCTTGCCACTTTCGCTGTGGAAAAGAAAAGCAAACCCCTGCAACAAAACGAAACAAAAATGGAACAAAAAGGTGAATACGGAGAAAATTCGAATCAATAAAACGCAACGCAAACATCAAAATTACAAAGGAAGGAAATAATAATACATCGCAAACTTTCCAACAAAGGAAATAATATGAACTAAAACCGTAAACGATCGAACTAAACCCGTTTGTTTTACCTCGGGAGTGGGCACACCACGCACTAAGCCGAAAGTTTTCATCTGAGAAAGGAGGATCAAGAAAAAAAGGCCAAATTTATTAGGATCGATTAAAAACGCGGTGTGCAGTGCGTTTGAAATGCACTTATCACAAAATACAATTGAATTTAAATAGGGATATTGAGATTTGTTTTAAAGTACTTGTATATTTTGAGCAAGAATTGTTGGTTCAAGTTTTAAAAATAATAAAAATTCGAGAGCAAAGGGGAAAAAAAAGAATGTTTGTTTCTCACATCGTCCAATATTTTAAAATATGCCACAACCGTGTCATCACATTCTTTTTTGTATTCCCAGCTGCACGCAAAGGCAAAAAGACTTCATCAACTGGATAATACCCAATATGACTGTATCATTGTGTGAGGTGCGGATGCGGTTCCCAGATAGCAGCACAAGCCATGCACAATCAATTTTACAAAATGTTATGACGGTTTAATCTGCGGCAGGCAACGTGTAAAGATACTATAAGCGCAGGTAAATAACAGGGGGTTCATGTTGCATTTTTTTTTTTGGTTGATACCATAATGCCTGTAAATAAACATTACGCACGTGTTATTTTGCGGAAAAAAACAAATTCATTGTATATATTTTATCAGAAATAGGAAATTCGAGACTCAAAGAGCTCTTAACTGTAAGACCGACGTGAAGTCAAGAGCGTTTTGCAATCATTCCAAGAGGCAGTACGCACTGACTATTCCCATACTAACTTGCCACCCCCTGCAGTTAAAACGATGTACTTCAGCACGTCAACTCGCGACAGGCCGACAGCACCACCACTTAAACGTCAGGTGAAGAGGTAGTACATACAAGAAGGATAGCGGTATTATTACATTGTATACATTTACAATCTGACAGAGAGCACAAGACCATTCATTTTTCCCTCACATTGACAAACATTGAAGGACTGCTCAATTAATACTTAAATAGTAAAGGCTTTACCGTTACGCCCCCCCTCCCCCAGGTTTATATCTGAATGGTTACGTTCAGTATTCATTCTGGTTCTTTCCAAATTCAAGAGAGAAGATGGTTGCCATAGATAAAACCTCTTCACACAACCACATCATACAATCATGGGCAGCAATGGCTAGATAGGAACATTGTCGAAACATTGTTGTGCAATAATAATAAAAAAAACGAATGGGTGGTTAACGTCGTGGTATGCTTTCAACTCGCTGATATGATAGAAGGCTTAAGCTTAAGTTGAAGGCGACGTTGAACTTGCTACTAGTGAACAATTAGTCAATATCTAAGGCTAAGCCCTCCGAGATCTGCCCATCTATAGAGTTTACATAGAGCGTCAGGGAGACGGAATTGAGTGAAAGGAGGAAGCTGAGTCAGGTCACACCAATTCTGTGAGCTTTCCCGCGACGGGCTGTCAATTGTCGTTGTATGTAGGTGTGTAGGCGTGTCGACAAATATTGTTGCCATACGTCAGTGTGTTAGCCTACACACCATAAGTGAGAGGCTGCAGGCTTACTATGACAAGTATTGTGTGCTGCCTGGGATGCATTGTCTCTACAACGTACAATGAATAGCAACAAAACCTACATAATTATAATTGCAGTGTAGTATAATTGCTCTTGTCAGTCTTGGTGTGTAAATAGCACAGCAATAATTTAAAGCATGCCAGTGGCTGAGTGAGGCATGTGGATCCATACATTAATCAGAACGCTTTACACACACACACACACACACACACAGAAATCCGCATTGTACGTTCAACCTTGGTAACAACAATACATTTTACGACAGAAAAAAAAAGAAAGCACGGTAAAAAAAAAAGGAAACAAAGTTTCAAAAACGTTTTGATACATGTATGACTATAAACCTTTCCACTGTCCTGAAAATGACCTTTGTTCCGCGTCGTAAAAAAAAAACAGGTACCGATTAGCTCTGGGCTTGCTCATATAAAATGCTAGGTTACCTTGAAGCTACGAGTTTTAATGGCACCGTTTCAAAATATATGACCTTAAAGGAAATTAAAATAAATATATATTCCTCTTAGTTGTGAGAGTCCGTGACATTGAAACATAGCACAAACGTATACCTGACATTGAAAAGGGATATCGTTTCCAGTTACGTCTAGGTGCAGGGATGGCGCTAGATAACGTTTTGCACATAATAGGACGCATGAGAGAGAGAGAGAGAGAGAGAGAGAGAGAGAGAGAGAGAGAGAGAGAGAGAGAGAGAGAGAGGGAGGGGGGGGGGGGCACGAGAGAACAAAATGGGTCATGTTTTTTTATTCTTAAAGAAAATCAATAACAGTACGACACGAAAAAAAATTAAAAAAAAAATAAGGGGACCAATATTCTTTTGCACATGTAAAATAAAGTATGGTAGCACAATGCAATGCTGCTATTGGTTGTTCTCATAAAAAAATGTTACTGTTGAGCATATCTCTCATTTTAATATCGAGAGGAAATAAAGCCCTACGCCGTACATGTTTGGTCAAATAAAAATGTCATAAAAAGACGCTAAATCTGATAAAGTTTATCAATGTACAAAAACTACAGGTTTTGCAATTGTCATGACAGTAACTTGTGATAATCATATGATAATCATGCGCGTTAGGCATGGGGTTTTTTGATTGCTCGTTAGCTTCGGTAAGGACATGCCTATGATAACACGGTCCAGAATCGCTCACCTATCTTCTTCGTATACGTATATATTTTGTATAAAAGCTCGTTACGCAAACGTGCATAGACTAAATGGCGGGCGCAGTGATAATAAGGACTAAAAACACAGAGTTTGGAATCCCGATTCGCTTCTAACACTTCTAAAACTATAATAAATTATGTCTACAATGCAGAAATACAACCCCAACCCACCTTTTTTTTTCTTCTTTTTTATTTTAATTAGAATATAATATAACACTGAATAAAACTGCAAAATACTAATAACTATGTTAGATGCCATTGACGATTGTGTACTACAGAAGGAGAACTGCTTCCACTGCATGCTGCAGGGATTGGATATGTCTTGACTACACAGTCTTCCACTGCATGCTGCAGGGATTGGATATGTCTTGACTGCACAGTCGTGCAGGAGAGAGGCTGAAATAGAAAACTAATGACCTGCTCATTAGCCACAGCCTTCACAACATTCTTCGATTTTAACACCAGCGCAGCACGCGCGTGAAAAGCCGGGTTGTTTTCAAGTTTAGAGAGAGAGAGAGAGAGAGAGAGAGAGAGAGAGAGAGAGAGAGAGAGAGAGAGAGAGAGAGAGAGAGAGAGAGAGAGAGAAAGAGAGAGAGAAGGGGGAGAGAGGTGTCAGGTGAGCTTCACCTTTACCAGTTTTAGGTTGCCATTAAGCACCCGCACGGGTAAACATGCGTTGTGTGTGCACACGTATTTTGCGTGTAAGGAGAGAGAGGAAGCGAGATGTATGCATGTTATTGTACACCTCGGTATAATAATAGTTATTTTCGCCCGCATCCATTATAAGTTTGCAAACAGTGCACGTATGATAATTATACGCCATTTTAAGAAATGAAGAAAGATACAAAGATATTTACTCAATACAAAATACAAAAAGGCTACTTCCACCCTTACTTCAACATCTTAATGGAAAGATAAGGATGAACGCGCAGCCGCACACTAAAAAACCCTCGGAACGCTTCACTTGTTTCAAAGAAACCCGGGTTAGTAATGGGTTACAAGAAAGAAAGATACACATAATTATATCTACTCAATACAAAATACAAAAAGGCTACTTCCACCCTTACTTCAACATCTTAATGGAAAGATAAGGATGAACGCGCAGCCGCACACATAAGTTGCAAGAAAGAAAGATACGAAGATATTTACTCAATACAAAACACAAAAAGGCTACTTCCACCCTTAGTTCAACATCTTGATGGAAAGATAAAGATGAACGCGCAGCCGCACACTAACAAACCCTCGGAACGCTGTTAAACAGACCCAAGTTAATGAGTTGCAAGTAACTTACTTATATGACATGCACATGTATCGTTATACCCACGGCTCGCTCGGTGCGAGTCTATGGTAAAATATTAGCGAGCTAGCAATTACGGGGCACGTAGCAAAAACCAAAAATGATTATAGGTACAAAACGGTACGCTAGGTACAATGACTTGCACCAGCGTCCAATCAAATCTTGATCAAACACGAGCTATCAAACAACACCATTTCTAAGCTAAAGGTGGTGATTATGCTACATGTATCCCATAGCCCCGTGAGTTTTCCTTAGTGAGTTCTAGTGACTCAAACACGAGTAGACAAATCAACATAAACCGGGGAGCAATAAAATCCGCACACATCTGCGACAAAGAAACTAAGGATACAATGAACAGGGTGAGCAACATAGATAACAATGTACAGGACGTGTAATTATAATTATAACAATGCTCATCGTGAATGATGCATCAGCTTGTGCTCAGTCCGGGAGCCGAGACGCACAATGAATCTAAACAGTTTTCAAAGTGAGTAAACAATGTGTTTACGTCTGTTCACTAATCTTGCCAAGCTGTTATTCCGAACTTCTATTTTTCTTTGCCCTTGAAAGTAATAATTCATTTATATCGAATAATCGATATAAAAGAAAGAAAAATAGAGAGAAATTTTTATATAAACATAATTATATTGTTGAAAAGAATAAGAATTGTGTGCGAATGTGGAAGGGGTGCACGGGACGCCTTAAGTAAATACGTGTACACATATATCTCTAAAAGTATCGCTAACAACAACAACAACAACAACAACAACAACAACAACAACAACAACAACAACAACAACAGCAACAAATAAATCATCAACATGTGATTGTCAAAATAATATAGAACAAATAGAACCATAGTAATTATAATAATAGCAACAATGATGATAATGATGATGATGATGATGATGATGATGATGATAATAACCGATTGTCAAAATAATATAGAACAAATAGAACCATAGTAATTATAATAATAGCAACAATGATGATAATGATGATGATGATGATGATGATGATAATAATAATAACCGATAACAATATCATCCCGACAAAAAAAGAAAATATACACGCTGAGAGAATAAAGAAATTGAAACACAAATGGCAATCGACAATATTTCCGCCTGATGCGACCCGAACATCGATATTTTTATTTTAACAATGGAAACCAATTGTTGTGCTGTTTGCAAAGGACAGGGTTTAACTTGGGTGTGTCGCAACTACGACAGATCATTTCTAGTTTCGCATCGGAACTAGATAAGTGTTTCAGTGTGAGTGCTTTGTCGTGTAAACATTACATTTTGTTCCGTGTAATGAGCGAGTGGACAAAAAGAGCAAATAGACCCCCCTCCCCCAAATATTTTTTTTAATCGACCTCACGAGTATGAACTTTGTATTCAAATAACCGCTGTACACGAGGAAAGAATGGTATTAAAACAAAGAAATTTCGGAGTCTTGCACTCATCAGCCCTGAACTCGCCAAAAAACAAACGGGAAAAAAACAGAGAAACCCAACAAAATATTGTAAAATGTTCATGTTTCCCTCATGTTTAAATTATGCATCCCCTGGGTATGACACCTTCCATGATGTCTGGGAGGACAAGACGAGACGCCGGCTTCACCACCGACCATTTTTTGGCGACGCCAACCGGCCACCAGTCGCCTAAGCATAGCGTCTCGGTGTTGGGGATGTATTTAGAAGGCGTTTAAATCGAGTCTTCCATAGGATCTTCTCCTTTGTCCACGGGTGTGGTAAGATGTCGCAGTCGGAAGTTACGCACAGAAAGGGATGGATGGAGAAGTGACGGAGGGAGGGAGATAGAGAATATGAGAGAGAAAGAGAGAGAAGAGAGGGAGAGAGAGAGAGAAAGAGAGAGAGAGAGAGAGAGAGAGAGAGAGAGAGAAAGAGTTAGATATAGACAGATTTCACGGCACTTCAGCATGGTAACGGCTATATTGTCGAGAGGGAAAATGAAAAGCGGGGGCAGAGAGAGAGAGAGAGAGAGAGAGAGAGAGAGAGAGGTGTGTTACGTGTATCATGTGAGAGGGAGAGAGAGAGAGAGAGAGAGAGAGAGAGAAAGGGAGAGAGAAAGAGATAAACATAGGGGAGAAACAGACATAGATAAAGACAGAACAAAAGAGGGAAAATGTAAATTAAATATGATATAAAAAAAAAAAAAAAAAAAAAGAAAAAGAGTGCAGACAGACGGAAAGGCGAATTGATTGTTTGCAAAACCCCACGAGTAAGCTGTTCGTGGGCTTATATATTATATGTTTATTATATTTCCGAGCCCCCAGAAAAAAAGATCACAAAACAAAACAAAAACCGTGCACTCGTGGCAATATCAGATCCTCTAACTTTAAATCACAAAGCAAAAGATAGAAAGAGACTAACAAAATAATACAGGGCAGGAAAGGAAGTAGATGACGGAAAAGTGGGTAAGAGAGACGCGGGGTGAAAAAGATAGAGAAGCATTATTATACCTCATGTATTGATATATCATCGGCATTAACAACAACATAATCAACAACAACAACAATAACAACAACAACAACAACAAAACCCAGCAAATCTGCTATTTTTTACTTTCAAAACATAAATCATGCTACAAATATTTATGTACCAAACTCCCCCCCCCCTCCCCACAAATAATAACCCACCCGTCTGTAAGGGAAGTATACAAAATATTGGTACATGGTCCCAAAAATTCATACGAGACAAGTTTTCATGCAAGCTATCGATCCCACTTGAGTGAGTGAGTGAGTGAGCAAGCAAGTCGCGGGTGCCGGAGTGCGTGAATTACATAAAACAGAGAGAACTCAGCTAGGACAACATCCGGACACGATGGAGGCGATAACTGGGCGGGACTGGGGCACAGAAGGCGAGAGGGCGAGAAGGTGGAGGGAAAGAGAGAAGGATGGAATAGAGAGAAAGAAAGCGAGACACGCAGGGTCATGTGAGGGGGGATGAGAGGATAGAGAGAGAGAGATAGAGAGAGAGAAAGAGAGAAGAGAGAGGGACTGACAAACAAAAGATTGAAGGGGAGATAGAGAAAGAGAAAGTCTCAGAAAACTTAAGAAGAAAGAGAGGGGTATTGGTAAAATACAGATGGACAGAGAAAGATTGAAAAACAAAGGTGTGAAAGATAATGAGGAAAGGGATGAGGCAAAGACGAAGACAGATAGAAAAGGGATTAGATAAGCATAGAGACAAACAGAGAGGAGAGAGAGAGAGAGAGAGAGAGAGAGAGAGAGAGAGAGAGAGTAAAGTGCAAAGGATGCAATTGGCACTGCACTGATACGGGTTGTACCATAGATCCTTCACTGACAAGCTTGGGCGATCTTCTGTTTGTCAAGATTACTTCTCTGATTTTGCCAATACTGTTATTATTCTTCATTCTTTCTCTTCTTCATTTCCCCATTCTTTTTTTCTTACTATGGCATGCATCTTGCAACATGAATCCAGTATTTTCTTGACTTTTTTCATTTGTGTGCGTGTGATGTTGTTGTTTTGTTTTGTTTCTAATGTATTTTTTGTTTAAATAGATCCTGCAGTTGTTATATATTGTGTGGATACCAAGGACCTCCCCGGTTTCAACAAGGAGCTTAGTAGTCATTACAGCAAATCGACATCCAATCTCTTGATAATGGATTCAATGCGACGAACATTAAATGTCAGCCCTTAAAACCGAATCATTAGCGCTGGCACTGGATCCTTTTTCTTTTTCTTTTTTTTTTTTTTTAATTATTTTTTGAAACAATGAGATCTCGAAACAGCAAATATTCATTTTGCAAGACCGCTCATAACGGCCGTTAGATGGGCACTAAATTTTCCATTAGAAGAGAACAAAATAGATGTTATAGAAGGGTAATAATGTGTAAAATGTAGTTTAATTAAGTTATCCCGAATGCGGTTAAACAATTATTTCTACCATATGCTAAAGTGAGAAGACACCGTACATGCAATTCTTTCACTTTCTGACGATTTCGGAAATGTTAACTCGCATCGGTTGAAAAAACACGAAGTTGGAGTAAATGGAGTAGAATTTTTATTCAACTTTAACACTATTATAGGCTATATAATGGACAAGCTCCAAGATTGACGTCTAACAATTTTACGGGCTGCCACACAGGAGACAGGGCGGGGAAACCTCAAACCGCCCCAACCAGTTGGGAACCACATTCGACAAAATCATTCTTTTTTGACTGATCGTGGGGTTCGAACCACGTACCTTCCGATCTGGAGACCAACGCTCAACCACTTGCGCCAGACGGAGTGGAGAAGAAGAAAAAAAAATAACAACAAAAAAGAGTGAAGTTTATTATTTAAGTCGCTTACTCTCGTGGAAAGAGTAGTTTACTCTACGGAAGAGGAAACAGAAATAATAACTGCACCGTGCACGTTCAGTCGTGAACACTCTGAAGACGCGGTGCGTGAGTAAAAGTATTAAAATGACAATCCGATTCGACGGGCTTTCCTGTGAGTGCGAGTGACAAAGGGAGGAAGCGAGATAGGGAGGCAGAGAGACAGGGAGGTTTGGATTGAAGACAAAGACTAAGTCAAAGAAGTAAAGGAGAGAGACAGATAGACAGGTGTAGAAAACAACTGGAAAGGAGAGGGGGTGATGATAAAGAGAGAGAGAGAGAGAGAGAGAGAGAGAAAGAGAGAGAGAGAAAGAGGCAAAGAGAGGGAGAGGGAGGGATGGAGAGATAGAGAGAGAGAGAGGGGGGGGGGGGGGGGGGGGGGGGGGGGAACAGAAGAGAGGTGAGAAAGAACGTTTATCAAAGATTGACAAATCAGCTGAGAGTGAGAGGGTGGCACCACAAGACAATGTCAGGCGAGACTGTGAAGGTTTCTGAAAAAGAAAGGCTTTGAGAAGCCGTTGTTTTGACGTTCTAAGCCATGACAAAGTATGACACATTGTCAAAACTAATAATGTTATGTCTCTTATGTTTATAACTAGGATCATCAAAGATAGACGACAATGTCTTACTTGTTATTTGTAAATTGTTATAATATTATACACGTTATACTAGTGCCGTGTAAACTTAAACGATACAACAATATGATTAACTTTTTGTTACTATGTGGGTTTATCATAATTTTGTTTATTTGGTCAGTACATTCTCAAATTTATACAAGTGCCCTTAAACGATTGTGCAATCGTGTCTGTGTGGTACAAAGGCATTATAAAGAATGTTCCATTGTTATTAGTGCTATCGCAGGCCGAATACCATTCACTATAGCACTCAGCACCACAATACAAACAAACGACTGAGCAAATGAAGATATTCGCCATGACGACGCGAAGCTGCTTTCCATGCGGAGAGTCAAGCAGCTTTAACACAGAGATGGATTATTCAGATTACGGCCTGGGAAACGTGAAGACCAGGATGCGTTGGTGTGGTCACCCCTGGCTACATGTATACTGTATATTCCAACCGCAAGCTGAATATTGTAGCTCTACGTCCCTCCACACGTTTGAATTTTTACTGTACTTGTATATTTTTATTGAGAGGGCACTCACTGGCTTGAATATGTTTTGATTTGATTTCTTTTAGCTTGATGCAAAATAAACATAAGTTTCAAACTTGCGTTTACATGCAGAATTATAATATAATTCACATTTATGACAATTGGCGTACTTTGCTTCAACCCCAGAGCATCATCAAGTATGAGATAATATAGCCTTGACCCGAACGCATATGAATAACGTGGAACATTATGAATGGCGTCGCTAGTCGTGTGGAAAGAATAATAAAAGTAATCATTTCGTTATTACAGTAACACCATAACCAGTAACATTGTCCGTATCTACATCACGCTCGTCTCCTTAACATTCCACAACATGTATGCTCTATAGCCTTCGACGGTTACATCTATAAGGGAAAAACATCTTGCAACAACATCCCTTTTATGACGCTAAAGCAATACTGAATATAATGTACCATCAATTTCACAAAGGAATGCTAGGCTGTAAGGTCAGCCTAGCTAGGCGGCTAACGCCCAGGCTAATGGAGTGTTGACGTCAGACGACCACAAAATTTACTACCACGCAACAGTAATTCCGACAGCTTCAGTGGGCCAGCTGCGACGTCTACCTATGATTGCATGCAGATTGATGATCAGAACCCACTTTAGTATGGGATGCTGGTTTAGGACAAAACAATAGCAGTTGGGTGCATGTGTGTGCGCATCAAAAGACGGCAATAGGATAATACTATATAAATAATAAGACATACGCCATGGAAAAGAACGTTGATATGTCCATCTGTGGCAAAATTAACGGAATGCGTGGTAGGACACACAAAAGAGATTTAAACATACAGAAAAGAGAGGGAGGCAGAGAGAGTGAGAGTGAGAGAGAGAGAGAGAGAGAGAGAGAGAGAGAGATTTAAAAGGGAACGAAAGCCGAGAGAAAGAGAGACCAATATAGCAAATCAGACCGACCAAAAAAGTCTAACAAAAGATAAGATCGTAATCTAAACTTAGCCGACAATATCTAATTTCGTCCCCTCAAGTATTGCATTCTCCAACACTCAAGCCACTTGCGATTTACTCAATGACGACAAACACACAACAAATGATTAAATTTCCCGCTTGAATAAGCTGGCGTCCACCGACTTGGACGGAAGAGAACACACACAAACACACACACACACACACACATCAAACAGGAAACCGACAGGTCGACGGCAATCACCGGCTCAGTCCAGACTTTCTGGTAAATCTCCGCCCACCATGGTATTTATATTATGGTTCTACCCGGCTCCATTTCGTTCATCATCGAAAGGAACAACAGCACGATCTAATAATTATGACAAACGGATCAGTAGACACAACATATTGAACTATGATTAACCCTTCTTAAGGCGGGTTATTTTGTCACACAAACTATATATTATACTTTTCCTAAACCTGAAACCAACGTCATCTAGCGTTCGTTTGCTTGGTTGGCTATTTTTCCCAAATGTAATTGTATGTTTTTACGCTTGTAAAATACGCAATTGAAAAATATTAATAACACATTCGAAGTTATCGAACAGAAACAAATACCCCAAAGAGTGTATTCGCATAAATAAAGCTCAGGAGTTTTTAAGCTTGCATTAGCAGCCAGTGAAGACAGGCACGATTATGGGCGGTTCCCGTTAGGTTATAATAAATCCTTGTTTTGACAAGATCCATTGACACAACATTACTATCGTCACAATATGAGAGAGGGATAAAATTAGAAACAGTGATGTGGATCGATGCTTGCCACGTTAGCTAAATTAAGTTATAGGGTTGTTATTACAAATATGACAGAGTATTGAACAGTTAGGGTTTAAAAGCGAATTTCAAATCAACTACAACATATAGAAAACGGATACGCAGACATTTTCATTACCTTAACCAATGACACACAACGCAATATCCTAATCAACAGAAAGCTAATTATTAATACAACGCATTCTTTGCGTCAACTGGGGAAAAAATTCAACAGACATCACAGACGAATAAAACTACGTTTTTTGTCGGCATGAAAATGACATTTTACCCTAACGATAGGGGTTATCAGCCCGCATAGTTTTCGTGTTCAGACAAAACTGAAGTGATTTTCCTTCCTCATTATTCCAGAGGCTGTAAACGTCAGAGTTATAAACACTGATAACAAACACGTTTCTATTGTTGTCCTCTTGGCTTTTGCCGTTGTTACAATTATGCATATGAACAAAGAACCATAGTCAAGTTTAACTCCATCGAGTTTTTTTCTAGTTCCACAAAGCACCATTTACAAGGAGTTTCTGAAGAGAGTAATAATTACCAATAAAAGAAGTACTACTGCTGCCACTAACACATCAATTACGGCTACTGCTTCTACAACAACAACAACAACAACAACAACAACTACTACTACTACTACTACTACTACTACTACTACTACTACTACTACCACTACTACAACTACTGCTGCTACTAATACTACTTATGCTGCTACTACTATTACTTCTACGGTTATTGTTATTATTATTATTATTATTATTATTATTATTATTATTACTACTATTATGACCATCATTATTAATTTACAATTACTGGTGATACCACTTGTAGCGCATTCAACCAGGAATAGTTTCAAGCGCCAAAAGCCACTATCAATATGACGTATCGGAAAGGGCGCGGAAACACAACAAAACATTCAAAAGCGACCTGCAAATTTCGGTGAAAAAGAAGCAGGGAAACTAATTCAGGAAACACAAGGGCGTGTGTTCAGTGACGCGTTACAGGATCAACAGAGTGTGGCAAATCGTAAAGGATCAGTTTGAAGTTAATCCGATGAACCAGCCCTAGAAAGAAGAGGACATGTATGTTTATAAAGCGAGGGCATTTAAAATAAGGTAAAACCAATATGGGGTCACAATGAAGGTTATTAAAGGTACCAGAAAAATAATGTAATTGCAAGTTTAACCATTTGCAGCTCCTATATTACAGACAAAAAGGTGAAAGAGGGAGGGGGGGAGAGAGAGAGAGAGAGAGAGAGAGAGAGAGAGAGAGAGAGCAGAGACAGAGAGAGAGAGAGAGAGAAATAGATCACCGAGTTTTTATCTAGGAAGTAGCCCTGTGTAGAATATTGATCTACAAATAGGTGATATTATCCCCAGATATTCATTAACAACAAAAGAATGAACTTTACGAAAAGATTAAAGTATAATTAACAAATAAAAAAATGTCGACATTCAAATTCAAAAGCAGGTTGGAAAAAAAAATATTTTTAATTCCCTGATTGCGTGATAGATAGAAGAGCTCTCCCGTCTATTAAAAAAAAATATTCCCGCAATAATCGAGACAAAAACTAGCAATTTTTTCACCATCATAATAAGATGACATATCATGCCTCAAACAATTACGGTCATGTGCCTGGAATATCACTGTAAAACCAGGGACTATAGATTTAGTAAGACGATAAACAATTAATGTGAAATTAACACATGGACACCGGAATTATACGTCCGATAACATAAAGAGCAGAATGGTGTAGACACCCCGATCGTATATAATATCGGTATAGTGTATGACTTCTTTTACTTTTACATGCTATAAGCAATTAATGAAATCTGCTTCTTAAGCTAAGTGCCAATCTTCATTTACGATATGTGTTTCCCCTAGCTCGTAAAACTTAAAAGTTTGGGCGATATTTATAAGGCAAATGCAAGACCAGAAATGTCCAGACGGATTTTACCAAGGCTTAAAGAAAGACGCAACCGCCTGAATTAACTTAGCCATAAAAGTAAAATCCTCGCCTTGAAACATTATTTCATACTCTCTGGTAACTCAGTGGCTCGCTAGTGTCGCTGACACAATACACACAATAATCATGACTCAGCCCAAGACTAGACCCTAGCTCTCAACAACAGGCGCCAACAGGGTCACAATGATTCCTGGGCAATACATGTACTTTAGGAATGCACAGTCTCAGTGCGTTATGTCCACGACTCCACGCCCTCTGGAAATTTCCAACAAACAAAAAATCATAACAGCGGTTTGGTTTAGATGCGTATAATTGGTCGAAGAAAAAAAGAGTGGCTGAAGAGGTGGTCGTGTTATATGTAGTAGTAGTAGTCGATTGATTATTTGGTATACCCAGTCCACCGTAATAGGCGATCTCAGGGTCTCTAATCTAGCATGGCGTTTTTCCTTCTATTTCTTATCACTCTATTTCTTATCCTTCCTTACTTATTCATCCAACTGTGAGTCATCGTATAAAATTAAAATAAAAATATAGTTTAAAAAATGTGTTTAAAATAAGTATATTATACAACAGGTTAAAAACAGACTGTACATTGCTTCAGATTTTGTTTAATATTTCAATTTCCTTGAGATAACAAAGTATCTTCCTGGGATCTATTTCTCTGAAAAGTTGTCCCATGTCGTTTGCGACAGTAGTAGTAGTAGTAGTAGTAGTAGTAGTAGTAGTAGTAGTAGTAGTAGTAGTAGTAATAGTAGCAGTAGTAGTAGCAGTAGTAGTAGTAGTAGTAGTAGTAGTAGTAGTAGTAGTAGTAGTAGTAGTAGTAGTAGTAGTAGTAGTAGTAGTAGTAGTAGTAGTAGTAGTAGTAATAGATGTGTTGAGTTCATTTAATATCCCACATCAGCACTATATAGACTGTTGTGGACGGCCTCCAAGACTGACGCCTGATAATTCTATGTGCTGCCACCCACGAGACATGGCGGAAAAACCGTGACTCTTGTCTCAACCGGTCACAAACTGACACCGACCCAACCAGTAGGGAGCGAAATCGCCAGGGCTTGAACCATGGACCTTTCGCGTCGGAAGCCTATGTTCTACCCCAGAGACACCCCCCCCCCCCCCCGGCTTATTACAATGGCATGTTAGGATTTTCCCCAATTTCTAACCTAAATCACGACCGATCGCCTTAATGTATTAGTACACGACTTTCGTATCAGTATGAACAGGGCCTTCAAGTAGGGCGAAAGAACAAATTAATGTGATTAGAGCCGCATATATCTTTTGTTCAGGAATCCAGGCCAATTTGTGCAGTAATGATCTCGTTTATGCGTTTTCAGGGAGATACGACTTAATGGAATTTACTATTCTTAGTAACAGTCTGGTTTAAAAAGAAAAAAATGTCTTAGATGCTAGAAATGAGATTGTCATAAACCACAGCTATTGAAGAAAATCTTGTATGTGATGGCGGTAACCATCCCATAACGGTCTCCACAAATTTCTTATTACAATACATGTACCCCATCAGACAATTAAAAAAAAAAAGATTAAAAATTTAAGAAAAGAAGAGAGAGAAAAAAAGACCAATAGCACCCGATGTTTTTTTTTTTTTTTTTTTTTTTTTTTTGGGGGGGGGGGGGGGGGAGACAAAAAACACACACACATCCCTTTCACTAAAGACAATGTGTGTCATAGCCATACTTTTTACACTTAAGTAGGCATTAGATGAATCAACATGGTTAAAAGGCAATACAATTGAGTGGAACGGCAATCGGTTGTCGAGCAAGTGCATTGCATTTGGCATATAAACAAAACTTCAAACAAGGAGAGTGTAAATCAACCTCAGTTAAACATAATTAAATAGGTATAAAGTCTAACTAGCTGTTCAATTTAATTACCAGCTTTAAACAATGGAGCAACGTTGTTTTTCAACGCAAAAAGACCAATCTCTAATGATACAATAAAGAGGAAATAAAGAACTAATTTGACAATTTTCTGTTTGCTTAACTTAACAACGGGTATATACAAATGGGAAGGTCATAGATACTATAGTAGTGCGGAGATGAAAGTAATGATGGGGTAAGGCAAGAGGAGAAAGATACATGCAAAAACTACGCAAATGGATATAGCTTGAACGGAGCGCGCGGATCTTACACTCCAATCAATCAATGTTCGCTGACCGCAACACTTACACAGATGTCCACTCCGTGTCCATTCTGCCCAGCCGGAGATAGTAAAGGCCTTGTGATAAAGCCGTTGCCGTAGAGAAAACGTAGACGATTGGCAAGGGAAGTCGCATCATCTTTCGATCGTAACTATGTCCTAGACTCACGGGGCCTGTTGAGTGGTTAGAAAACTCAATGCCTCTGGGCGTATTATGTCACCCGTTATTGTCTTGCGGATCGCAAAGCCTGAATTGTAAATAACCTAGACTAGCAGTCGGTAACCAGTGTGATCTGGGATTAGACTTAGTCTAGATCCACATGGTTACAGAATAGCACAGCTTAACTCGGAAAAACTAATCGTGGAGGAGAGAGGGGAGCGGTTTAGATACGGACGGTGGATACAGGCTTTGCAACCCAAACCCTTCAACGGATGATCAAATCTCAGCCATTTTATATTTTTTTTTTATGATATATCATTGGCTTCGTAAGTCTGGTACATGTATAGAGCTATGAATCATCAAAATGGACGCCACCGGTGCAGATTCCTTTACAGTAGTCGAATCGTCTTCGTTTCGCTATGGGCACGGATATCGCAAGGCCTGGCTCTATTCACACACCGGACACAACACTGACCCTACACTGAACCGAAAAAAAAGGAAGAAATCGATACACGGCTACTGAGCCTGCGTGCCTGCACTAGACGAAGAAGACGAGGTAGGCGGCGTAATGCGATCGTGCTGTTGATTGTTGTACGGTTTCGCGGGGGTTATTTAATTACAATCACGATAGCAATAACAAGTAAGCTTTATATGTTTATTTTAAATATACCGTGTTACCGAGCGTTTTAATCTGACCCCTCACACATGAAAACCCTACCCATATGAACAATTATAATTGTGACGAAAGTGAACGATAGCATGGAAGGAATTGAAGGGGTGCCAGTCGCAATATCCGTTTGACGAGCACACGTCCACGTATTAACTTGAAATATATAAAATTAAAATAAAAAGAATAAAACTATACGCAAAACCAAACATTAAGGTGTCAATCATCGTCTATCAGTTGACCGTTCAACGTGGGTTATCATCGTTGTATTGTTTTCATAATTATTCATCTGTCCGACGTGGTTTGATTATTATTATTTACTTAAAAAGTTCTGAGAAATATTGCGTGTGGGCTACAACAAATACCTTAATGACGGGACCATTGCACTATTCTATATTCAAGCGTTTCTCTCCATTTTTTCTTTAAATTAAGATTTTCCAAACGAGCCGATGGCACACTTCTTTTGTCTGATGTAAAACAAAGAAGGCTCATCAGTACAAAGGTCTTTGATTCCAGAGTAGTGTTTTGCATCTCCATGTTTTTGAGTTATGTATAACTTTTTTGTTGCTTCTATTACGACAGGAATGCAGTATAATATTCATTACAGTTCTCACACGTGACCCCCACTCAATCCGATTCCTTTATTACTGTTAAATCCCCTGAACAAGCACGGTAAAATATAAGAATTTCGCTTCATCATCTTGGTCGGATTCCTGCCAATTCGACCGCTTTCTCCGATTTCATATAGCCTGTCTGTCTGTCTCTGTCTCTCTCTCTATCTCTCTCTCTCTCTCTCTCTCTCTCTCTCTCTCTCTCTCTCTCTCTCTCTCTCCCCACATATCTCTCTCTCTCTTAACTCTGGAGAGACGCAACTCCTTCCATCTTAGATTAAGATTAGATCGATCTACGAGTGTCTCAGTAAAGAACCCCCCCCCCCCCCCCCGTTAGTTCCCCAACAGGACAGTTCTGTTAGCGCATTCTGTCAATATCTGAGAGAGGCCTTTGAATAAAAGCCAGGCTATCATCCAGGGACGCTTGCTGACAGCCATTCAAAGGGACAGGGACTTTTGACTTCTTTCATTCGGGCAACCCGAATCTATTACGAGAGCACGACAGAGAGCAGTATGCGAATATCATAACATTATTTAATTCTCAGTCCAGATGTTTCATATGTTTATAATAAAAGAAAGAAAAAATAAAATAAAAGTAAGACAGGTGTAATATTCTGTACGTTAGTGTGTGTGTGTATGTACGTGGTATGGAAAGGTTCATAAATTAAAGTTTAATAAGCCACCTTATTTTCCTTTGATAAACATACACACCATAAACATAGTCGTGTTAAAAAATGACTGTTGGATCGATTGTAAACAGGCTTTGGTTTACAACTCGTGGAGAAAAAAAAACAACCAAGAGAGCCCTAATCGATAGAGAATAATTTTGCAGAATCCAACGATAAGGGCAATGGGAAGAAAAACATTGGTTCTAGCAACAGAACGCGAGGAATCTCTCAGGCGTCTTTATTTTTTACTGTGAAACGACTTGTAAATTCCGTAATAAAAAAGCAAACTAACGAATAAAGAATGAGGTGGATATGAAATAAAACGAGAGAGAGAGAGAGAGAGAGAGAGAGAGAGAGAGAGAGGAGAGAGATTGAAATAAATTGTAATGGGTTTTAAGGCCAATGACCCCACACATCAATTGTATAAACATACAATATGATATGGTGGATTCCATTCCAATGCCAGTTTATGATCAACATAAAAAACCAGTATTTGGTCAGGACGCCAGGTTGGAGAAATGGAAACAATTTTGCACCGCTCATGAACAAACCAAACCGCCTTCGGGCATACTTTCGTTAATTTGCACAGGGAATAAACGCATCGACAATGTCTTGACGAACAAAACACTATAAGGAGGCGTTCCGCTATCCGAAGAAGTTATTGATAGAGAGTTGTACTTAATTCCAAACACATGGGGGATAAGTTTCCGTGAGAGGCCTGACAAAAGACGTTGCGACCCAGCCCGTCCTCATCAATTAGGCCCAGACCTTTGAGCACACATGACAAGCAGAGCTGCCAGTTCGCGTGATGCTCGTCCAGCAATCACGTTGCAGAGCAAGCATCTAGAGGCATGTGATCTGAGGCCCAGAGAAAAAACTGCACCGCGTGACCGGCGTCCAATCGTAGCGCTACCCTAGCCTGACGGAGCTAATGAGCGATCAGATAGCCGCATGCCGAAGAACAATGAATATGTCATTAGTTGTCGTCGTTCATATGACAAGTTCTGCTCTCTATATCAGTGTGGAACTGTGGACGTAGCATGAGCGATATTGCCATCTTGCTGGGTGTAGAACTCAAAAGCTCTTTACCGCTTAGAACGACCCAAAGGAGCATTGAGGTCGACGTCGGCGAACTTTGAGTGAGAGCGAGACTGATACTCCTACACGTTATACTACAAACAATACAAGAGGCTCCTACCGATGACAATTTAAGTAAAAGCATCCAAAAAACAAAAGGTACACATTTTATGCCCAGACATAGGCATAAAATCAGCAGACTTGGCTATTCAAAATGTTACGTTTTGCTTTGAAATAAAATCAATCTAGCAGGTGAAATACAAGTTGAGGGTAGGGTGAAACCCAAAAAAAAAGAGGACAAAAAAGTATAAGATTAACTTATCTCTAAAAAAAACAACAACCAAGGATCATAATGATAATTCCACGAAGGGATAACAAAAGCAGCATAACACCAATCACACCGAGCGCTGCCCTGTCACATTATCTATGTGCGCAAAGTACGGGATGTTTGAACAGGCTTCCAGTAATTTAATTAGTGAAATTTATGAATCATAATGTGACAAGCCGTAATGTTTGCGGGTATGGTTAACCTTTAGTTCCCTACGTATATTTTCTGGAAAAGATTCAACTTTCACCGTACAATAAAACCCAACCAAGAGGAAGATCCTCATATCTGTCTCCAAAGTGTTATGCAAATGTAGAGAGTTACTTTCAAATTCCCGTATCAAAAAAGGCTGACCGTGAAATAAATAATTTACACGACAACCGTGAAAAAAGTTCTCGTTCAGTACATGTATTTTATATTTAAATCAAACCTTCAAAACAGACAGTCTACCAGCTTTCATTTTGAAAGACCCTCGGCAGTGATATTTATAACCCGCATGATTGAACCGAGGTACAGGCCCAAGTATGCCGGAGAGGCCTCCATTTGTTGCGCGGTTCTAATCAAATCAGCAAAAACAAGCTAAGTTACCATGTCTCCGTGTCGTGCAGTACAAACTTCTGTGGCAGACTTCCTTTTTCTCCTGCCGCGTGATCCAACCAACTAATAGATAAGTATTAAGTATCTGAACAACCAATCGGACAAAAAAAAGACCCTTTAAGAACAAGGGTGAAAGCAACAAATTAAATTTCGAACCGAGTAGGCGATTGGTGATGATTACATTGATCCGACCACTTACCTCGGCGTTCTTCCTTGCCTACATTCTATACTAACGAGCTACTCGTAACAGCTCAGCCGGTTCATATAAATCATTAGAAACATTTAACGAAAAGATCAAATCATGGAAAAGTTATTTTTTATGAGCAACGTGATCGCATTTAATTGTCAGTCAAATAGCATAACATAAAATCTGCGCACAAAGTGCATTCATAAATTGTCCGCGTTAATTGGGTGCTAGAGTAGTTCGTGGACATACTAAAAAACTAGCCTGAGGGTTTTGAAGTTTTAGTTTACAGTGAACGTTGCCATGGCTATAAACAATTAAATAGGCCTAATAACAATGATAATATTATGACAAATGGCTTTCTCTGCATAATTATATTCATCAATATGACAAATGCATAAAATAAATTACAAGTGATGTTTACAAAAAGGCCCCGATTTGATGCTACTTCAGATTGTCCCACCTGTCAAAAAATGTGTGTGTGTGTGGGGGGGGGGGCGTTTAAAATTAATTTTATTATACCAATTTGCTATACCTAGCACTGTACAAATGTAGACGATACTGTGATGACGTGCCGTAAAAACTATATAACCCAACACCGAAGAATAATTCAATACAAAGAAATTCCGGCATATAAATAATGTCAATTTATTACAAAATTAATAGTACCGACTTTACATACAGAAATTCATAAAAGCGCCAATATGACTGATTAGATTCGGAAATTTAAAAAAAAAATGTACAATGAAACCAAAACGTTCACCACGTGGTTTTTTTTACTTTCATGATTATTTATTACTTTAACCCCCGACATTATGGTTGACTAATAAAGCTTTCAATCATGTAGGCGATTTTGTAAGTTGTTGAATTAAAAAGAAAATGATTTCTACAAGATATTGCGAAAGTTGGCAACCAATTCATTTGGTCAATTTTCTACAAAGACAGATGACATTGGGATGCAAGGAAAGGGGATGTATGTAATTGCCTCGCTGTTGGCAGGGGCCTATCTCTATGTCCCTCTGTCTGTCTCTCGCGTCAGTTGCCTACACTAGCAGCCTGTCCGTTTTTCTTTTTCTGTCTATGTGTGTGTGTGTGTCTCTCTCTCTCTCTCTCTCTCTCTCTCTCTCTCTCTCTCTCTCTCTGACACCCACTACAAAACTGTACAGAAAGGTAAGAACTGGGGCAGCAATCAGGGAGACCAAACTGAGAAAAGCAAAATAATGAGACAAAAAGCGCTTGGCAAACCTATACGATGAGATGCGCTGTCCATAAGCGCACTGCCACAAGCTTTGTGGGCGCCTTAAGTAGATCTAGATCTTGAGAACTCTGCAGGCCTTCCCCGCGAGGCCAAAAAATCGATACGCACGTAATATGGAAACTTGAAGCGACATGGTTATTAACGAATGCTACGGCACTCCTCTGGAAGAAACGTCCATTTGCGTCATCCCCGAAGGTCGGATCAGGACAGAACCGGTGGACAAATTGAACCTTGTTCATAAAAATAGCACGGGCGGCCGGAAAGAGGCTAGAACCGCGTCTTCGATTCCCCAACGGCGTAAGGTAAAACCTACTGATAGCATTTATCATGACCATCCCTTTTGTCAACAAAGCCTCAAATCGAACATTATCAAGTATACTATTTGAAAAGAGTATGACTATTAGGGTTTCAATAGGAATCGCCATACGGTAAAATGAAAATTAAGCGTGCTCCAAACCGCTCTTTCCGTGCTTATTACTTATCGGCAAATAGAGCTATATAATTAGTTTTCTCAGATAAATACTGTCTTTACAAATTTTGAAATTCTAATAACTCTTGAAAATACCAACAAAAGATACATTTCTAGTTTACTGCCTGTCCACCCACAACGATTTATTTTGTTTTTTTTCAGCCTCTACTTATAATACACTTTTCAAAAAGACAATAGACCTCGGGAAAAGAACAACATAACAGTAAAAAAATAATTTAAAAAAACCCACTGAAGAACGTTTTACAGTCCACGTACAAGCAGAACAAAGCACTTCTTCCAAATAAATATACAAAACAAAAAATGAGTTGCTAATTAAACAACTATCCTGATAAGAAACCAAGCAAACGAATAACAAGTTTGAAAATATTGTCACCATTCCTTTAAATCCAAATCTTGACTTTAATGTAAATAATAATAGTCTTGTTGTTTTTTGTTTTTTATTGTATTTTTGTGGCCCCGTTAATGTGTTAATAAAAGCGTGAAATATTGATGTCTCTTTTCCTTCTTAGTGCCTGAATTATAAATGTATACTCCCAGCACGTAAAAAATAAATTGATAATTTAATTTAAAAAATGGAAAAAAAAATCCAATTAGCTAACTTAAAGTAAGAAATAAGAAAAAAGTCTGACTGAGAAGACGAGAAAGAGAGAGAGAGAGAGAGAGAGAGAGAGAGAGAGAGAGAGAGATAGTACTAGGCTTGACCAAGGCGAAGTAGAGCGATGAAAGGACAGAGAATGCGGTAAAAAGTATGAAGGACACGAGAGTTCTACCCCAGGGCTACCGCGCTCTCCGGGACAAGAGAGGAAAGGAGATTCTTAATAGAGTATCGCACTGAGTAACCTAATCCGCTCAGGAGCATTGAAGAAAATGGGCTCGAGTCGAAAATAATGGCTCTCCACGAGCTGGAAGCCAAGAAGAAATTGGCGAAAAAAGAGAGAGAGAGAGAGAGAAAAGTGTACCCCACGCACGAAAATGAAATTAGAAAAAAAAATATTAAAAAACAAACGAAAAAAAACTTGAGACGGAAAGGATACTAGCACCATTGATCTTAAGTTACGTTTTTGATTAATGCGGGAGAAACAGATAGATGAAAAACACCATTACGAGAGAGAGAGAGAGAGAGAGAGAGAGAGAGAGAGAGAGAGAGAGAGGGATGGGGGACGAAAGATTGATTGGTTGGGTTTTCTTCCGGAGGGGGGGGGGGGGGGGGGGGGGGGGGTGAAAGATTGATTGGTTGGGTTTTCTTCCGGAAAGGGGGGGAGGATGCATTGAGAATAAGATATCTACATTTTTATGAGTTTACGCAGCTCCAAAAATCGTGTTTAAGGAGAGTAATACGGTAAGTTGTCTCTGAACTGGCAGGGAATTGAGTTGAATAGGGTGACAAATCTAAAAGTATAGTGGTAAAGCATACGTTTTTCCGCTGTTATTTATGTTTTTATTAAGCAACGTCATTGCACCGTGTGGAAGTCTTAAATCATTCCGCTGTAACTTTTACTCCTTGAGCTACATTTTCCTTTATCACTCTCTTTAATAATTCAAGCCAGTTAGTTGAAAGTTCGTATAGGTGGTACAAATCTGCGACAACCAGACAGCTCACAGAAGTCCCAACAACATAGCATAGCACGAAACCAAGAAGTATTTGTAAGTGTGGAGGCTATGGGTGGAAGCTTCACACGATAAAATCATGAGGGTTTGTGTTCATTGCCATACCAACGTCTAGTCCAAGATGTGCATGCATAACTACTGAACTGTTTTAAAGACAGACCAAAGCCCCCATTGGGAAAGAGCGTTCACTTTCCCAGACGGGACTTTAACTGGAGGCGAGAACAAACGAGTGGGCCGATGCGGGATTTCCCCAAGAGAGTGACAAGTCAGGGAGCAACAGCTTGGGGGAAGAAGGACGGGAAAAGCCGCGAAAAGCCTTGTTGTTAGACAAGATCATGTCAAGAGTGTCATCTTTTAAAATCGATGCAGTTTGCGTGATCGGAGCCGATTCGCCAGCCGAACCGACCAAAGTCATGAAGAGCCGGTGTCACTCCGACGCTGCCACTGCTGGTGCTGCTATTGCTACTACTTCTGTTCACCGCGTGAGCCCCAATCCCAGGGGGTTCTCAACGGTGGGAAGCCCACATTTCATGCGCGCGTGTCAGGCCATGAGTTGCGGGTGGGAAACTACAGCTCTCGAGCCTTGAGCCTCTTAGATCTTTGAAGAAAGCCACAGCGGCAGCGACACAATCATGACAAAATAGGATTGAAGTCTGGGCTGTCATGAAGGGTTGAGAACGGCACACGGGACATGGCCGACAGTAGGATGGGGCTACAGCATGACACCATGGGGCCCTGATCTGGTGACAGAATATCGTGCAACCTCGCTTTCTGGACGCCGTGAAAAAGCGAAGCTTCAAAATATCAAACCAGGTCCCACGAAGTTCAGTCGCACAGCATTCGGAAACTTAATAGAAATACTGGGTATAACTGTAAATGTTAAACCGTATTTGATGCACCAAAGCAAAATGTACGACATGACTTACTTGGGTAAATAATTGACTGCGGTGCGCAATGCTTTAAAAAAACAACAACAAAGGGTTGTAGATGGTGGAAAGCCAACCTGCTAAGGGAAGTGCACGAGGACAAGGAAAAGGAAAAAGAAGTTAAATGTTTTTATCCCAATCGTAAACAAATTAATATCAATTTCCCACGAGGGAGACATGTTCTGAGTCTGACATTATTTCACCTTAATGATTATTCTAAGGCAATACTGCGACAATAGCGATTATATTCACAGGACATTATGACTAATAAAGCATCGCTTAATTCCACCTACTAATAAACATTCCTGTAATACATTTATAATAATAATTCATCTTCGCGCAACAGCAATCCGTAACAAACCAAACGAAAACCTCTTAATAAAGCCAGATGTTTGGGTCACAATGAGGGGGCTGCCAGTATCGATTTATTAGGTTCTGAGCCACCTGAAGTTAGAGAGCATGGCAGCTGGTTGGGAGGAACACCAAGCACCGTGGATAGAAATGATTATGAAGACGGCTAAATGGCGCCACGTGAACCGCTGGGCGTTAGCAATGCTGTGTGGTCTGCCGCTTGCTGTGCTAGAGGCTCTGTGATGGCCAGACCTATAGCCAAAAGGAAGACGATAGGTAAGCAAATGCCACTCAATGGTGACCCGCGTCTCACCAGGGCCTTATTCAAGACATGCGGAGTCAATTAACCGATCAGAAAACCCCACGCCTTAGGGGCGAGATGATACCATCCGCTATCGTCGAGTGGATCGCAAGGCGTGTACTGTGCGGGGATGCATTGCTGGAACTGGACACAGCTGGTGTTGGTTGGTTAGCGACTGCGGGGACTCACTCACTCACTCACAAACTTGCTTAGCTTGGTTGTCAAGGCGCGACGGCTCAAAACAAAACACGAGACAAGATGCCTTAATTACACCATTTCCTGGGCTAAACATTACAAAATGCGTGTTATAATGTGTTTTGTCGTGTGTGACAGTAGCGGGATTTTGGGGCCACACTACTGCGCATTCCACTCTCACACTCCACCATGGGGAAATTCTAAAGACGATGAGTAACGCCTATAATTTCAAATGGCCAAGCTGTACATCTTTTTCTTTATTACCATATGACGGTACTGCCTTGGGCTTGAAGTTATCGATTATTGACCAACACACACGTCCGTTATGAAACGGTTGTTAGCACATTTGCAATAATGTTATAGATTAGGGAAAGACGTAGTGTTATGTAAATCGTCACTATGGATTTCAACGAACACAACACACACGCACATGTAGTACTGAACATGTATAAGTTCGATCAGTTTAAACGGGTATAAAAACAATTAAGATTATGAAATAGTTAATCGAACAGAGGCAATTCTAATTTGATCACCACCGTTGGTAGACAAAATGCGTGCGTTAACTTAGGATGGAATTTGATTAACGAAGCGCTCAGTAAACATATTAAAGGATGTTTACTTCAACCCACGATGCTAGGGCGTTAAATTTAATCTAACTTTGAAGTTATTTTCTCTTACAGTCGATTACATTATTGATTTTTTTTTTAAGCACTGAATTGATAGTCTCTACGTAAAAAAAGAAAAGAAAAAGAAGCGAAGAATTTTAAATACACAAACAGTAGTATTTGAAACTCGCATCTATATAAGTGTAAGATAAAATGTGACGTATAGAAAAAAGTTGTATTTTTTTTCCAAAACTTGCGCTCCTTTTCTCACTCTTATAAGTGTGAGATAAAATGTGACGTATAGAAAAAGTTGTATTTTTTCCCACACTTGCGCTCCTTTTCTCACTCTAAAACAAATACGTGCTAGGGGAACCCCGGGTGTATATTTGCATAAACAGCTGGAGAGATGGTGAGCGACCAGGGTTCCTTGATCGGTGCCAAGGACAGCCACCTGATGCCATCAGTCTTCCAACCAGCAAGGCGTCTGCTGTTTGTCAAGGGGATGGTCCTTGTAGACCAAACATAAATAGCCACTGACAAGTTTTCTATGGATACGTTTCGTACAAACGAACCCAGTAGCCAGTTCAAGAGTTGAAAATGTAAAAAGGTTAATTCAACCAATGTGTTTGTGTGTAAATTTGCATACTTTACCAATACAATTGCCGGACTACCAATTGAATTCTCATTGGAACACGATCCATAATAATTATATTCTTTGTTAACTGTTTTCAGAGCAAAATTTTATAGCACGTTGGGTTATGACAAGGTTTTACACGATACTAGGTGATTCATTTCTTAAAGCGTTTGGGTCAGTACTGATGTCCTTGGATGAGAAATCATCCTTTACCGTGCAAAGAGATAGAAAACCATGCCTTACAGTTCCTTTACAGAAAAACTAAATCTTTCATTACCATGCTAAAGTTGGAAAGTAAGGCTTGATCTACGCTTGAGAGCGGTTGGTTGGTTGGTTGGGTTTTTAACGTCCAACATTAGCAACTTGTGGCTATATCGTGGACGGGCCCCAAGACGGACGTCTGACAATTTTATGTGCTGCCACACACGAGACAGGGTGGGGATACCATGACTCCTGTCTCAGCCGGTCACATTATACTGACACCGACCCAACCGATAGGGATTGCAACAGCCAGGATTCGAACTCGGGACCTTTTGCGTCGGAAGCCGATGTTCTACCACTGGGCCACCGCGCCCCCGAGAGCGGTTGAACAAACAATGTCTTATACCCAGTTATCATTGGAATTTAAAAGAAAGAATGAAAAAAAAAGAATCAAACAAACAAAGAACCTTTTTTTTTTTTTAATCGAGTAAAAAAGTGATTGTGTGTGAGTGCGCGCACGGAAGAGGGTTACAATACAATTAATCAGGCGCCTGTCTTAAATTTTGTTGTATGTAAACCTTTATGGAAATTCTCTCTTGAAGCGTGAGTAAATAAAAAACCAAATCGGTGGGTCCAAATAATATAATCGCATAGCCTTATATACGTCGGGTTAACTATAGCAGCCTGAACAAACCGATGTCGGAGAAAATCCTCCGGAAATGCGACATGAAATAGGCTGGGACGTCCAGTTCCGATTCAAGCCATATATTATTATCGATAACCTAATACAGGCTGCTAAAATGGGACAACGAAATCCCCCACTACCGGTAATAAACTGCTGCCATGTGTCTCAGATGAGCGACCCAAAGGAAAAGAGAAGGGGAGGTGGGGCGAAAGCGACAGAGAGTGAGATTGAGAGAGGGACAGAGAGAGAGAGAGAGAGAGAGAGAGAGAGAGAGAGAGAGAGAGAGACAAAGAGAGAGACAGGGAAGATAAAACAGGCATACGATATACATAGCTGAAGATAATCTTGATCTACACAATGTGAAAATCATTGGGACTTAGGGAAGTAGGCTTCTTTTTTTTCTTGCATAAAAAATCCCCTTAGAAATGCCGCAGTTATCCTAAGTACCGTATGGGACATGAATTTATTCATGATATCTACTGGCACATTTTGTAATGCTGCCCCACATACCAGTCAATGAACTCAACTAGGGAAAAACCATGTATAATCAAGCATTACCAGATAACCCGTCCCATCGGAAGTGATGGAATAATAGTGGCAGTGAGGTTAAAGCTTTGGAGGGCTGAATATTTACCATAAACAAATACAATAAATATGGGAATGTAGATTGACGGCTATTTAGACATGATAAAAGTCAAGTAACTTTTGATCAAATCCAAGTAGTGTTGCTCAATACGAGTCGTATACAAAATTTAAAAAAAAAGTATAATAATAACTAAGGGCACCAACAAAATTTTAAGTAAACTGTTCATATCCATGATACAAGACTTATACCGTTTATAAAATTTGTATAATTTTCATTTAGTTACACAATGTATAATACTAACAGAAAACAAATAAAACTTACCGCTCTGTCGGGGTGTCCAAAATCTATTTTAAGCTGCCCCATGGCTTTGATAATGGCTATCATAGACTGTATCGCATTGCTGTAAACCACAGGCTTATATTGTAAACATTCTTCTTGTGAGTATCCTTTTTCATGAATAATTCTGAAATTAACAGAAAAAGGTAATTAGTTAGTATGCATAAAAAATATAAAAAAGGAAAGTGAATTAATAAGAGGAAATAAAGAGAATTTAAATGAGGTAAAATTAGAGAGGGTGGTTTATGAGATCGATGTCGCACTCGAATTCCAACGCATCGCAGTCACACAAATCCATCATGTCTCCGTTTCAGACAGTTAGCCAATTTCAGAGGGATAAAAAGAATACGGGAATTCTGAATAAAAGCCGTCGGAGAAAACATTAAAATCAAAAGAGATAACAATGAGAAAACAAGATTGCCTGATGCATCGTACATACAAAATTACATTACAAACAGACGGGAGACATTTTCACGGGGCGGTAGATGGTTCAGTTATAAGAACGATGAAATTGAAGCAGCAGAGCGACGTTCGGTACTCAGAGACAGAACAAAGCTGCACCTTCCTAGATACGATTCTTCGGGGGAAATCGAGAGAGTAACGTTTTAGAACACACACCATTCTTTGAGACAAAACGTCACATACGATTTTTTGCTGGAGTTCAGAATCGATTAGGGCTCAGCAGCATAAAAAACACACACACACACACATAGCATGTTGAATTTCGTTTGCTGTAGCTAAACAGAAGGGTATGCTCTTATAGCCCGCTGTGGATGTTAACATTTCTATGTATGTTTAGATACAAATACATCAACCAAAAGAATATGAGCCAGACTCAGAAGACGACACAGTGATTGATGGTGATGAGATTCGGGTTGGATCTTAATCAAACAACATTTAGCAGTGCAGCGTGAATAGCAGAAAACCAAACACATACGGTTTGAACTGGCTCCATGTATAGTAAGTTCTATAAACGGGGTGGGGGGGTCTTTGTTTAACAACACAACAACAGTACATAAACGAAACTAGAAACAAGAATCAGGTTAGAGAGGCCAGATGAAGAGTAACAGTTAATCATGAGTAACATCATCTCATGTGACAAACAACTTTTTTATGTTTGTAATCTCGCACAGAGCCGAGGCGGGAGACGTAAAGGGTCGGATTGTTGGATAGTCAATGTCAGGCCATCAACTTTGCCCCACTAAAACCATTAAAAAACAGAAAATGAAAGCCATTATGTTGATGCACAGATGACAACTGGCTGTCCCGAGTATTATGATGGCTGGCTTCAAATCATCTCTTTCTTAACTGTAACCGTTCATTTTATTTTTTAAATGCCACGTAAAACGGTTCAGTCAGTCCAAATTGGCTCTAAGGCAAAGATTGGAAGTTAACACAATCATTATTTCCGATCATATGAACGTACTACATATTTAGTCAGTAAGGCATCTATTCATGAGCTACTCGCTTATGTACGCTGACAGCGTATGAGCTCTGAGCTCTGAGCGTTTCTAAACGATTTAACAGTAACGAAGACTGGACAGGTATCGCACGTTGGCCAAATAAAGACGCGTGGTTCTCTAAACGTTGAAAGTAATTAGAAACGTACTTCTTAAATCTTTAATTTACAAACTCAACCAGCCCCCATCCCCGAAGTAGTGTTACTTTGCTGTTTAGCGTCCGACAGCGCTGTTGGCCACACTCTGGACCCCGGAGTCGCGATCCGCTATTAAAGGAACACTGACAAACGTTTTAGTCGACATCTCTAGCTTGGTGGTTGTAGTTCTCTTAAAGAAAGAAAGAAGCAGATCAGATCCACTGTAAATGTTATTCTTTTGGAGACGATAAGCCAGGACGACACACTGGCCTGGTCTACGCTATGCCAGGATCGGAGCGTGTATCGATCGTGACGCGCTACTTGTCCAGTCTTAGCAAGGACAACCCATGAGGAAGAAACGTGTACGAGCGAAATGGCCTTGCAAACAAACGGGGATGAAGCATAATTGCAATAAAGGAGGCTTATGATAAGAGAACAAGGTTTTTAAGCCTATGGAAATACATAATTACGATGATACAATAGATATAGGAAGATGGACGAGCGAAAAAGGCTTGCAAACAAAAAGAGATGAAGCATAATTGCAATAAAGGGGGCTTATGATTTATGATAAGTAAACAAACTGACAGTCAAGGATTCCAAGCGTACAGAAATACGTATTTTTGATAATACAATAGATTTAATAAAAAAAAAAATACGTGTCTTATATTCATTATGGTAAAATGTTCCTGTTTAAATAAAATGACTAACACAGACGAATACGAGAAGGCTCGTATTTGTTTACTTTAGTTTCGCTCGTTCATTCATTCAAAACCATTTTTTTTTAAAGATGCAGTCATTCGGCTGTTTCTCCAGAAGGTGGGATACTAGCCCGATTGAATATCCTTTGCCGTTTTTCGATGTTGTTTTTTTTTGTTTTCAAAACAATTTTTACGCTACAATTGGCCACTCCAGTATCTTGTATTTTATCTATAACCAAGGTAAACAATGCGAAATCACCCGATAATATAAATATACAACTTTTTCCGATTATGACAGCTGTAATATGTTTTGACTTGACCCAGAGCTTAAGCTATTCATGTATGATGTTACCGTGACATCTACACCCTTTATCTATGCCAAATGAGGTCGACATAAAATAAAGATAGAAGCATGACTTATCTAACTCACCAAACCCCCATATTCTGACATTATAGCGTAAGTATTATAGTCAAACGTATACACTAATGTTTAAAGTGACAGATACCAACGCAAAATGGGTCAAACTAGAAAAATATGAACGGGGCTAGAAAAGTCAGTTGTGAATTATGTTAGTACATTGTATGGAAAATCCATTGAGAACGAAACAGTACATGTTAAGAGTACATGTCGATGAAATTCATACCCTTTATCTATGCTAAACGAGGTCGACATAAAAAAAAAAGATAGAAACATGACTAATCTGACTCACCAACCCCCCATATTCAGACAATATAGCTTTGCGTATAGTAAAAAAAAAAATTAACTAATGTTTAAAGTGACATATACCAACGTAAAATGGGTCAAACTAGAGAAATATGAACGTGACTAGAAAGTCAGTCCATTGAAAAAAAAACAGTACATGCTAAGAGTACACGTCGATGAAAAAAAGGAGCAATTTCGTAACACCATGTTATGGGGTCACTGCACACTTATAGGTTTTAAACTTACAATTACATCCCACGTAAATATCTAGTCTAATATAGGTAGGTATATTAAGACAAATTGAGCTGCCAAGAACATTTAAGAAATGATCACACTACATGGTTTTAGGAATATCTTTTTTTTTTTAATAGGACGAGTCTTTAAGTAAGTGTTGATTGAGTTTTGGTTGGGTTTTTTTTTAAATCTGGGCGAGTTCTGTATTAATCTATAATACAAGGCCTTTGAAAGGACTAGTATAACGTTTTTCCGCATTGACTATTTATGTAATGCATTGTTAAAAAAAGCTCATCCGATAGAATGAAAGATATTTCATAATAAAACCTCACGACTTCATCTTTAATGCCTATCCATTTTACACACTGTGTGGTTAAGATTTTCAATCCCTGTATACGTGTAAAAAGAAATGATCGTAAAGTAAATAGACTTACAAGAAGAAGAAAAGACACAAGAATACTTAGTTTAAAAAGGGGAACACATAAGTTGGCTAATTGAGGCCACGTTAAACTTCACGGTGTTGGACCAAGAGTTATTGTAAAAATTATTACAGGGAGAAAAACACATGGATGCTATTTAGTCTGTTCTTTTCAATCCAAATATACAGAGGCCAGCTATTCAAATCTATTTTAGTATCGCAGGAACCATCCCTCCAGTTGTGTTGTTCAAAAAAAGACACATCAATTAATTGTAGGCTGACCAAGCCATACCAGTAATATTGTTTTATCATTAACGTCTTATTACAAGGAGTGCACCAATTGGCATCTCTGGTAGAATCTAATTTTGTTTAACATCTTGCCAATTATGCTCCTTAGACCTTACCAAGGAAACTGCTTTACTTTTATAGTGTAGCATGAGAGAGGACGTTTCTTTAACTTTACAAGTCGCATTTAAATACTTTTTGCAACAAAGGCAGCTTCACCAAGTCTAACAGAACACTGGGTATAATAAATATGTTATAAAGATCTTGTTTGTATTATTCAAAGCCACAACGGAGGAGTTCAAAACCCTCGAGGTCTCGGGCACACAACAATCACACACAGCGGTTCAACAATGTTTAGTTAAGAAATGCTTTGCATGCACCATTCACCTTGCACGTGTCGAGTTTAGAGTGACAAATGAGTGGAATGTTAATTAACTGACTGCGATACTGCACTGTGCTCTCTACTTATATAATAATAAAGAATGTCAATTTTTTTTAATTTCTTTCTGGAATGTCAATTGCTGTTGCAGCGGATAGATACATGTAATAGCTGGTATGTAACACACACGTTGCGGTTCTTGTGAATACAGGTATACAAATGTTAAACAGAAAATATTGTCTTCTCGCAGGTTATATTTTGTCTTGGTCGAAAAATGGAAGCCATCTTCTACATTAAAGTCCCATAGGTCCATCAAGAAGACATAGTACACATGATGACGAAATCCCTGAGTAAGATACCCGGGTTTTGGTTGTTCACATTATGCTGACCCGGTTCAACTCTTCCCAAGGCCACTCATTCATTTGCTATAATTTAATCAATGTGTAGGGTTAGCCGTTCAACGCACTGAACTTAGTCGTGGTGGAAGACCTACCACCCCAACTGCTTTTCGCATGTAGACCTGAACTTTAAGTCCAAGAGGGTCATACATAATTAAATCTCCCCCGTCCTTCACGCTAATTAATTATATTGACATACACACATGCGTCTCGAGACCATCAAACAGACCGGACGCTTGCGTGTATATCGATGGCTGGTTCAACAAAATTTAATGTATGAATGTACATATACGGTTTATATCATATTTGTTAAATAATATTACCACTTAACCAAATAACAATATGTACCGAAGTAAAACAGGAGAAATTGGGTACACGTGATTTTGTTGGTGCATTTGTCTGAGACATTCGTTATACAGACACTTAGCGATTCGTGAAAACGTATGCATAAGACACAACTGAAGCAAGATCTTCAAACGGGAAACGGATATCATTAACATTAAAAAGATAGTTTTTGTTGTTTTTAACACACACAAAAAGACAGGTAAAATGAATGTAGTGTGGTGTTCTTGTAAAATATTCGAACCATGATGATATATGTAACAACCTGTAACATTTTTGTAGACGAATATGTTTCATTTTGAAACAACAAGAGAACAGTCTTTGGGAAGGCCAGTTTTTACATTCCCCAAAAATGTAATGACGAAACTGGAATCCGCCTGAGACAAAAGAGATAAAAACTAGGAAAGGAGGGTTTGTTTTCTTTCTAAACGCCCAACGTCAACACTACTATATATAAATAGGCTCTATCGAAAAGGAGAGAAAAAAAGTGCGAATGCGATGATCGTACGCCCCACTCGATCATCACGAGGTACATGTCTGGCACCTCAATGCGTGCTCAATTAGAGTTTAACACCGCCTTTACTTGCAACTTGTAAGCGACAGGCAAAAACAACTTGGCTGTTCTTGTTTGTTGTTTTCTTATAAAGCTCACGCACAGACACACACTTCTCAACATTTTCTTCCTTTAAAACCCCTAAAAACTATTTACAAAAGATTCAGGAGGTTTTACAAGATCGCCCCGAATTTGCTTTTCTCTAAAAAACTCATAGTCTTATAGGTGTAAACAATGATAAAAAGACTCGAGCCATTGTTTTATGATGCGTCATGGCGTCAACCCAGTTGCAGTATAATGATGTGATCATGTCCAATCAGATTTTCAAAATACTAAGATTTCGAGTATTTTAAATATGAGGTTGGACATTATAAAACAGCGAACTGAGATGACAATATGACGGTTAAACTCTCGCCGTATTTGGTACTGTAACAGTAGTATGTCCCATTTTACATACTGAAGACCACTGCCTCTTGTCTTCAAGTACAGTATTACACACTAAACTATATTCATAACATTCACTGGCTCTCAAGTGTCAAGTGTCCCTGGGAAAAGACCCCAAGCTTTCAAAGTAAGTAGGCCTACCTAAAGTACTTGATAGCCAACCAATGCCCTCGACCCTCCCCAGTAGCACCAACGGCGAGCGGGTTGCGGACCTAACTCGGCCAAGCCAACATGACAGACTCTCTCCATCACCAGGAGCCTTCTCTGCCTGACTGTCGTCACACTGCCCCAGGCTACTGGGACCCCTGTATGGGCCATACTAAATTACTACGCCATAATACGGTAATGACGCTCGCATTATTCGTCACGCCAACAGCGCTATTAAACAAACATCTCTAGCTATCAGCCTTGGCAACCATAAGCTAAAAAGTCATAACCAGCTGGTTGAAATTGTGCATTCATTTTTTTTCTTACTCACGTTAAATAAACGAAGTGTCAGATTCAATTAAAATAGTCTATTAATAGTCAATTTAAAAAGGTACAATTCAGGTCATCGGTTATTAAATTCATTACTTTAAAGTGCATCACATCAGACACAGATAGAAAGAGAGAGAGAGAGAGAGAGAATATAAAGATAAATTAAGAGAAGTACAAAAACATAAAGCAATATTTTTGTTAGCACCTAAGCAATGGCCAAATGTAGAATAACAAAATTTGCTTGTAGTTGTTAAACCAAGTCACATCTAGATCTAGATTTAATTACACTAACCACTTTGTTACTAGTACAAGCCAGTGTAGGTCATTCTAAAGCACTTGGTAAACGCTCCATATTGCACCATCAACGCCTAACAGTTGCTGCTACTTGACAGGCAGACAGACTCGCAACAGAAATCCTCTTAGTGAACTTGTACGGAAAAGCAAGAATACTGCCGCGAGCTAGAAAACCTGTACCACAAAAGCATCATAACTGATATTTATACTGCAGGGCCAAGTCGTAAGGTCTCGAAAAACCCAGAGAGACAGTTACAGTAAAAGTTTTCACACATAACATTCCCTCACAATAACCAAGCTTATATTACATTCTTACACACTCACTTATGAAAAATTAAAAGAGAGATCGAGATCCAGGTAGAAGCCTCTGTTCTTGACCCACACCACTAAATCAAGTGCTTCAAATAAGAGACTTTAGAGCAACACGGTACATGTACCAGCTTTTTTTGGAAAAAAAAAAGCTTTTCAGAAAAGGCCTTAGCTCCATGTAACAGTAACTGCTACTGCAAATCTCCCACCTAGTTCTAATAAAAAATATCTAAGAGTTTATGAGACAAAATAAGGAGGACTAATTTATGATAAGAACAGAAAATTAACAGTAGAACTTTTGGTGCCATTTTAAATGGCAAAAACAAGCATTATTCAAAATATATCACAAGATGCTGATCATACTTACTTCATCTGCTTGACAATTGTACTTTTCCCAGATTCACCAGCCCCTGAAACACAAAGCAATGACAATTTTTTTAAAATTTCTTACATATTTTGTAGCTTTAAATAAGACCTACAAGTTGTCTATGTATTGAGCCTTCAGGTCTTTCACCTATACCAAAATGCATATATACGTGTCTGTCATAATTACAGAACTAACATTTTATATTGAAGCTTCTAATTAGGCTGGGGGAATTGCATATAAACAAACAAAAAAAAGTATAGCACAGTCTGCATGATAACCTGGGTGCAAACCTACAGAATCATCATCATCATCATCATCATCGGTATTTTGATTGTGGGCAACATCCACATCAGTGGAACCCCTTCCAGGTAGCTGGCTTGCTGCACGCATGGCTGATCTCACACCAGATCTCCAGGTGTTTCTGTCATGAGGGTCAGTTGTTGAGAGTTTCCAGTCTTTCGATCCCTCTCTGTCACCTGCTTCCATGTCATTCTGGGTCTCCCTTTTCCACGACTTCCTGTTACCTGCATGTCCAATGCTGTCTTGATAGCTCCGCTTGACCGTTCCACGTGGCCATACCACCGGAGTCTTCTCTCCTTCAGAATGAGGTTCAGGTCCTCAAGGCCAAGAAGCGTCAATAGCTCATTTGACCTAGTGGTGGCCACATCTTCTGGCTTCACATTGCAGATCTGTCTTATCATTGCCCTGTCGTTTCTCTGCAGGCGTTGAAGGTTTGGCTTGGTCAAGGGCCATGTCTCGCTAGCATGGAGCATTGCACTCCGCACACAAGTGCTGTACACATGACCCCTCGTCTTGTATGAGAGGTGGCGAGACAAAAGAACTGGTAGTAGTTCTTTAAACTTCTTCCAAGCTGTCTTCACACGTGTTGTGGTTGCAAGGTCACAGCCACCAGCTGCCGAGAGCATATCTCCCAGGTAGCAGAAAGAAGCTACGACATCCAGCTTGTCGGATCCCACCTGGACTTCACTCTGTGGTCTGCCATCGATTGGTCTCGCAGTTCCCTGGCATCGACTGCACTGGAAATCTGAGTCCTTCGTCAGGCGTTTCAGCCCGCTGCATTTCTTGTGTACCCACTTCTTGCAGCCTTTGCAGAAAATGCTGTTGCTACCTACACCAGTGCAGCAGACAGCACAGGGGAACTCGCCTGAGTTCTGGAGAAGATCCAGGTTATTACCGCAGATCATGATCTTGGTCTTCCTTGCATTCACTCTCAGACCCTTTTCCTCCATACCTTCCTTCCACGTCAACAGCCTACTGACACATTCCTCAAGTGACTCCGCTATGATGACTAGGTCGTCAGCATAAAGGTCCTCCCATCAATGATAATTTTCTAATTTGCAGCTCAAATTTGAATAGAAAATTTCTCAAACCATAGAATTTTTAAACTGTGTAAGCTGTATGTCACAGTATTCCCCGCTATCTAAAGAACAACAAAATATTCATCTGATCTGAGATGAAATCTAAGCCTTTCTTTCAATTGAACATGCTTTTTCTGATGCAAAATCTAGGGTCACTTACAGTTACATTGTTACTGTGTTACAGACAACACTTAATTGACTTGAGAAGAAATTTCGTAAAATCTCAATCAATAGTGTAAGTGAGATCTCGCACAGCCCTATTTTTTTTTTTTAAAGGAAGTTACACAGTAATCCTCCAACCCACCGTAACAACAAATTCCCTTAGTATACAAATTCTCAGATAACCACAATCATAAATAATCTCAAAAAATAATTTAACATTTTTCTGGGTTATAGTTACCCATCTACTTAAATTGGCAGGCCTATAGTTACAGATTTTACTGTTTCAATCTTTGATGAAGTAAATTCTAGGTAAAAATAGAAATTAGAATCCAGATTTCCAGATCTATAGGAAGACTAAATGGTCTCAATATACTCCCTACTGCTGTTCTCTAGCTTCCCCACTCTAAATTTTCTGTAGGCTTATTTTGCCATGAACTTAAATTTGTTTTCAGTTCCTTGAAAAGTTGTGTCACTTAGATCTAAATCTACACCAATGTAATTGTAAAGTATCATCTGAATCTAGGCTCCATGTAGGAGAAAAACTTGGATTCAGATTAAATCTAGTCTAGATCTAGACTATTACACTAACAGTAGTACTAGTAGGCCTATTACTATGCTATAATTCAAACCTCCAGACTATTTCTTGACTAGACAATCACCATGGCAATTTCTCATTTGTGAGACCAACAAAATCTTTGTTCAATCCAAGATCTAATCTAGACTCTAGATACTAGAAATTCTAATTCTAAACCTCTAGACTCTAGATTTAGAAATGATCTAGAAATCTAGAGGTCTAGAATAGTCTCAATAGATCTACATCTATTTCAAGATTAAGTGTAGAAGGTTTGTAATAAAATTTATACATGTCAACTCTACAGATTTAAATTTTTAATAAATCTAATCCATTCTAGACCTAGATCTATATTCTAGATCTAGTCTCTAGTATTCGAATATAAATCGAGACTAGATCTAGATCTAGATTAGATTTAAATGCTTACCAAGTAGAAGCAATTTCACTTCTCTTGCAGCCTTTTCCCCATCCATTCGCAAGGATTTGTCGATTTGTTTGGATCTTTCGACCGCTGCCTTATCTTCTTGGCTGCTAACGCACCCCATGATTGGTTTTTTAGTACACAGCTTGGTTTGTTAACAAAATGATCAAGTCACAACAAACAATCCAAACTGAAGTTCAGATCAGGGGAATGCCCAAATCAGCCGAAGACAGAGCGCGTTCATTCAAAAACAATGGGCCTAGAATAGATATAATCCGCATAATCCAACTAAGAAAAAAATTAATTTTTGTTACAACACTTAATTAAGAACGTAGATCAAACTCCAAACACTGAACAAGTCTCCTCTTCACAGTTTTGTTTTCCTAGTGAAAGGTTGTTGCTTGCTCAAAACGAAGAGACGGGAGAGAGGTTTGTGTAGTTCGATAGTCCGCTTCCTCTCAGCCAACAGTTACTTTGAGACTTCCGAGAGCATAGCCTCCTCTTCTTAGCATTTGAAACAGATGCCCGGATGGGTAGTCGCGCACATGCGCATTGCCTTACGGTGTGAGAAGTACAAAAATTTAAAACGGAAAAAGAAAGAAGGAATAAAACATTGACCTCATTGAAAACATTACTGCTTTGGAACCAAACAAGCCGATGCTAAATCGATATCTATATCTACAAAATAATGACCATGGTTGTATTCCTCCTAGTTTTAAGATTTTTTTTTTATCCCTTTTCATAAACATTGTTTCTTGGGGGAAATGATTGTTGATATAAATAGAAGGAAAAAAAAGGTAGATAATAGGTACAATTACAAATAATGGGATTTTTTCAGTCAAACCGTTTTGCTTTCCCCTTGCAGAGAATTAACAGACATAAAATGAGGAGATGTAGGCCTAACTTACCAGGAAAATTTCACATTATGAACAAACGTAATCTTACAGAAAATTAAGAACACTATCGTTGATTGATATCCTCTTACAGAAAACTAAAAACACTATCGTTGATTGATATCCAAAGCTACACTCCTTATGTAGACAGATATGCTTATCAAAGACGCTTGAAACCAAAAACGAAATACATGTAAATGTGGTTTTGACGTAAAAGCACCAAAATTCACACAGATGAAATAAAAGACATTGTCTTCTAAAATAATTAAATTAAAATTGTGTTTTTTTTTAAACAAAGCCACACTTACAATATCAAGAACATTGCTCCACTACAAGTTTGGAAGCCTTGCTCCACTAGCATGTTCAATGCATATGATAAGTCTGATCAAAATATATATTACTGTCAAGCTCGGTGTCCTATAAATGCCCGACTAATTTTTACTGCAAACCACAGTACACTTGCTTTATTCGAAACTCCGATCATACAAAAGAATTTTAAATTGTATGGGTCAATTAAATTTACCTAGGGATTAAATGATCACTGAAGATAGTGTTCAAGTGGAAATGCATTATTCTTCGTGACCTTTTCTTCTTAGTTAAATCCATAACCGAAGTAGAAATCGAAACAGAAGTATATTTATATTAAAATAGTATCAATTTTGTAAAAGGAGAAAACAGAGAAACGGCTGCTCCAGTCGCCTTGAAAAATTGTTTGTGCCTTAATTTTGCTCCGAACCTGTTAAATAGGCAAACATTTTCTCCTTGAATAAAAGAAAATGTGGTTATGTTGGTATTGTTCTTGTTGTTGGTGGTGGTGGTGGTGGTGGTGGTGTTTTTTTGTGTTTTTGTTTCTTTTTTCCTTTTGTATTGTTGTTTTGTTGTTGTTATTGTTGTTTTGTATTTCATTTTGTTTTGTTTGTTTATTGTTGTTGTTGTTGTTTTGTTTTGTTTTTGTTTTTTGTGTGTGTTTTTTATGGGGGAGGGGTGTAATCATCTCCTAAAAACGCTCTGTTGTTTCGCCAACATGACTTACAACATGACTGCCTGTGTAAACAACCGAAGTAACGTCAAAGACAGATAGATTACTGTTTCCGAGCCCTGCGTTTACAACTTTGTTTTGTTTGTAGTTATATCAGTGGAAGTCTTCTTAGAGCGGATAACAAATCGCCTTTCTTTTGTTTCATTATTTCTGAGTCCATAATATACAACCACACGATTCTATTATCTTCTAAAATCCATTTCACTAACACAACTACGAGCCGAATGTAGATATATGCACCTGGCTTTTTTTAGTTATACAAGCTTACCGCAATGAATATTGATTTTTAATAAGCTCAAATTAGCACAATAAAGATCTTGTCGTTACTGTGCGACGTGCTCTAAATAAACTCACCCTGCTCACGTGTTAACACGCACACTGTACCGTTTCGTTAGGATGTTTGGTTAATTGTAAAATCAGTAGATAAAGTTAGACCTACTTAAAAAAAAAGAAAAAAAAAACTAAATCGTCTGTATATAAAGCTAACAGTAAGTGTGTCAATTTTCTTTTTAAAAAAAAACCGAAAAGAAACTAGAAAACAAAACAAAAGTTGCAATAACGCATAGGCGTTTTTTTTTACAGCATGAAAGGGTTAGTATAAATTATGCCTCTGTTAACATATTTTTATTCTTTAAGACTTTTTTGTAATCTATTTTAAAGATAATATTAATCAAATTTAGTGTTTAATTAGGACATTTCAAATACATAAGTAATCAGTAAGTAATCCTATCACCTCTGTTCAATGCACAATTCCCACGAATTTTGTAGTTTCCTAAAAGAGCCTAGTTTAAAACAACAACAACAACAACAACAACAACAACAGCATCAACAAAAACAACAACTAAAAATGCAACAAAGCAAAACCAAATACCCAAAAACACAAACAAAAAAGTTTAAAAAAAATTATTTACGATTTTCATTGCATTTCATGTTAACTCATTGTATACGTTATAAGTTTTTACCTTTGAAACTGTTGCATTATTTCTCGTAACTGAGTCACAACATTATGTATCTAAACCTTAACATGTTCAAAAAAAAAAAAGAGAGAGAGAGAAGAAAGTTAATTACGGTTTTGAGAAAATCGTTTTAAAAAACTTACTTTTAAATATCTATAACGCACATATCACGAGGCCTGCTCTGTTGCTATACAGGATCCCTCAGGGGAACCTAGGAGACGTTAAACCCGGAGAGGGGGAAAGAGAGAGAGAGAGAGAGAGAGAGAGAGAGAGACAGAGACAGA
>RQTK01000112.1:153852-187707 GCA_003991915.1 Elysia chlorotica | reverse complement strand
GTAGTAGTAGTAGTAGTAGTAGTAGTAGTAGTAGTAGTAGTAGTAGCAGTAGCAGGAGCAGTAGCAGTAGCAGTAGCAGGAGCAGGAGCAGGAGTAGGAGCAGCAGCAGCAGCAGCAGGGGGAGGAGGAGGAGGAGGATATTCGAGTTGTTGTTGTTGTTCTCGTACACATACGCTCTCATTAAAGGGTATAATCCAGATCATTAAGGCTGTTCATATAAAAAATAAATATGATTACTCCCCTTATCCATAACCGCTGTCTTAAAATGTTCACTGAAACAATAATGTAGATAATTTTACTAAAATTAACTGATAGTTTATATTGTTCCTGTAATCTCTTTCTTTTGTTGCTTTAAGTAATGATTTACATTCTAGCATTATTTCCCTGTTGATTCCCCCAAGATGAATGTTTGTTTAAAGTGTAAAAAAAAAATTTTTTTTTTTAAAGAGGGCGCAAGCAAACCTATGCTTGTGCGTTGGGCTTCTTCTTAAGAGGTCTCGTGTTCGATGTGAGTTTATGTACTAAGAGGCATAATATTAATCGGATTGCCTCCCATGCTTTTTGTGCCGCTATCAATATCGTAAGTAGGCCTAGAGTTGTGCCACGATAGTAGTGTTGTGTTGGTGTTGTTACTTGGTGTTCAACGTCAGCACTATACAGACCCGAAGACATAATATCTAACAACTTTGCGTGAACCCCAATACAAATGAGTAGCTGAGATCTTAATTCACTGACAGAGAAATTTAAATCGACGAAGAAAGGATTAAGGTATCTCACAGTGCTGTTTAAATTATGTACAATTGGGACCGTAACTCTTGCTTCCCTAATGCTCTACCAAAGAGAACAAAACAAACTTTTACTTTATAAACGGCGATCGCTTGTTTTAATAGGATAGAATTAGAAAATTGGATCATGATTTACATACTTATTTTTTTTTCTTTTTAACAAACTATGAAAAGGGCTTTGGTGGAATAAACAAACGTTAAAAATCAAATTAGTATACCTACGTGTTCATAAATGAATAAAAGTATACTTATGAAAACAAGAAGTGTTGAGTTTCACTTTAAACGCACAGAGACAACTAAATCGGTCGCAATTTCAAAAGCATATATGTATAATAAATAAAAAAAAGCGACAATGGGTGATAGACAAAAGTTTATTGAATCAAACTTGTGTTCTACATCATGCTTATATCTTTCCACACCAACCCTTACCAACAGCAAAATCACTGCTTGGAAAGGCTCTTATGTACAATTTAAATGCAAATCTGGTATCCGACTGCTTGTATATATTAACAGTCAAATTTAGAAACTAGACATTTTCAGGAAATGCCAAAAAATTGCCTTTCCGAAGTTATTCTTCCTATTTTCTTTTTGATCAAAACAAGAATATCATATCTTGGAAACGGTTAAATGTTTTACTTTTAGGCATTTCTTGGAAATGAGTTTCCGGATCTGGCTGCAATTTATACGCTCTTGCAGACACAAAATCATAGTTTGATATAGAAGTTTCAAACAACACAAAAGTAAACATTTCAATGAAGGCCATGAAATAATGTACAACGTATAACTATTTGCTTAAAAGCTTTGTCTACGTTTTTATTTCTACATGAGGATAGAGAGAAAGAGAGAGAGAGAGAGAGAGAGAGAGAGAGAGAGAGAGAGAGAGCGTAGGTTTTTGGTTTCAACGTCTCCTAGTTCTATCTTGCCCTATACGCTTGCTTCACGATAAATTGAATCCTTCCTACATTTATCAAACTCCAATTTCAAATAATCAATGAAATAATTATTCGTATGATTTATTCAACATAGCTACTTTCACCAACGCCGTTTTCCCACCATATTACTCTACCATTTCCCCATTTAGTTTTACTCATTTCTTTATCTGAATTTATTTTTCTTAATTCTGTGAGAATTGCATCCATTCCCACACTCCCTAATAAGCTAGCCCTCCTGATGCATCCAAGGCCCCCTCTTGAAAAATTGATGATGATGATGATGATGATGATGATGATGATGATGATGATGATGATGATGATGATGATGATGATGATGATGATGATGATGATGATGATGATGATGATGATGATGATGATGATGATGATGATGATGATGATGATGCTGATGCTGATGATGATGATGATATTTATGATATTGAGCTGTGTATATTAAATTAACATAGGTGTACACATTAAAAAAAAAATGTTTTTTTTAACCTTTAAAACCCTGTGGTTGAAAAAAAGGTAATACTTTGATGAGCGTAACTTAACGACAATATTAAGTATAATTAATTAAGTATTGAAACTGACAAAGCACCACATTTCACGGTCGTAAAAGTTGTAATAATGTACACGTTTCATGTATTAATACTATTACAATAACCAAATGAACCAATTTTCGACTTGTAAATCTTACTAGCATTTTAAGAGCACAGAGTCACTAATCAACGACCATATTTCAATAAGTACATGTATCATGATATTGATAATATACCACAATAAACGTGACAGAATAAAAATGTCATTTTTTTATCAGTCATACAATAGCGAAATAAATTACATGACATTCGTGGACTAAATATCCAATTAAAACAAAACAACCAGGGCATATAATATTATATAACAGTCAATCCGTAGCCAATGCATACGGACTAAAAAAAAAGAAAAAGAAAGAAACAGCAATTTTACCAAATTATTTTAATGAGATGTTGAAATTGAATCGGAACCTTTCAAACAGCAATACAAACAAATCTTGATATTTAAAAAAATGTTCATATCGAATAGTCCTTATCTTTTGCGCCAAATATAGCCTACATAATATATAAAAAACATATAATACAAAGTGCTATATTATTAGTGTTTTTACATCGCTCCCATAAAAAAATATAGGTGGCCATTTTGCTTTTCTCAAATAGCCTAGTATTCAGGAAGTAGATTTTTCACAAGGTCCTAGTAGTGAATGGTTGAAGGTCTGAATCTGAAAAAAAAAGGTTTCAAATTGTGCTTAATTTAATGTTCAAAGTTCCAATGGAATCAAGGATACTTTTTTGAAAAAAAGGGCAAATTCCCATACATGTAGCATATTTTGACAAGTATTTATATTTTTTTAATCAATTTTGGAAAAAAGAATAAAAAAATACTAGACCGCAAGGAAATAAGTTGTCTGAAATTATACAACCTTCGATATACAGGTACAGAAGACATGCTTTTTGTATTTCAATGCTATAAAAGATACAGAGAAATTTACTAACTTAATAAGCTTGTAAATGCCGAAAACTATTCAATATATTTGGAAATATTGTTTGCTTTTTGGAAAAAAAATGTTCTCGTAATAAACTGGGTAAAATAATAATCGAGACAAAAAAAAAAAAAATAAAAATGAAGTACATTTTTATACTGTACATGAAATGAACATGTTCCTGTACAAAAGTAAGTGTACATTTGATACGGTAAGCAAAATAGCAAACTATTTTAACAGACCGTATAGAATAAGGTTCCCTGAGACAATCCGTGCCTTGTTTCGCATGTATATGCGTGAACAAGAAAATGAAAAAAAAAAAAAAAACGAAAACGAAAAGAAACGACGCACAATGTAATCAGAATAATGACATAGAAAACAATGTTAAAAGGAGATGGTTAATGTATGGACAAGTCAAAAAAATAACAGCAATAAGCAAACGTATTACATTGTACATATACATCATTGATGAAAATGAAAAGCCACATAATCAATTTGATAATGATGATGATAATAATGACAATAGTAATGTTAATGATCAGGATAAGGAGGTTGAGGAGGAGAATGGTCATGACGAGGATATTGAATATGATGAGTGGTGATAACGTTGATGCTGATGATAGTGATATAATTGTCGAAAACAAAAAGAAAATAATAATAAGTTATGGTTTCTCAAATGATATCTTCATAACAGTTAAACCTTATTGATACATGCATGAAAAATGATCATGATTACATGTGTGTACTGAGACTTATGACTCAAGTTAACAAATTAAGTTGAAAAAATGCACAATTATATTGTATGTTATGGTACGTGTATCTCACTCTCAGTAATACAATCAGTCGCGAGCTCAAACGCTCATGGAATCAAGATTGTGTTAATTAATATCAGTGTGTAATCCGCGAGCTGCCCCCCCCCCCCCCCACCAAAAAAAAAAAAACCCAACAAAACAACCACAACAAGTACTAAAAACACACAAAATAGGACAAAACAAAACCAAAAAACCGAGAAGAACTTAAAATACCTTGTAGTGTTATATAACTTATAAACTTTTCATCAAATCAATGTACATATTACACGAGGCATGACATCAAAGAAGTAATGCTGAAGTTAACATGACGCAATGAAAATAATGCTACATGTACTACATAATTATGTAAATAAGTATGTTCATATTTAAAAAGAAAGACGGCACAGAAGAGTTTAAAGCAATCATGCAAACTCACTACATGTACCGATGAAGGCTTAGTTAAAACCAAAGTTGAACAAAAAGATAAATAATATTTACATACATAGTCATGAATAATGCTAGTACATGTACCTGTTTAATACCATTAGATAAATGTTAAGTGTACATAATAGTCAATCATATAGCAAATAGCATACTGGAAAATACAAACAGTGATGAGGATGCTTAGTAATTATGCGAAAATCATTGCGATTAATGAATGCAGTTCTGTATTACACTGTACTACTTAATAAGTAAAATCCTTTGATCATTTTCTTCTTCTCTACGAGCCCTTTAAACAATTTGAATGAAGGTATTAAAAATAGTTTCAAAAGTAAGGAGCATGGGAACTGAACTAAATGGGTGAATGCAGTTAAACACAAATCCCTATACATGGATATGTAATAAAAGATACAATTTACATTCTGTACAGCCTCCCCCCCCCTCCCTCACTCTATGTCTCTCTCTGTCTCCATATCTGTCTCTTTCTGCCTCTGCTTGTCTCTGTCTCTCTCTGTCTGTCTGTCTCTCTCTCTCCTCTTGGAAATGTGTCAAATACTAAAATACTACGAAACGCAGGTGGTAGAGCGCTATGCTTAAAGTGTAATGAATTGGGTTTTAGCCCTGACTTGGACTACTGACCTACTACTGGTGTGGCCGGCCATTGAGACAAACATGAAGCTTACATCAGCTTTGCGCTCAAGTGAACCTTAGTATGCCTTTTGAGGGGGGGGGGGCATAAATTGACACAATTCTGCGGGAACAGGTGTATTACTCTACAGGAATTCAGCCAGGAGACAGGTGAGGGTCTTATGGCTCAAGGTGCGACCACACAATTATCACGAAAATTAATGTGCGCGGCAAGGGCATTAGCACGTCTAGTTATTTAGGTCAATGGATCGAATCCTGAGTTTATTATGTCCCAGTTATGTACGCTTAGGTCGAATCTCATCACACTAACTCTATACTGAGACTTCATATGTGACAATGGAGGTAACTCTTCTGTTCTCTATAAGTGAAATAAAATTATGTCGTTGTCTCCCTTTGCTTCTTCCTCGCTGTTTACAACAACAAAAACCCGAATTGGCGATGCTGCCTATTTTTCCTATGATTTACTCTGTAGAAAACTGAATTAGAATTAAGTTCAAAATGCAGAACATCATAACCATAATATTAAATTTAAAACAAAAAAGGACAACATCCATAGAAACACCAAATAATATATCATTGGCCGTAAGATGCATTGAAAATACATTTATATGACATTAGCAATACAAAGCAACCACTAATATAGTGATCCAATTTAATGTTAAAAAATTATGTTATTACAATAAAAGCCTTCGTGTATAAGGGCAATATAATCCATTCTGCCTTTCCGTTTAATACTTTCACACACATACATTGTAAATGAGAAGAGACCAAAAATGAAGCTAAAAACTTTCTGTTTGTTTTCCAAACGCATTATTATCTGATGAACAATGATCAGAGCAATAATTAATGGCAATAAGCAAGATATGTAACATAAAAAAACAACCCTGTACGTATTTTAATATTGTTTTTAAAGCAATAAATACTCATTCAATAATTATTTTCAATGTAATTGGACCCCATCCTCCCTTTATTGACAAACAATATTGATTGAAATACAGTCATGTATCAATATAAATAAATTATAAGTAATAATGATAATATGATAATTAAAATAAATATGATGCTGCTGTGATGAGGATGATAATAATAATAATAATAATAATAATAATAATAATAATAATAATAATAATAATAATAATAATAAAAATAATAATATTAAAAAAAATAAAGATAAATAACGAAAGTGGCTTGATTCTTAAGAGACTCATATTTTTTTCTAATTTTGGTTGCACCTTGGTGGCTAAAATGACATCTCCAAACCCATTGAGAATAACAACTATTAAATATTCATTTTTATCACCACTTGAGGCTCATTATTTCTGTAACTATTTTTTATTATGCACAATTGTCTTTGGTGTCTGTTGGTTTATGATCCCCGTTCAGTCATATTAAATGAGCTAGAGTCATCTTGTACCTATGATTCGGCACATTACCTGCACCGAAGACGTTAAGTTGAAGACAGAAGGAGGATGTATCGTTTATTCCCAGCGATATGTGCGGAACGATATGATAAACCTCTATGGGAAACACTAAAGTAAGACTTTATTCCATCCCAAATTTATAGAAATGAGACACTCTAGTCTAAATTAACCAAAAATGGAATTGGTACCTCGTAAGTGTTTTATAATAAAAGTCATAATTTATTTAAAATCGGTTTTATCTTAAGCGATTTTACTGTAATAGGTATCAATAATGCCCGCTAAGATAAGATGTTATGTACAAAATGAGATCAAAATTACATAAATGAAAACAAATTCTTTTATTCTAAATGATCTATAATCCAGTAAAATGTTGTCACACAGATAGACTTGGAAAACAATGTGCGAATAAAAATGGATGACGTTTGTTTTTCCAATATTGAGTTTAAAATCACTCTTTGTACATATATAATAGCCTCTTACAACTTTACTAATACTATAGCGTCTTCGTTTAAAATAAGTATACTAAGAATTTTTTTTCGTTTATTATCAATCTTTGTACATAATAGTCTTTAGGTTTAAAACCACTTTACTAGTACATGTACCATAGTCTTAGTTTATTATCACCCTTATAAAACCAAAGTCTCTTGGTTGAAAATCACTTTACTAATAGCGTATTTGTTTAAAATCAGTCTTTGTATAAAATAGTTTCTTAGTTAAAACCACTTTACTAATACTCTAGCTACTCTTACTTTAAAACCAAATACTAATTCTATAGCCTCTAAGTTTAAAATAGCTATTCGTATATAAATGTTAAAGAGTCTTTTAGTTTAAAATCATTATACGAATAGTCAACTTTATAATCGCTACTAAAAGTATCTTAGATTAGAACAGTCTTAGTACACAATAGTCTCTTATTTCAAAATCACTATCCTTGTTGAATACTAGTAATATAGTCTTTTAGCTTATAACTACTGTTTCTTCCACAAGTCTCTGACTTCAAACTCAGTCTTTGTACACTTGGTCTTTCATGTGCTCCATCTGCGCAGTCAGAGTTCTCACCGCCATCTTGAGCGCATCGTTCTCGCGCTTGAGGTGCTCCTCCTCAGGGCCCTTAATGCCCTGGCCGCCCGCCGCCAGTGTCGCCGCCTCCGCTGCCAACCCATGCGAGACCCCGGCGCCCGCCCCGCCCTCACTGGATCCCGGGTTACTCAGGCGGGTCGGCAGGCTCAAACCGCGGACTGCCATCTGAGGATCCTGCCCCGCGCCGGAGCTACTGCGTCCGCTGCTGGCGTGTCCGGTGTGTCCGAGGGGCGACGTCATGGCAGCCATATCGTCCAGCAACATTCCACCGCCTCCTCCTCCCCCGTGCCCGCCAGATCCCGGGCTTGGAATCATCGGGTGGCCGACATTCTCAGATTTGATGGAACCTCCCATCCCGCCCGCTCTCCCCCCGTTGCCAGTCAAACTAGAAGACGCCCCCCGCGCCGCAGATGAAGCGGACTCTTCTTGCCGCTTGTTGCGATTGGTGCTGAGATCAGCCGGCGCTGCTCCACCAGACATGCCTCCTCCGTCTCCGTAAAGCATTTGGGACGAGTACTGCGAGAAGTAGTCGTACGGGGGTCTCCCGTAGGCTCCCAAACCCGCTACGCCGCCTACAAACCGCCCAAACCCGGCGCCTGCTCCTTTCTCCTGGAAAGCGTTAGATATCGGCGGGAGCTTTGTGGATCCCCCGACTCCACCTGTCAGACCTGGAGGGAAAACATGACCAGGCGCTCCCGAACCGCTCCCTGGAAACGCGTTCATCGCAGACGCGCCAATCGGCCCCCAGCTGGGCGGAGGGTTAAACGGGCCGTAAGCAGAAGGGCCGTAACCAACATCTCCCACGTCCCCACCTGCCGAGCCGTGGTCCTCCTGACCCTTGGGGCTGTTGGAGTTGTCACACTCCTCGCCGCCTTTCTTGTCCAGCTCGTCCAGCGAAGACGTGGATGTCGCCGCCGTACCGGGCCCGCTTCCACCACCTCCCCCGCCAAGGTGGAGCGTCACGGGATACACTGACGGAGACGTGGAGCTCACGTCGTCGCCGCTCCCGGAGCTCTCCTTACGTCTCCTTGCCGCCGTGGCCTCCATGTTGGCCTTGATCTCCTGGAGACACTGGGCGCGCTCCTCGGGAGTCATGATGTTCTGGTCTGGCGGCAGGCCGAACCGGGTCTTCATCAGGGCCAGCTCCTTGCGCAGCATGGCGTTACTCTCCTCCAGACAGGTCACCTGAAAGTGACGGTAATCCAAAATTATGACCTTGTTAGTTGGTATTTGGATAAACCGATATTAAAAAGTATTAAACAATTTATAATCATAGTAAATTTGAAACCAACACACAAATAAATAAACAATCGAACACACACCTGAACATTTCTAACAATGGTAATAGTTACAATACCTGATAATGTCATGTAATGATTTATATTATTACTTTTGAGCCTTTAATAGTAATTACTTTATGTAAAGCACTTAATACAAAAAAAGTATGTTTTATTTACTGCTTCGATGAACAACATTTTGCACAATAATTTTAAGCTTCGAATAACAGATGTACCATAATGATATATCTAACGCTGTTAAGTCTTAGTGTTACGGTAATAAATGTTAAAAACGAAAACTCAACGACCTGTTTCAAATAATGACAGCCATTTGTGTAATATTTACCTAACTAACAATACCATTAATGAAACCCGTCTATTTATTTGTCCTATTCCTTTATTAATTTTTAAGGACGTTTGATTGCGCAAAACTCTGTTTACTATTTCTAAAATAAAAACTATCCACAGCTTAATACCTTGTCATTGTTTTACGTGTGCATTCTATACACTTTTTAAATTATTTTTTTTTTACAAATTTTGGTCGAGAAGCCTTGATACAGCACTTGATTGTTGATTTTTTTTATGTTTGTTTTGTTGTGATTATCTTTAACAATCGCCGAAATAAAGAAAAAGACAAAAAAAAAAAAACCAAACAAAGAAATTATACCACCGCATTTTTTGCCTACCTTTTGTCTAATGTCATTTTCCAGAACTCGTTTGTTCTCGCGAGATCGCTTGGCGGCCATGTTGTTCCGCTTCCGCTTCTCCCAGTACTTCTCGTCCTTCTCCGTGTCCGGGATGATGCGCTTGGCGCGGCGATGGACCACCTTGGGCACAAACTCATCCTGGCTGTCCTCCGCCAGCCACTGCGCCGTTTCAGCCATGAACTGGTGGTGCTGTTGCTGTTGCTGGGGTTGCTGATGCTGTTGTTGAGCTTGCTGCTGTTGTTGCTGATGGTGGTGGTGGTGCAGATCAGAGTGCTGCAAGTGGAGATCCTGAAGGTGATGTTGTTGCTGCTGCTGTTGCTGCTGCTGCTGCTGTTGGTGCTGTTGATGTTGTTGCTGGTGGTCGTGGTGCTGTTGGTGTGGAAGTTGATGATGGTGGTGCTGCTGTTGCTGCTGCTGATGCAGATGCTGCTGGTGGTGCTGATGCTGGCTGTGATGTTGCTGCTGGTGGTGCATTATGCCCACCAGGGATCCCCCGGTGTCTGAGGAAAATTAAAAAAAAAATTTCCATTACATTTCATGTACAATCACCTATTGCATCCCTTACTAGTAGACCTGTCCACAGTTAGTAGCCTATATAGTGCTTAAGTCGGATGCAAAGCTACAAGCTACACTCAAAACCCCTCTACTAGTTGGGTCTGTGTAATGTAAACGATTGAGACAGAATTCCTGGTATCCCTGCAGTGTCTCTTTGTGGAATCCGACCGCGATATAGCTTGATCGATGACATTGGGCTTAAAAAAAAACAATAAGCCATAAAACATAGCGGTCTTTCTTAATTTGCAAGCCGCGTTCAATGCAGGTACTTCTCAGAGTAGTTTTTGAAAATCAAAATAAAAGGTATTACAAAATATACTTTTTGTTACATAAAAGGACTTAGAGTACGACGTACAAACAGTATAATTTTTATTCACGAAAATAATGGCTTGATTTTCAACGATTTAATATAATTTTATTGATTTTACAAGAATGGCGATTTGTTTCGTATTTAATTTTGCACTTCTAAATTTAGTATGTACATTGTATTAGTAAATAATTATGTTCACTTTGATAAATTAACCCCGTTCTTTCCCGCATTATTAATTGGATTACATGTCAAAATGAGCGTAAAAAAATACAACGCAGCAGCTTGTTATTAACTTTATACACTTTGTTATAGCTCAATCGTTTTAGGATAAAACTTAATTGGAAATATTGCCTATTTTTCTGCTTCCAGGTCCAATTTCAACACACGTAATGTATAATTCCATACAAAAAAAATATTTCAGTTTTGGACTGTTAACCTGATTCAATGTCCCTTATTTAGGTGTGATAAACAGCGCTGAACAAAGGTCGTTAAACTTACAGTATATGGGTTTGTATGGACTTTAAAGATTTATTGGTGTTCATTCTAGATCAAGATACATTATAAACGAACATGGAAAAGCGCTTTTCTTGTGTCGGTCAACGTTAGTTCACAAGCTCAGATACAAAACCATATGCAGTGGTGATGGTGATGATAAAATGATAATGACAATAATAATAATAAAAATAATAATAATAATAATAATAATAAACGTTCTCAGGCCTGCCTCTCTCTTACTGTTTTCATTAGATATAACGTACTATACTATACATAGACTGCATGTGTAATACGTGTATATTGCAGTTCATAATAATTTATATTGAGATCTTTGAACGTTTATGTCATAAAATCAAGATCAACAACCGCCAGTGTTTAATCAGCATCATTTTGCCTTTGTGGTATCACTTAATTACATGTATCACAACTTCTATAGTACACATTTTCTAAATCAAATCTGTCACTGACACCAAAATGGTACGTCCCTTGCTAATCAAACTGTTAGAATAAACAGTCTGATAGTCAATGAACATCTAAAAAATAAACGTCATGGTACTTTAAACAAAGCTACACGTATTGACTTATACAGCGCAAAGGAAAAATAAGTTTTAAGCCATTTCCAATACACGTAGTTCGAATATCGATCTAGCAGTAGAATCCAAATTGGTAGAGTATGGACTGGACTAGGGTTAGTTTCGATCTAACACTCTGCAAGCCATATGGTGGGGCAACGTTTTTGATACAATGAAATGTCGCCTAAGTTTGGTAATCATTAGCCTATGCAATTCATTGCAAAACCTGAGGTTCTGTTGGATCGGTACTATGACCAGAGAACGAGATTGTGTGTGTGTGGGGGGGAGTGGTGGTGATGATGATAGATGTGATGGGGGGGCAGTGAGAGAGATAGGAAAGAGAGGGGTGGGAGGTGGGAGGGTGTGTGATAGGAGTGTTGTTGAAACAGAGATCGTAAATATAGTAAGGACTTATCGGAGTGTCCGGCTTCAGTCGCTAGTGGTCAAGGAGGGACAAGGAGGATTAAATCCGCTTTGTAGTAGAAAGAGATTTAGGTCGACACATACATGTGCTCTCTATGTTTAATATAGGAAGGTTGAAACAGTGGAAGAGGGAGCCATGATACAGAATATGGGTGAAAATGCAATATGAAACAAAAATCAAAGAGAGGGAGAAAGTTGAGTGACTGAGAAAAGTTAAAATAAAAAAAATTGTGCGATTAACATGATTGTGCTATAAAATTTGAGAGAGAGAGAGAGATAGAGAGAGAGAGAGAGAGAGAGAGAGAGAGAAGGAGAGAGAGGCAGAGAGAGTGGGGAGGGGAGAGAAAGGAAGTGTTGGTGTGGAGAAGAAAGGAAAAATAGTATTAAATGTAATAAACTAAAGGGGCATTGGAGGGAAAGGCAGAGTGGGAGAGAGAGAGGTGGGGTAGAGAAAGAGATAGAAAATGGATAGGAACTTTAGAACGATATATAGATAAATATAATGATAGGTTCGGAAGACAAACAAAAAAATTATCATGAGTAGAGCTAGAAAGGCTTGGTTGATGAGAGGGAAATTCAAACGGTCCATATGTTTCCCCCAAGAAATTGATCAGACAAGTTTGAACAAAACCTCCATTGGAACAAACAAGTTGGCCCTACCTAACCGGGGTATTGGGGCCACGCTATGGTTTTCTGTTTACATAGGATTACACTCAGAGACCTTTAGGTCATGGTCAATGCCTGATAGGCTGTTCATAGTGCATGCAGTGTCCACTGTAAGCTTCGGCCACAACGGAACTCCAGATCGAGCTGCAAAACAAGCTATGATACTTTAGTGCTGGGGTACGGTCTCTGACCGTTTTGTGACTAATGTGTTCATATAATATATATTGTTTCTTTGCTGTTTTGTATGTGTCTGTTTTTTGTTTTGTTTTTGTTTTGTCTTTTAACACGAAAAGAATGTTAGTGGATTAAAACAAAAATACTGACAGGCTTTGCCTTAAACAGATTAAACTTTAAGAACCAAGTTGAAGTTCCAAAATACACGAGTCTTTGAGTCTAATGATGAAGCTTCCTTATTAAATAAGACAATTTTTTATCCGATTAGTGAAGACTTTACGCCAATTCCGTTGGATTCTGGATCTATTCCATTTTTATCCTCCCTAACTCTCCTCATTTTCCCAAACCGCGCATTTTCTACCTCAGTTATCTGTCTATTGCCTTCATAAATATCACGTGTACAGCTGCTCCCTCCCCAACCCCCAACCCCCACGTCTTTTCCTGCTAGAGATCTAGTTTGTAACTGAATGTACTCTGAGACAGACGAACGAAGCAAACAATGAGAGAATAAAGCCACATAGAGATCAATAACTCCTGCTACTGGATGTCTCTCTCTCACACCCCCCCCTTCCTCCCCACACCCAATCAGAGTTCAACAAACTAACCCTTCCAAAACTTTCCACGGCGGAGCATAGCATGATAGGGCATAGCATACAGAAAATCGAACGCGTTACGACATCCACTGACCAGCCTCGCTGCTGACGACCGTTGGTCATTTCCATTGGGACTGTGGGCCTGGATATTATTGTACTAACAAGGTGCGCTAACATGGAGAACCGTGTGTCAGCTCGGTTCTGTTTTAATCTATGTCCATTGACAATAAAGGGGAGATAGGACAATGCGGTTCTGGTGCGACGCGGGGCCTGGCAGTCATTGTGTTGTTTGCTCATGAGGGAACTCGTCTGGGGTGGACAGGGTTGGAAGAGGATTATTGGAAAATAGAGAAAGAGAGGGAGAGAGAGAGAGAGAGAGAGAGAGAGGAAAGAGAGGGAGAGAGGAGAGAGAGACCAGCAGACAGATAGAGAAAAACATAATTTGTTTTTTGTTTCTTGTTTTGTTTCGTTTTGTTGTTGCTTTTTGTGTTTGTTTTTTAATTCACAAAAGCAAGCAAAAATGTGCACCAAAAAAAAACACGTCAACATCAACAAAACAAAAAAATAATAAAATAGATAATTACTTTTTTTTTACATATACGGTCCGTATAAAGACGCCCTCCCACAAGAAATTATCAACAGACGCGGTGAGCAAGTTGGACTTAGTGGTGGGGGTGGGACAGTGTTAGAAAAAGACAAGAAAAGTCTAGACTTGAACAAACTTGAACATATAACTTGTACATGATTGTGATCAGAGTTTATTGTTGAGAGAGCACACTACCCAATATTCATCCGGACTTCCTCTTTCCTCTTCTCCTCTTCTTATTCCAGACTATTGTAATGAAGTCTTATAGTGTTATGTTAGAAAATGGATGATTTTAAAATAGGTTAAGTGAGCAAAGTTTACAGAAAAACACAAGTAACAAAACAAAAATAAACTAATAATTTGATGTGAAATATTTCGGCCTAAATCAACCAAGGTAAGGTCCTAGTTTTTACATAATTATTATTTTCGGAAAAAAAAATTTATCGATAACAAAACAAACATAAGTTAACAAATGGGAAATATTTCACTATATATCGATCTAGGTTCCCAAATAGGACTACACTATTCTTTCCGGAACAAAATCAAAGACGAAGTACCTTGCGTTGTTTTTTTTTTCTAATCCACCAAATAATAATTTTACTTTTTTTATTAAAAAAATCAAACAAAACAAACCAAATATTTAAATGAATTGGGTAAAGCTAACCTCCCATACGAAAAAAAAAATACCAACATGCAAGCTGAGGGTTTTTTTTTTGTGTGCTTTGTTTTGTTTTGATTTTTTTTTTTTGGGGGGGGGGTATGAAAAGTCTGAATATGTACATGTACACGGTTGTACCACCAAAGTACCAGAGTTCATTGTTGAGAGAACAAACCACCCAAGAACCAGCCGGACTCCTCAAACCCCCAACCTCCAAACCTTCTCCTCCCGATTCCCTCTTCTCATTTTCTTGTTCCAGACTACGGTCTGGCAAATTAGCATACCATGCGTGAAAACTCTGTCCAAATGAAGACCTCATGCGGCTACCTACTCCTTTCCCTTGCGCTCTCAAAGCTTACATCTCGCAGCCAATTAGGCAATTTTCGCAGGGTTGTCTGGACAGAAGGAATTCCAGGATCTGAGAGAGAGAGAGAGAGAGAGAGAGAGAGAGAGAGAGAGAGAGAGAGAGAGAGAGAGAGAGAGGAGGTAGATGAAGAGAGAGGGGTAGATGGAGAGAGAGGGGGGGAGTAAGAGGGAGAAAGGGGAGACAGAAAGACTGAGCGACTCAGATAGAAGAGGAGGGATACTATACCATTGATAGATAGATAGATAGATAGATAAATAAATAGATAGATAGATAGATAGATAGATAGATAGATAGATAGATAGATAGATAGATAGATAGATAGATAGATAGATAGATAGATAGATAGATAGATAGATAGATAAATACAGGCAGGAAAAGTCAGAGAAATACACTCAGTCAACGAGACAGACAGACATGTAAACAAAGACAGAGGTAAAGATGAGTCTGGTCAAACTCGCAAGAGAATCTTAGTCCAGAAAAAAGAAAAACCACCAAAAAAAAACAACAAAAAAAAACAAAACAACAAAAAAAACAACCAAAAAACAAACAACAAACAACACTAACACTAACACTAACACATTGTTCCTGTATATGCTAGTGCGATATATCGGATAAACCCAAAAGAAACAACAAGCCTCTGATCATAAAGCCTAAAGGTTGCAACAGGGAGTTGAAAAAAAGAAAAAGGAAAGAGGGGTGGCTGGAAGAGATCCCAAATCCGCAAGTGAAACCGACTACCATGATGATAATTACACGGCTGCTTGTCCGGACATACATCGGGAATATCCACGCCATGGGGAACATGAACAAGACAAACCAAGCACAGTTCAAGACAGCTGCTCGTCATTTCAGCTGTGAAAATAATGGTCTATACCATTTCTAAAGATACAAAAGAGTTATAGTGTTTTATAATTTAGAAATGATGTAGACTGTTTTACTACTAAACTGACTGACACGCTGTTGAGGACGGGGACTAAGAAAGTTGTCCTCTTTATTTTTCCCTTATTATTTTAGTATGTTTTTTTTTAACTATGGAAAGTATGGGGACTATTTTACAAAAAGTGTGGTTGTTGTTTAGTTGGTTTAACGTCCAAAATCAACACTATATAGACTATATTGTGGACAGGCCCCAAGACTAAAGGCTGAGAATTGTATGTGCTGCCACACACGAGAAAGGGCTAGGATACCATGACTCCTGTCTCAGCCATGGTATCCCCGCCCTGTTTCGTGTGTGGCAGCACAAAAAGTGAGTACTATGTACTATTATATTGAACCTTGTAATTGTAGGCCTATATATCTCTTAAGTACACAATGAAACTGAGACATTTCGTTGGCTATGATGAAGAGTTCAAAAAGAGGAGAAAAAGAATAATGCGAAAGAAAGAGAACGTCGGGAAGGAAAGACGAAGGATTAGGGAGTTAAGAAGTTCGCAGTTTTGTAAGTTACATTGTACACCAGAATAATGGGAGGTAAGTGGCTAGCTTAAGTAAACAAGGGAAGCGACTGGTGGTTAAGAGTAAGAAATAATACGGTGAGACATTGGACAAAGGGCAATGTTTTTCCGTAATCCTCTTGAGTGTAAAAAAAAAAATAGAAACTGAAAAGCAACATCTTTGACAAAGATAAGAAAAACAAGATAAAAATATAAAAAAGGCACATATACACGGAATTGGCGGAGCTGTTAAGAGATGCGTCGATTTTCCGTTCAAGTTTCATATAATCAGGCTAACAATGCGTTACGGCGTGAAACTTTACACCACTGTGATTGGGGACAAGCTGATTTAAAAGATAAAGCGTTGGGTTTATATTCTGGAGGTGCCCGGTTTGATTCCATATGACAGTACAAAACTTATTTGTCGGATTTTGTTCCCTACTGGTTAAGTCGGTGTCAGTATAATGTGAATGGCTAAGACAAAAGTCATGGTATGACCACCCATGAAGTAAAGTGAAGTTGTTTAGATGTTATTCTTGGAACTTGTCGTCGTGTAGGATATTTCTTGAGAACCTAGAGGTTAAAACAATTAATTAGAAATGAACCTACAACGAATCAATCATGTAATGAACCGGCGAGCTTCTGATTGGGAGACCAACTATCTACGACTTATGTCGGTTCACAACCGACGAATTTATCTGGCGCCTTCGCGTCTGCGCATTATTTCGAAATTCCGGAAATTCCCGGAATCTATCTTCTTCGCGTCTTCTAAATCTCCTAAGAGGTTTTATAAACTGAACTAATTACCAACCCAATAAGTCGTTTAAGTACACGATTTTATGCACGAATGTGTAAGGAAAATGACACAAAATAATACACTGTATTAAAGCCAGGTTGGCAGCTATGCTTAAGAAGGGTATAAAACCATACTAAAGCCCACTCTCCTATGATAGGCGCACCTTCGTTTTGTATCTCGTACCTCAAGCCTTAGACCAGTGGTTTGCACCGACTTGTTATCAGAGAAGGTTAAAAGTTCAAAACCATGACCTCCTTAGCGTCTATAATCTGTGAGGGTCACGAAAGTACACATGTATTTAGTCTTCAAGAATATTATAATAATCATAAGCAATCGAATATGAAATTAAGTAGCGAAAGCACATTGTGTATAACGCGTATGTAATTTGGAAATGTTTACATTTAATATTGAATCAACGACTAAGTTTTAATTTTTTTAAAGGTGAATGCCCAAGAAAATCCGTCATATTTCCTGTTTATATATATTGTTATTATTATTTATTATTGTTCGTCTTTTTAAAGGGACTGTGCAAAGTGATTAAATATATTATTGATATAATGATCATTTGGTGTCCCCGAAAAAATTCGTCCATGTCCGTTACCCAAAACAGTAATGTATAAAAAAAATGAGGGGCTAGGCACTGTGACTCGATTCATAACTATCTAAGGAACATATCTAAGAGAGAGACAGAGAGGGAGAGAGAAAGAGACAGAGGGTGAGGAAGACAGAAAGGGAAAGGAGGAAAGAGAGAAAGAAAGGAAGAGAGGGAGGAAGAGAGAGAAAGGGAGAAGATGAAGTGAAAAAGGGAGATGAGGAGAGAAAGAAAGAAAAAAGAAGAGAGAGAGAGACAGAGAGAGAGAGAGAGAGAGAGAGAGAGAGAGAGAGAGAGAGTGATAGAAGTAGCCAATGCAATGTTTGGAGAGCCAAATCTAGGATAGACAAGGTTTTAAGCCTTTTTCTAAAAAAATGAACAAAATGTTTGTGTTTGTTTCGATAATGTCTTCAAATATCGTAAAACAATAGTAGGCCTAATAAAACAATAACAAAACAAAAACAATGTAAAAGAATCTGCGAAGGACGAAAACATACACCAAGAAAAGGACAGTACATCTACATGGACTACAATACCAATACACATATAGTAAAAACATACATCCTTTAGATATGATTGCGAAGATCGAAACCGTTATCTTCCGACACAACGGTTATGATGAGTGAGCACCTCAACGATTTTTCTAAAAGTTTCACTATGAAAATGTTTGAATAGCCATGGCTAGCAAGAATGTTTCGTAAACCTGTGGCTCAAACTTAAGGAACGCAGGGGTATGCACTATATAATTATTATGTTCGAAATTCTTAAGACTTTCGGCCATAAAATAATAAATAAACTTAAGGTCCTTTGTAGTTGTCGGAGTAATTACAGGGTGAGAAGAAAAAAAGGCCTCGCTAGCTTGAACTTTTTGTAAACACTTATTGCTCACACTTAAGAGACGCATAAATAGAAGAAACTTAATCCGTTGATAGTTAGCAAGAAAAAATTACAGTATTTCGAAAACACGAAATCTTGATGCTCAAACTAAGAAATAAATAAATAGAAGGAAAATGCTGTCGATAGCAAGAATTATTCGTAAACACTTGTTGCTCAAACTTAAGAGACTCATTAATAGAAGAAAAAAGCTGTCTTTAGCAAGAATTATTCGTAAACACTTGTGGCCCAAACTTAGGCGACGCGAAACTTGAAGCAACAAGAACAAGGAGGGGAGCGCGCGAGTGGGCGGAGCTGTAGCATCTCCCGATGACAAACAGGCCATTCATCCCGCCCACTTAAAGATTCCCCCTGTGGCCACGCCTATCGCAAAGGTTGCAGGGAAAATGGACGTCTTTGCCTCTTTGGTCGTCGTTCTCGCACCTCTGCCCTGCAATTGAGGGACATTGGTCCTTCTAATTCACGATCTCACGAAAATAAGGTCCTACTGTTTAATTACCTCCTCTAGGTAGCCTTTAGAGGGAGTGTAGTTAATAGGATAAAGAGGGAAGGGAAGGGAGAGAGAGATGTATGAAGAGATCAAGAGTGAGTGGTAGAGATAAGAAAGAACCGGTACATAGAATCGCCTTGGGTAAACAACGGAGATAATTAAAAGAGAGAGAGAGAGAGAGAGAGAGAGAGAGAGAGAGAGAGAGAGAGAGAGAGAGAGAGAGAGAGAGAGAGAGAGTTTAGAGGGGATAAATACAAAAGCAAATAGTTATTCGTTTATGAAAACAAAAACTGTACCTTTAGAAACGTAAAAATAATGCTGATGTTTAACTGAAGTATTTATTGCTACCCTTTTGTTGTTGTTAATGTTGTTGTTGTTGTTGTTGTTGTTGGTGTTGTTGTTGTTGTTGTTGCTGTTGTTGTTGTTGCTGTTATTTTGCTATATGTATCATCAGTGTGGTGCTTTAGATACAAATACATACATAAACAATTTTTAACGATCGTGAGTTTTGAACCAGTAACCTCCCGATTGGGGGACCAACGTTTTATACTATAGCACTTGCGCTACCACTCCTACTATTCCAACACCTCCCCCCTAACCTAACACCCCCATCCCCGAACAGACGGAACTATTTTGAAACGGTCGAGTGAGTACGTACGTACTTTCTCTCTCGTTCTCTTTCTCTCTCTCTCTCTTTCTCTCTCTCTCTCTCCCTCTCTCTCTCTCCCTCTCTCTCCCTCTCTCTCTCCTCTCTTTCATCTCTCTCTCTCTCTCTCTCTCTCTCTCTCTCTCTCTCCCTCTCTCTCTCTCTCTGACTCACACTACTAGACTGTGTTTAAAGGTCACTTAACAGTGTAAACAGTCCAATCCTTGCGTGCTGCGCAGTAAAAAAAACAACCCCTTTTCTGATCTCAACATGGGATATAAATTTGAACTACGTTTTATGTAGATTTTCAGATAATGCGTAGCGGTCTTCTTAGTTATTGATTTTTTACGTTTTTAAAAAGTGTCCTTTGTTATAATTATACACTTCAGGCAGTTTAAACAGCGGTGTAAATTGTTAGAAGTCTAGACCACCTCCTAAAAGTGCTGTTTATAATTAAAATGATCCATTAGTCTGGGTCAAAGCTCTCAGAAAACTTGTACTAACTACCACATTATAATTCTTGGCAATAGCAACATTGTCCGAAAATTAATGGGCGTGTTATATTTACGATCAATCCTAGTTTAACGACTCCTAGGTATCAAAGAAATCCTGGCAGCGAAATGCAGGATCGAACCAGAGATCTTTAGTTCTTCAGACTACCTCTCTGCCAACTAACTCGTTTCATTTCCAACGTAAAACATAGAATTATACCACTGTGAATTCTTATATACTACATTCTGGTTACGGACATTTCGTTGCCGTATTATAACTGACTACGTGTGCTGGAAAAATTGCAACATATGCATTACAACAAAATAGTATACGACAAAGCTTTTCTTGTTCTTTTTTTTTTTTTTTTTTTTCCCCCCCCCCCCCCCTAAGGTAATTGATTTCTTTCCTTTTTTGTGAAACTATACATTGTGTCAACGAGCAAAATCTAGATCCAATCGCCATTACTAATTTGTAAGAACTATGTGCCAGTTAATACTTGAAACTACCTGTAAATGTACACAATTCTTAAGACTTTGTGCCATACAAAAATTTCTTCTCCGTGTGTGTATCATTGTATGTCGGAGTAATTAGAGGGCAAGAAACTAAAGGCACTAGCTGGTCCCTGGGTATTATTCGCGCTCTGAGAGTACATTGTACCAAAGTTCTGGCGCAATGTACATGTAGTAAGAGTCTTAGAGAAGGCAGATAGAACTCTGTTATTCTCAGGCCGCGACTTGTGCCTGGGTGAGGATTAGGTCTGGTCCAGTGAACAATGTTACAACGTGCCTGGGTTGTGGACCGGGTGGTCACTCGTGTAAAAATCGGCCTGGCTCTGACGGTCTGACGTTTCTTTCGAACTACATACAATAGTATAACTTATTCCCCAGATAAACCTAGGACTAGAGTAAAGAAGAAGAAGAAGAAGAAGAAGAAGAAGAAGAAGAAGAAGAAGAAGAAGAAGAAGAAGAAGAAGAAGAAGAAGAAGACGGTCTTCATTTTTTAGGATCCGATCTTTGAAAAGGCGATATTACAAATTTCTGAAAAGTTTCCATGACCCCTGCACATTATGTTGAAAGCATGTGTTTTTGCTGACAAAAGTACGTTGTTTTTTTTTCTGGAAGCGTTTTCATCCTTCTCTCTCTCTCTCGTTCTCTCTCTCCCTCCCTCCTCTCTCTCTCTCTCTTTCTCTCTTCCTCCCCCTCTCTATCTGTCTGTCTCTCTCTCTCTCTCTCTCTCTCTCTCTCCACGACCACTGCTCTGAATGACCCTGGGCTTGTGTACACCAGCTACACGAAATACGTGTGTGCCAATGTGTGTGTGAGTGAGAGTGAGTGTGTAGTTTGTCACCTACCAAGATTAAATCTGAAGCCCTAATACAGTCATGTAGAATTAATAGTACAATGTACCAGAGGTCTGGGTTGAGAAGAACAAAGAATTAGACTAGGTGCAAGGCTGTAAACTGAATAACTCACTGAAAACCATTCCCGATTTTTTGGTCTTTGACTATTAGGCGATTTATCAAACCATGGTATCTAGTGAGCAAAAAAAAGTAATAATAAGAAAGACAATTTATTTTAAGACAGTTGCAGAAAATGACTATAAATTGTCAATACTTATACATGTATCAGTCGTTGTTCTCTGTTTGTGTGTGTGTGTGTGTCTATCTCTCTCTCTCTCTCTCTCTCTCTCTCTCTCTCTCTCTCTCGAAATTTGCAATAGGTAATGTTCTAGAAAATTATAATAATCGGTAAATACAAATATTGAATTAAAATTGCAGGCACCATTTTCAAAACAATAGGAAAAGGGGACGAGGGAAATTATTAGAGGGAGAGAAAGGCAAAGAGAGGGGAGGGGGAGATGGGAGAGACAGACGGAAAGGCGACAAAAGCTACATACTGTATACATACATACAGAAATATAATGACGCCAGAGAAAGAGTGAGGAAAGAAACGTGATAGTATAAAAGAGAGAGAAAGAGAAACGCAAAGACACTTCCGAAAAACACATGATTCGAAAAAGCGCTTTTTAATAATGATGCTGTGTCCATGTACATACCTAATTATCCTGGCAATTATATGCAAGACAGCACGCGGAAAACACTTTGAGGGAAAAGTGGTTAATGGTGCGTAGTAATAATACAGGAGAAACAGGTGTTATTGATATGGGTGGGAACATTTTGCTGCGAAAATTTGCTTTAAAGAGAAGAGTATATCTACTACTGTACTAGAGAGATGTCTCTAGGTAGGAGTAGTTGGTTCACTATCGTACTAAACATGCAAAGGATCAACTTACAGGGAGGGGTATGGTCAGTCTTCATAGTACAATACTGTACATACTAAGTGGGAGCGACAGACCTGTTTTCTTTACATTTCAAAACCAGGAAAGCGGACTAGGGAAGCCATATCAATGCAAGGAGTACATACAATTAGGTACATTACAATAATGTGAGTTCGGAAAGTAAATCCACTCAAGGGAAGACGTTAACTTTTTTTCAGGAAAATGGAGAGCGTTGGTCGGATTTCTGGGCAGATGGATGTGGGGCAGGGAAGGGAAAGAGAGAGAGAGAGAGAGAGAGAGAGAGAGAGAGAGAGAGAGGGGGGGGGGGGGGTAGGTGATACAGAAGAAGACCGTTATTATGCATTATTCCTTCAAACATTCCCACGAAAACTCAAAGTGAGCTTTATTTAGTTACAAAGCTGTATAGTGTGAGTTAATGCCAAAAGAAACAAAAATACTCACTATCAATCTATCCTCACTATAATAATATTGGATAGAAATACATCACTGTTGCTAATGCAATGTTACTGTTTCTCTGTTCTTTGGCTAATTCTTTTATCATGCCTTTTTTTTTAAGATAAACGTTCAAGGGTTATTGAATTTGATATAAAGAACAAGCATGTTTCCCACATAATTACGTGTTTCTAATTCTATGTGAAAATCCTGTCATACGATTTATCAAGGTTTAAGTGCAATATCTGAATTAATTCTTTTTTATCGATATCTACAGGGCTCGACAGAATAGGAGACGCGATCTTTGGGCTGCAAGTCTGTTTTGATATACAATTATGTACAATAAAATTAATGTATATTATATTAATACATGTAATAGACTTCTTTAGTTTGACAATTTTTCATAATTTTATCATTGCACAAACTACAGCTTAAATATATGTAATTAGTTTATTTTGCATGTCTATACATTGTATTACTAAAAAAACAGACTGTTTTATATTTGGAAAAAATGTAAGAATTTGAATACATACGAACAAAAAACAAAATGCTACCAAAGTACATACGAAGACAGACCCTCCATGTATTTTAAATAGTAAAAAAAATGCATTTCTTTGGAAACATACACGTATCAATAAAAAGGACCAATAAAAGAAACTGTAATCCCATCATTACTCACAGAAACTCGCTCCATCTTGTTGGAATTCTGTTGCTTCAAGTTTATCTAGTACATGGATATATTAGATCTACAGAATGGTTTCACGTTCCTCGAGAAGTAGCAGTGTACTGTATCCAATACAGGGAAATAATTCCTCACGGTTGAATATTAAACTATTTGTTACTTTTATTATCGTTTGGTGAAAATAACCACAATGTTCTTAGTTATTACAGCCTTACGCGGCTATCTTTCAACACAATGATTAAAACAGATCGGGTTATCTACACGGTCAAACATATAATTAATTTTTTTACACTGTATACTCTTGTTGTTAGTTTAAAATCCCAGTGTTTTTGCAACGGTAGGTTTAGTCGTCCTAAAACACGTATGGATTAAAAGAGATTGGTAAAAATAAAAAGGCAAATCAACCAAGTAAAATGGACGTACTATCATTCGACTGAATACCTTTATTTATACCTACGAAAAGCCATGAGATGATTAAAATTCACAAGCAGTGTAATTCTTTTCTGATGAAAGGTAGCTGAGTCATGTTCAAAAAGCGGAGTCGAAAAGTCATAATGTGAGTTTGTAAATATCTCAACACGCTAGTGTCATTGTCACACCTAGCTTCTGACGTAGCCAACGTCTTCAGAAAGTCCTATAATAGAGATCTTGTGATCCACACTTTTGATAACGGATTACATAACCAACACCTTAGGCATGGGGTTTTCTGATAGCTCATTGGCTTTACAAGAAGTATAGAACAGAGCTATGGTTGGATCCCGATGCAAATTCCCTAACATAATTTTGATCGTCTTCGTTTTAGCTTTGAGTTCCATTTTCGCAAGGTCTCTAAGACCAAACATACAACGATATAAATAACCGTAGCTTTTCACCTGTTTTAACAATCACGCACAGCCAACGTTGTGAACAGCTCGATATGGGATAGTTCATAAGAACGAACCTTATTACAAAATCATATACACTGTAATGAAATACCAAAATATGTTGCAAAGCGCACCGACAAACAACAGTGTTCTCAAGACTTGTATAATTCTCACTAATGTGCCTTTTGGCTAAAGCTCCGCAAAACGATTAAACGATTAAATACACGCCCAGGCGACATATTCAGCTCTAGCATTCTGGCGTTTTGGCAAAAACAACACTGCCGCTATAATATCCCAAGCAGTAATGTACACCATCGTTTATGGAGAGACTCAAATTTAAAAGACACTGTCACTATATCCCAAGCAGCAATATACATCATATTTTATGGAGCAAATTACATTTAAAAAACACTGCCACGATATCTCACGCAGTAATATTCACAGTCGTGGAGAGAATTATATCTAAAAGACACTGTCACAGTTCACTATATCCCAAGCAGTAATATAAACCATTGTTTATGGAGAAAATTAACACTAAAAGACACTGGCACAATATCGCAAGCAATGATATCCCTAGAAGTTAAATACATGTATGTACACCAACTGTTATGGAGGAAACTAACCCTAAAAGACACAGGCACAAGAAAATCCCAAGCAGTACACACGCATTTACACCTACGGGCAAAACTAACACTGAAAAGCTTGAAGAACCGGTGCACCAGCAATCCTCTTGACTTTGGCAACACACACAGTATAATATGTAATATCGAAATGTTGCGTGGGTTTCGGTTTGACCACTTCATGGACCACGTAACAGTGCAATCAAGGCTCACCGGACCCTTGTCCTTGCGCGACCAGCCCCAGGAGTTATGGAACCAGGGTTATATCACACTGGGAAACACCTGTAAACAAGGCCACTCCAGGTCGGCCAGGCAGCATGTCCAGTTACATGTCCAGCAGGCTACATCCGGCACGGCCCAGGAGGAGCTTGGACCTTGATATGATAACGGTTCGATCTTGTTATTATGTTAAGGAAGGCGTTCTTTTGGGAGACCCGTCGTCGTATGGACTCCATCTTGGGTATTTCTGGAACCGGAACCCAGGACACGTAGAACTTGGAGAGGGTTTTTCAACTAGAAAGGTCAAGGAGCGATGTTATCAGTCTATTTCGAAGGCGTATAAACAGAAAATAGAATACTATGTTAAAACGTAACGTTGTAAGAAAAATCATTTGCGATAACGGTCAAAAGTAAAGTGACTTTGTCCTTATGCGGTCTGGCAAATAGCTTGACTGTAAACGAATATACTCCGGAACATTTTTTGGCAGCGTACTGTGTTTATTGCTTGTTCTTCCTAGCACGTGTTATGGAGGACTTAAAAAGAGCCTATCTTGACTTTTTTTCGAAGGTGGTAAGGGCTTTAAAAATTCGATTACTTCACTGGCACTGCTAAAAACACTAACAATACTAAATCGAAATACATAAAGGCCTAACTCCTAAATTAGGGACAATTGGACCATTTTACAGGGATCATTATCTACCTTAATCCTGTTGAGGTGTACCAAACGAATCTATAATCTGCATACTTTACATATATTTTCTGACGGTATAAGCCGTGGTTCCAACACCCTTTTCCTCTACATACATTAATGTATACTTGGCTGAACCTTTTGGTCAAGAGGTCAGACTTATAATGACTATGGACCAGGAAGTATTGTTTTCAATTGACCCACAGAGGCACAGACAGAGCATAACGAGACGAAACAGCCTGTACGTCACGTCTCGCCAGATTTTATACGGTTACGGTAACCGGTCCCGTTTATTACGATCTCGTGCCTGTTACATAAACAGTTAGTCTCTGAGTCTGAGCCAGTTCCACCACACAACACACACACACTGTTACGACCAGTTAATGGTTTTATACGGTGTTATAGTTACGGCAAATCTCTCGACTTGCATAACGGATATCATGTAATAAACGTGTGTCTCCCGTCACGAGCTGCCTACCGCCGTAACGGTAACCTGTAACACTCGACTGTGAATGTAACACCTTGGAATGTATTACATACAGTACATAGTGGAGGCGGCAGGTCTGAGGGCACGTAAGGACGCCGTTGTGTGGAGTTTATGTAACCATTGTTGTAGTTTGTACCCCGACTACGCAACCTGCCAAGCTTACTGTAACCGGTCTAAACTGTAAGAGACCAGGGGGCTGTTGGGTAAGCCAGACCTGTTGCCGTAACTCTGAGAGCAGCTGTAAACACTGCGCCTACTGCAGCAGAACTTGCAAGAATATGGCGGCTCCAGGAATGTGGATTGTGGTTACCATCGCAGATGGTATACGTAACTCTCTAGGGGTAGCATACACACAATATACGGTTATGTAGTACTAGTAGATTTAGAGGTTAGGTTGAGAGACAGCATGTATTGAATGCAGTTTGGGTATGGGTGTCAGTAGGGCTTAGACAAGGGGTCACTGGCCAAAACATAACGACACGCTTTAATCGGTAGACTGGGTGTTTTGTAATCGATCTTTATACATGTTGTGTAACGGACTTAACGGTTATCTGATAGCAATCGTAACCGCCAGACGTTTGGTTCATTGACCACGGCTCTTCACCCAATTTTTCTCTATACATGTATTCATAAGGTAAATGGTAGTTCCATGGACTCCACGTTATATTATGGGCTATGGGTGTTTAAGGCAGGGCATTACTCTCCCAGAAAGAAAAATTTCACAGGCGTTAAGTATTTACACCCTTTACGATCTACATGACAACAAACGTTAACATGATCACACGCATTTGGCACATTGTTATCTGATCGCTCATTGGCTCTATACGCCTAAGGTAGAGCTATGATTGGACGCCGGTGCATATTCATTTGCCGATCGTCTTCGTTTTCACTCTGGACCCCATTACCGCAAAACCTGTATTGGCACTGCGACAATTCATTCAGAAAATTAGCTTATGTGGACGCCTCTTGGAGAGTCTTCGTGGTCAGACTTTATGATGTAAGGAAATGGAATCACAACCTGGTGGTTAAACCAGTGTTTGGTTTGTGGCGTTAGGTGTGTTATATCATTGAAGTTGTGGCCTGGTGTCAATTCCATTGCTATTTATTTGCCTTATGGTACGAGGTTCTTAGAACTGCAAGCTAACATTTTTCGCGATTAGTAATTTATCACCGTTGTACATACATACCAATACCATTGTATCATCTAATTTCTGCCTAAAGAAGCTGTATTGCTGGATTTAACTCTTTGGATTCATGCGTGAAGTTGAAAGCGTTTTCAAATCTATATAAACATACACACCATTTTATAGGTTAGGGGAAAGTATTTTGATTGTTATGTTATCTTAATTAAAAAAAAAACACGTTAAAAAAAACAAAAATGTTCCATTTTGTATGAATTTTCCTGTTTAAAGAAACAGATCGAAGAAGGTGGAATTTCGTTTAAAAGATATCTCATAATTGCAAGTATTATGTTCCTCCTGCAAATAAACTATTCTAATCTAGTCAAATAGACAATGTAAAAAAATTAAAAATTAATATTTTTTCAACGTTAATAAATTTTTAATGCACTTTAGTGTTAGTTCTGTTTTAATTATATGAATAATATAGTATAAAACTAAACAATAATTGTTGTTGTGGTCCCACTTAATATTCTTTTTCTACATTACTCCACTTTTCCCACTCTTTTTTCCCTTTCTGATCTCCACCTGCAGTTTCTGTTTCACGATCTTTAAATAGTTTATAACACATGAAATCTAATGTGATAATGTGTTTAAATATTTTATCGACATCGAATAAAAATCGTGTTTGTGGGTGGGGGTGTAACAGAGTCTGCTTTGTTAAACAATTATAGAGAATTATTTCCGTCTCACGACCCCAAGGTGTCAATCTATGAGTAACACACCAAGGGTGGCTCTGGGGTAGAACATCGGCTTCCGACGCAAAAGGTTTGGGTTCGAGTCCTGACGATTGCGCACCCTACTGGTTGGGTCGGTGTCAGTTTAATGTGACCAACTCAGACAGGAGTCGTGGTATCCCGGCCTTGTCTAGTGTGTGGTAGCACATAAAATTGTCAGACTTCAGTCTTAGGCCCGTCCACAATATAGCCTAGATAGTGCTGACGTTGGACGTTAAAACAACGCAACAACTCAACAACCAAGGCAGAGTCAAGAAAACTCATGGAAAGAAGCCTCGACGTTGGATTCTGGGATTGACTACAGGCAGTAAAAAAGGGGCAATGCCACATTTTGGACAAAGTGTGTGAGTGTGAATGGAAATCATATTATATAAATAAGCTAGACCTTAGACGAGGAGGGGGGGGGGGATATTTACTGGGTTTTTATAAATTCAATTACGCAATTGGTCTCCCAATAAGATGACACAGCAGCTGAAAGTTATGTGTAGAACTCCTAGATTTGGGTCTCATAGACCAACAGAACAAACAATGGGGAGAGGCCGGGGGGGGGGGGGGGTGACTCTGCTCATTTCCCTCCTGTAGTCTTCCTGCGTCCCATTGCTATTCTGGCGTGACCACCTCACGACCTTCTTCAGTCTACATTTTCTCTCCCTGTGGTGAACCCCAACATCCCACGCGAATGTTTATTTTATCCCCCAACCCAAGGCTTGGTCGGTGTCTAACCACCACCACGGACGCAGATTTAAAAAACGACTTCCTAGAACTCACAGAGAAAATCATAATTGTTGTTATTTGACACCGCTTTTCCTCGTATAACTTTCGCCTCGACAGACTTATGCGACGTTCGATGCATAGAGAAAGTTGACACCCGTGTGCATAACCTTTTAAACCACACGCTGACCTTGAAGTCGTTCTGACCCATATTTCGAAAAAGAACTTGTCTGACCCGCCAACCCAATAGGTCTTCATGGTCTACAAATTGTATTTAAAATTGTAACACAAATACGATTTTTAGGGGCAAGGTTAGCAATTACTCCAGGTCCGCCCTACTCTCAACAAGTACCACGCAGAAGTTAATCCTCCGCTTGTGGTGCCCAGACGTTAAAAAACAAACAGAAAGTGACCAGCCCACCTAGAATCTAGTTCTCTGGAGCCGGTCGTTTATTCTATGTCTCCATTCCTTCCCTGACCATCCTGTGTCTGGCCGAGGTTCGCACTGACCCACCCCGACCAGTGTACGCCCATCTCTAAGACATTGTGTATTTATACTATATCAGACCTTGCAATCTATGCAGCGATAACGGATGACATAATCACGTCCCTCAGGCAAGGGGTTATCTGATCGCTCACTGGCTCCTTAAGTCTAGGATAGAGCTTTGATTGGACGCCGGTGCAGATTCCCTGTTCTACCGTCTTCGTTTTTTACGGGCTGTAAATCGCAAGACCCCTATTACGAAGGCGGGCTGAACAAAGATTGGAGATCGCCTTGACCTACGAATGTTATCTCGGAATCTCGGTCTTGGCTTTTCATACCGATTTTTAGATTATCATTCGATTACAGTGTGTCAAAAATTCAAAGTCTATTTGTACTTATATTACTTCAGACCTTTATAATTTAATGTTTATATTAATTTATCAAATAGCGTTATCAACCTTTGAGTTAACACATTCAAGTTCACTGTATTGCTTACAGTCAATTTCAAAATGTATGACGTACCCAACTATTTTCTAAAATATCTTTGAAATAGAAAAAAATAACTTCTATATAAAGTCAACAATTTTTCATTCTAAGGGGTTAATTATATTAGTTATATCGTGCACTGTTGGTGTTCCCATAGCTTTATTATATTTTAATAAGTTTAACGCAAACTTCGAGAAAATTTTTTGTTGTTGTTGTTTAACTTTAATATTTTCCTGTCTAAAAGCACACGGAATTCAACACGAGGGATATCACTATAACTGATTCAAGATGTAGAGAGTAGGCTGCTAGTGTAATTTGTTTGGAAGAATGTGGAGTACAATAACTATAAAATAACTATTATATTTATAATGGCCATGATTGTTAGAAATATAAACATACAACGACGAGATAGACAATGTCGTTATATAACATGAACCGTTTATAAGGGATAAAGTTTATACATGCTATGTTAAGACAAGTAGAAATAGAAAGAGAGTCGCGCGGATGAACGTGAAATCACATGTAGAAGGAGAAGAGAGAGAGAGAGGGGTGCATTACTTCATAAAATATAAACAAATATATATTGCAATTTTTGAATTGTATAATCATCTAGCACAATCCCGTCGTCTCACTAACGTTGTAATAACAAAATTCACATCGAAAAAAGGACGAACTATGTTGCCTGTCACTCTGTCGTTCTGTTTTCCTCTCTGTCTCTACCTCTCCCTCTTTCAATAGGTTATGAGTCTCTCATTTTCAGACTTGCCTTTTGCATTTGTACAATGTACTGAGAAAAAACAGGCAGATGTCTCAAATTTTTAATCTGACGTCAATCCTAAAGACCAATAATAATAATAATAATAATAATAATTCACTTATAAAGCGCCAAAATCCACAGTAGTACTCTATGGCGCTTAACATTAATAAAAACACTCACATACTATCTGAACACACACACACACACATTCTATCTATGAATCCCAGAGATACCACAACATCGTCCTAAGTAAATGCTTTTCTAAACAAAAACGTTTTTAGTTTTGACTTGAAATGGACCAACAAATCTAACCCTAAAGACCGGATATAATCAGTTGGTGTTAAGGGGGGCGCGGTGGCTCTGGGGTAGAACATCGGCTTCCGGTGCAAAAGGTACGAGTTCGAGCTCTGGCGATGGCGCTCCCTACTGGTTTGGTCGGTGTCAGTATAATATGACTGGCTGAGACAGGAGTCATGGTATCCCCGCCCTGTCTCGTGTGTGGCAACATATAAAATTGTGAGGCATCTGTCTTGGGCCCGTAAACAATATACCCTTTATAGTGCTGATGTTAGACGTTAAACAAACTCAACTCAATAACAGTGTGTGTTAAATCCTATATCTGGATCATAAAGGGCAGCTGGTGGCACGGGTTTCACTAACAGATTCCACATTAAAATGGCAGTATAAAATATCAAGGGAGAAAACTAGAAAGGCCTCGTCCAAAAGGCATCCATGGAACATTAATTTGTTTGCAATATCAGTGAAAGATTTAAGGGGCGACCACCCTCAGTGTAACTGGGTACCGTCAAAAGGACAATGATAGTTAGCCCTACGGTCGTAAGATACACGAGCGCCCGTCGAAACTTTTGGAAGTGCAGTTTTATTTCTATGACGACAAACACCATTTATGACGAAACATGGCAAGGTCGCATAACGGGTGAATCCACTTTTGCCTGCGGACAAATTAATCTTGACTTTTATTATTGCGGTCCTTCATATCTAGCTCTAGTCATATTTCTATATGACGAGTAACTGCATGTATGACGAAACCAGACAAGGTCACATAGCCGATGACTCCTCTTTTGATTGTGGACAAATTTTGACTTGTATTATTTCAGTCTGTCACAAGAAGGGGTATACCATGATGCTTCCAGTTTCCACATTTAGCTCTAGTTTTATCTCTATAGATATGACGATAACTTTTAATATGACGTGACAAAGCAAGGTCACCCAACGGAAGACTACCATTTTTTTTTAGGACAAATTAATATTGACCTTTATTATTGCAGTTTATCATAAAGATGGGGTACGCCATGTCGCCTTCACATCAGCTAGAGCTCTATCCTTGGTCCTAAATGAGCCTTGAAAGATGTCTGGGGTTTCAGATTTCGCGGCCAGTGTACCATAATAACCAGCCATACCCTCACGGTCTAGCACCATTAGGACATCACTTAACACCGCTGTGATATCGGGGAGGGGCTAACCATGTGATGTCCCTCTAAAAAGAGTATAGCCTGCGTGTAGGCCGTAGTCCAAGGGTAGAGCGTTCCCTTTCTACGCGATAGGGTGCGGTTCGGTACTTGCTCTAACCACTGTGTTATATTTTTTTTACCAACTGGTAGGGTTGTTGTCAGGAGAATGATGGTGACGCATCATGTATAGGTCTGGTTTTCCGCTCTGGGGCCTTGTCGTCGATAAGTATAAGTTAAAGCAGAAGAAAGAGTCTCCTTTTTCGACAGAAAGCCCATATCTCTATAACACTTACATTCTTGATAAAAGCTACGAGTGCGAGTTTGAAAGGTTTAAAAAAGTGTAAAGAGCGAGAGAGACAGAGACAGAGATAGAGAAAGAAAAGAAAGAGAGAGAGAGAGAGTGGGAAGAAGATAGATAGATAGAAACGGCACACACTCAGACAGACAGACATACATAGAGACGGGCAGGGAAAGCAATAGACAGACAAACAGAACCAGCGACTACAGATAAGAAGAGATGATGGGGGTGTTCCAACAAACTTCCGAATGATGAAAGACCAGAATAATTAAATCTGGGTGTAGCTCTCCCTGCACACTATCAACATACCCGCTTCAAGTAAAAAGGACCATGAGTCCATGAAAATGACATGAAATTATCCACGCGCCATAAGTTTCCCATATCTTCTCTCTCTCTCTGCCTCCCCCCCCTCTCTCTCTCTCTCTCTCTCTCTCTCTCTCTCTCTGGGTTTAACATCTCCTAGGATTCTATACGACTACAGGGGATTTCCCTCCCCTATAATAACCCCCTCGATGCTTTATACCTTCATATCACCTCTCTTCATGTGCGACTGTTTGCAGTGTTCCCTATCATAATCCTCTTGCTGCTTTATACCTTTATAACGTTTTTTTTATGTGCGAATGTTTGTAGTGCTCAAAAGATGTCGAGGGTCGTTGCATCTCGGCTTATGATCAGCGCCATACTCGTTTGACCTGAGCGATCATAGCCATTTAACACCCGGGGGTGCATTATGTTTTACTAGAACCAATGCCTCAACAAGGGACGCCTGAAGCAACCTGACCTTGGGGACGCGTGTCAGAGTGACCTCGGAGTAACCCTGGTTCTTTTCATCTTTTCAGCACTGGCACTTCTGGGTTGCTAAGTTGCCTCCCCTCCCCCTCCCACTCATTTAATCTTGGATCTAGTTCTGCGTTTACATGTAAATGTTTTTGCAAATTTTTTTATGAGGGAGCAGCACACGTCATGTTGACTTGTAATTAAATTTTCAATACAATGCATTTGTTCACGCTGAGATTTTTAACCAGATTGGGCATGAATTTAAAGAATACAGAGAGAGAGAAAGAGAGAGAGAGAGAGAGAGAGAGAGAGAGAAAGAGAG
>RQTK01000112.1:121097-143451 GCA_003991915.1 Elysia chlorotica | reverse complement strand
GAGGAGGAGGAGGAGGAGGAGGAGGAGGAGGAGGAGGAGGAGAAGAGGAGGAGGAGAGAACAAAAACAAGAACAAGAACGAGAACAAGAGGAAAATAGTTTTTTTTTTTTTTAAGTGGAAACAACATAGGTATATAAATTTCGTTTCTAAGAATTAAATAAAAGACATATTTTTTCGGAAAAATCACAAAAACAAATAACAAAATAATTCAAGATAGTGCAAAAAGTGCAGTTAGAATTGACCTGTCCGTCATGCTATATATTGTATACCAAACATTTAATCCTCAGGTTTTACCTTGGAGCTTCTTGGTAAATACTCTTGGTAAATACTTAGAAAGTCTTGGACTATGAACAATTTCCTGAGGTGTGAAAGGGAAAGAATTACTAACATCTCTTTATGCGGGACGAAGGAGCGCCGGTGTTTGCATTATAGCTAATAAAGTCTAAACGAGCAGCAATTCTGGCCAATCTCAAAGGCAAACAAGATGGCGAAGCCTGGTCTGAGAGCAGACACAGGATATCGTCCGGGGTACAAGGGGCAGAGAACTCTTGGAGCCAGCTGGCTAGTATAAGTGGACTCTGGACCGGTTGTTAATCCACTCATTCTCGAAAAAAGGCCCAAATATATCAAACATGTACGTGTATATGCACGACTCTGAGAAAGATTTAAAGAGCGTCAAGCCATGTAAAACTAGAATTCAGTTGATGAAGTCATTCCTTTTAGAATGATACAATAAGGAGAAACAATAAATTTAAATATGAGATGAACCTAAATTACTGCGCTGTGCTATTGTCGTTAGCTGATTTGGAGGTTAACGGAAAGATTTTCTTTTTGTTCTTTCAATTAGTTTCATCTAAATTATCGATGCTACTTATTCTTTTTTTTTCCATTATCATTTTATAAATATGAGCTTAACAGCAACAACTCTTTTCTAATCAAAAACATCGTTTTTAAAAAAATCTCATTTTTTTCCAAAGTACTCCTTGTCATTATGTTTGCATGTGCAACCTATGTTATATACACGCAATGCAGTGCAGTTACTCCAGAATTACTACAGGTCCTACTCTGTATTCAGCTCAGTATAGACCCATCGTGTACGATGTTTACCTGGCTCCAAGGACCATTGGACAAAAGCACTTTTGGGGAGTCCAGCCTGGGCAGAAAGCACAATACATGTACAAAACTAACCTGCAAATATTGTTTTGATACTTCAAACACTGCGCACTCTGGCGGCCCGAACTCCCAAGAGGAATTTTAAGTGTCAACCAATCCGCACAGATACAGACTTTGCGATCAACGCCATTATAGCCGACCACGCCCCTCAGATAAGGGTTTTTTCTGGGCGTATTTGGCCCAAGTAGTCTATAACAGAGCTGCACAAATCTTCATGACGATAACTGATAACATAATGACGACAGTCAGGGCATGGGGTTTTCTGAAAGCTCATCGCATTCTTTAAGTTAAGTGTAGGATAAAACTATGATTGGGTAACGAAGTAGATTTCCTTAGCAAGCGTCTTTGATGACGCTACGGACCGGGACCCCCTTTACCGCAAGTTCTCTTATAATTATTTTTTTGGATGCCAATGGAAATGCCAGTACCTAACGTCCCCATCTTTGCGCCGAGGGTTGGTGCCGCAATGCCTTTGATCTCCCGCCCGCGGTGACTATTGGAGACCCTGTCTGAGAGGGCGTAGTTCCGGTGTAAATGGAGGGTCTGAACAGGGGGGACAAACATTTGGTGCCCAGAGAAGCCGAGATAAAAAACTCTTTGAAGCCGGATCAGATTTGCTACACATTATTCCTAAATTTATGAACATTATTGACACTGCCCTGTCCACAAAAATGTATGCTAGTCTTGAATATTAACAATGTGGACTTAATTACCCAGAGGTTTAGCCAAGAGTGGCCATCCATGGCGCTTTTAGCTTTGAGTCATATCAATTAAACCTTGGAAATGTCCAACTGATCAAATATGGACACAGAAAAGTCCGTCTTAAAAACTAGACGTCTAGACTTTCGCTCGTGGATACGGTAGTTTGTTAACTTTTGATATCTGGAATTTCAAACATGTAAAGCCATTAATCTCTACGAGACCGTCGTGTTTAAGTGTGAAGATATGTTTCAGTGTGTGCTTGTTAACAGTCTATAGAGCAAAAACCGTTTAAACATAGTTAGAAACGGGGAATTCTGTCTCACGTGAATCGAAACCTGATATCAGACCAAAACCAATTATTCTGCTCTCGTTTTCTTCATTAAAATACTTGAATACATATATATATACCTCTACTCTTTTCTTCATATAATTATAACACACAGAAAAACAAACTTTCATTTTTCCTTTTATTATAGACGCTAACCGTTACTCAAACATGTTACACAATTATATTTCTCACAATCTTACACTACATCCGTTGTGGAAACTTTGCAAGATTGTTTACGTAAAAATTAGGATAATGTTAATTAATTTTTTTTAAGAATTAAAAAAATATACATGCACACGACATGGTTGCTAAACATGGATAATTTTTACAACCAAATCTCAAAAACTCCCAAATTCTCATTGGAATATTATGTACAAAACATGTACATAAAAGTCCCAAAATCTCATTGGAATATTATGTACAAAACATGTACATGAAAAGTGGGCTTCAAAACTCCTTCGGACCTCTAATCTTATCGTGTTTACATAGAAACATTCTCATGACCTCGAGGGTCATATCAAGAAAATCTCGAAAGATGGCGCTTTGGGTTTTCCCCGAGCATTTATAATGGGCATCGTTAGATACAATACTAAGTCTAATAGTCTTAATGCGATCATATTCGTCAGATTGTTAGTCTGGTGGTCTGGCGATCCTGAGCCCAAATCGGTTAATTAAAAAGAATAGAAGCTTAGCCCGTGTACGCGGTATTAACGCTTAGAATTTCACGAACTAAAAACCAGGATAATTTTCAGTGTATTATATAAGTCTTTAAGACAAATCTGATAGCTATGATTTCTCGAACGTTTTGAAAAAAAGATTTAGTCATGATTTACTTGAACTTTTGGCAAACTTAATTTCATTATTATTTTATTAAATGTGTTTGTTGTTTAAAATAGTCGCATGTAGACAAATATCTATAGGTTAATGTTTTTCCTGTTATTTTTTAAACAATTGAATTCTAAATGCCGATCTTTTTTTTAAATTTCCGTAAGTTCCAATCGTACTAAAAAGCGATACGCATGATTATCATGTAAAGAAATAATATACAGAAAGACATCCGAACTAAGAAAACGTAAAAATCAATAAGAAAGGCAAGCTGAGAAAAAAGGAGTGAAGGTGGGAGAGAGAGAGAGAGAGAGAGAGAGAGAGAGAGATTGTGTAGCGAATCATCACCGAATGCGTTTGCTTTTTCTTTGTTTTGTGCAGAAAACTGTTACCATAATGGAATAGTGTATTCCACTGATGTTTACCTCTAAGATATATCATACTATACATATTAAACGTAAAAGGTACCACCATGAATTTTCCAACAGAGCTTACTTAAATGCGATGTAAAGATTTGACGAGCTGAAACGACTAACTCTCCTGCGAAGGGGGAAGAAAGAAAAGGTTAGGAATCCAACAAGTACAACGTCGCCGTAACAGTAACTTACAATTCACCATCGAAGAGTTCATTTAGTCGTAAGCGTCCACGACGTTGTACCTACGACCATAGATCTAGAGCCGGAACTAGGCCTTTCTCTCTGGAGCCAATTTGGCGGGCAGGATGCTCCCGTGAAAGCTTGTTAACGGCTGATTACTACGGCCGGGTGCTGTTGCATAAGTGCCCAGTGAGCCTCATCACCGATATGTCGGCAGCAGAAATAATACATCCAATACATGTACGAGGCAAAGAGAATACATCCAATATTGCTATGTTGAATATAATGTATATTTCTACGAGTACGAGTCTACAAAAATGAAATTGTTCTCTTCCCGCTTGTTGTTCCCTCTTCTATTTTTGTGTAAAATCGTTGTGAAATTACGTTTTCAAAACGCTTCTCTCTGGTTGAACATTCATCGGCAGAAAGAATAAATAATCCATTTTACAATGGTGGAAAAATGTTACTTCCACTGTTCTACATAATGAACGTTTTCTCTTTTTGTTTGTTGTTGTCTATTTTCTTTTACTATTGTGAAAGAAAGTTTTCCAAACTTGTCAAAAAAAGTTTTTCTCTCTTAGCAGAAAATAATTATCCAAAATTGCTATTTTGCTCACTACATATATTGACATTTGTTTGTTTGTTTTTCTGCTCGTTGCTCCCTATTTCACATTTTTTATCCTGTGAAAGTTTTACAAACTTTTTGTCATAATATTATTGTATCTAATTACAACCTCCACGACAAACACAATGTCCTTTTTGCTTCTCTTAGTCATGCTTTGACTTTTTAAAGTAAGAGGGTGGGGGTGTGGAAAAGAAAGAGAGGGAGAGAGATAGAGAGAGAGAACGAAAGAACAAAAAAAGGAAGAGTAGAAATATTGGATAAAGGGAAAAGAAAAGGAAAAAATGGCGAAGATGATGGGTTTTTTTAAAGGATAATCCGCAATCATAACATAAATAACAATGCAGTTGTTTATTTAATGCAAAAATTTACTGCGGTTATATAATACTTCTTCTAAATATGAAAACATTTTAAGACTATGATGATACCTAGAAAATTTTAAAAAAAGCAACAGGTTTCCTGGTCCGACCCTTTGAAGTTGGGCGAGTCTTAATCTGACTTTGACAGCAAAGGCGTGCTCCTGATAAAAATAATACCACAGGGAACCAGCATCCCACGCGCCATGTCGCCGTATAGGATTCCTTTGAGGAACCTAGGAGTCGGTAAACCCAGAGAGAGAGAGAGAGAGATAGAGAGAGAGAGAGAGAGAGAGCGAGAGAGAGAGAGAGAAAGAGAGAGAGATATATTATATATAAAGAGAGAGAGAGAGAGAGAGAGAGAGAGAGAGAGAGATAGAGAGAGAGAGAGACCTATTCGCAAGTCATAGTCAGAACTACATGTCCCGTGAATCTTTGTAGGAATGAACTCTCTTTTAGCCATGTCTCGTGTGTGGCAGCACATAAAATTGTCAGACGTCCGTCTTGGGGCCGTCCACAATATAGCCTATATAGTGCTGCTGTTGGACGTTAAACCAACCCAACCAATCAACCAACCTCTTTTAGCTAAACCTAGCCCCAGTCCTACTAGTTCCCAGGGAGGATCTTAACCCATATATCAATTACTATAGTGACTTAACGCCCAGCACATTCCCATAAATGAATATTTATATATATCTAAAAACTTATGAAAGATGCAAAACAAAAAATACAAGGCGTATACGTTTTTAGGGGATGTTAGTCATTCAATCTTTTTTGCGACATAAAATGACCTTAACATCTACGTTGTCCTACTGATGCCAAAGAGAGGCGTGTTACAACCAACACACTGATCCTTGGCTACTTCGTGTCTTAGCTTATCAGCAGGAAATGAGTCTAGGGATACACACCGTGTTTGAACAAGAGTGGCTGATGGAGCGTTTCTTGGGTAGCCCCCTTAGTACACATGTACTATTGATCAAGATTATTTACTATACATATATATATAGAGAGAGAGATAAAAATAAGGCACTGGCCAAATGTATTTAGCTTATAAATACTACCAATATACAGCAGTAAATCGCTGTCCTAGTTATATAACATTCAGTATGAATGTCAACTTAAGCGTACATAACTGGGACCATATGACTTCTCAGACGTAAACCCAATATTATTTTTCGTGTGATTATTAATTATAAATTTAATTTCGCCTCTTTCTAAATTTTACTTTGAAAATGTTTCAAATCATGAATTTTTCTTACAGATCTTCCTTATATTCTTTCTTCCTACACTACCATGCTGGAGTGGGCGGGGGAGAGGGTTAATTGGCGTAAAAGGTAGAGCGTCGACTCTCACTCGGGCGAGGTCCCATGTTCGAAATCCATGATACAAGTAATTAAAAAATCTTATTGCCCAATTTCGTGCCCTGCTGGTTGGGTCGGTATCACTATAATATGACCAACTGAGACAGTTTTCTTGGCATTCGCGCACTGTCTATTTGTGACGGTACATAAAATTGTCAGACGTTAGTCTTGCTATCCGTACACAACATATAAAATATATGGCATATTTAGTGCTGAAGTTGGACGCTGAGCAGCAAATAATCAAACAAAACTACAAGGCCTCTTTGAACAATGTAGATAATAAATTTAATACGATAGAGTATAATACTATTACTACCGACACACAGCAAGGTATTTATCGGTCCTGGTGAGTGTCACAGAGTGTCAGAATGTGTCACTACAACGGGTGTTACTGTATGCGCAGTCCTTGCGAGCTATACAACGTTAACGAGTGACATAATCACGTCCCTTTGACGTCGAGTTTTCTGATCGCTCCTTGGCTCTGTAAGTCTATAATTTTTCTTAATATCTTCTTCATTTTACTGTGGGGTCAGCTAATCGCAAAGTATCTGGTGTGTGGCCGTTTGACTGTGTGACCAAACATTCTCTGTAACTCTTGATAGCCAGCCCAGATCTGAAGGTGTCCATTGATAACAGCCTGAGACTGGAAACACATGGTCAAGTGGTCAGCCATCGTGATGGTCTTAGACATCAGACATCTTTGAAGAAGGTAAAGGGACTAAAGCTCTCTCAAGGTTTATCGTCTTCTGGGTCTCGAGAAAGATCCCATAATGCGAGTGTGTAGTTGCTTAGCGCCCAACGCCAGTGCTACTATGTAGGCCAATAGTGGACGAGCTCCAAAACGAACGTTTGAAAAGTTTGCGCGGTGCCACACAGAAACAGTGCAGGGATACCGTGACTCTGTCTCAGTCGGTGACATTAAACTGAAAATCAATGTTCTACTCCCCACCCCTGTTACAATAGGTAATAAAATACTATCCAAAGGAACAAAAAGGCTTACTGTTCACACCCAAAAATCCCCGATGTTTTCTGTCAAATCCAGGGCAACGTGACGTCAAAGTTTAGTAGTATCACGTGTTAAGTTTGAAAACGTGTACATAAGCGTGGTTGTGACTTAAAGAATTTATAATTTTTATTAATGAGCAAATCTTTATTATGGCGATGTGCCTTAGTCTGTTTAATTGGGATCACACTGATTTAAGCTATGGAAGAAAGGAGAGATTTCGAATTGCCGTGAAGAAGAAATGATACTGGTATAAACTAAGTGAGTAAAAGAAAAGAAAACAACAGAGAGAGAGAGAGAGAGAGAGAGAGAGAGAGAGAGAGAGAGAGAGAGAGCGACTAAGAGACCGACAGACTAACAGTGTAACACGAGATTTATGAACAGGTAGGGTTTTCCCAACACGTGTGACGTACCAGCACTTGACTTTGACGTACAAGTATTTTATCCAACTAAACAACCCTAATTTAAGTTTTTGATACACCCTAATCGTGAGAAATTGATGAACGAAATCGTTTAATTGGCTGATAATGATCTACCAGCATGCGATATGATATGAGACCAGAGTAATTCATGAATGATCAAAACGAGACCTTTTTTTTGGCGAAGGATGCCTGGTCCAGCACTGGTTATAGCGTGTAATGTAAATTTATCGAACTCCATCAAGCAGTTCCTCGCAGAAATCAGAAGACCTATAGATTCGTGAAACTTGCACAGTCAGTTCCAATTTTTTTTTATTGTATGCTAAAAAATGCGGCTCCCGGACATACATATTATATGTACCGTACATAACCAACTATATTGCTTAATGATAAAGAAACCTGAAGTCTCAAAGAAAGAGAGAGAGAGAGAGAGAGAGAGAGAGAGAGAGAGAGAGAGAGAGAGAGAGAGAGAGAGAGAGAAATCATATGAGAAGGTACTGTATTACTGAGAGAAATAATTATCTGTTTTGTAAAAGAGAAAAAAAATTAAAAAATGCATCAAACCATGAGGATTTAACTCCACCTAATCTTTAAAAATGCTGGTGAACAAGAAACACGTGTAGTTTATTTATAAGTTAAATACTCTAGATAAATCAAATTTTAGAGACAAAAAATGTGGTCTTATTTAACCTTTGGAACAATCTTTGTGGGAGAGCTTTACATTAATTTACATAGTAGCATTACCGTACATGAATTGAGATATTCGAATCATTAACCATAATGACAAAGCCATACGTTACGGGAACCATAACCAAAACGAAGCCAAAAGGTAAGGAAATCTGTGCCGGCGTCCAATCAAAGCTTTAGCCTAGACTTACGGAGCCAATGAGCGATCAGAAAACCACATGACTAGGAGGCAGGATTACGCCATCCCTTATCGCCTTGTTAACGCAAGGCATTTAAACTGTGTGGGCGATTCAGTTAGTGGACAGAGGAGATTAGGGCGATCATACTAAATCGTGACTTCCTGCTGGGAGATTATGCAACCCAGGTGATGAACAACAATTACCAGTAAAAACTCGATCACTGACATTTTAAAGATCAACCTAAATCAGAGAAAATCGAAATCACCATGAATGTGACATGTGCCATGATGATGGTAGTTTGTACATATAATCAAGAAGCTTAAAGTTTTAATGCCATGTTAATATTAAAAATCGAAATCATTTGAAATGGTGTTGCTGATATAATTCCAAACACGGCTTTCTGGAAAACGGTGTCCACAGCTATGGGTAGGCTACATGTCGAGAATATCAGATCAGCAGGGTTGTCCGGGTTTTTTTTCTCCAAAAAATAAAGCTTCAAACAAAATACTAAAATGTTATTCACCAGCACAAAACGAATGGGAAACCGATTCATGAAAATTTAATATGAAAAAGTTGAAATGATAGACGGTATCATCAAGACTTGACTCGGGTGTAGTCAGAACTTTTATAAAGTATACAATTATTTTGATAATCGAATCCAATGGTACCGAGAACAGTCACCTATGTATGGCTTGTTGTATTTGAGAATGTGTACTTTCTATTTGTTAACACAGGGAGCCCATAATAATATTATTTGTATATCATTTTAAATGGCACATACGGCTATTGTAAAAGGTGTACAATTTAATTGGAACGACAACGTGAACTGATCTAAAGAAAAAATACGGCAAAATAATGATTTCTTAAGATACAAGTCATGTGACGTGAACTAAGCAACGCATACTCATCACGTTTGTAAATAGAACTAACTGTAGAGAATAATTCAAATAAAACGGCTAACATTATATTTAGTGATAAGACAAAACATGAAAAAAAGTATATGAAGTAGAAGTTGCAATAGAATACAATGTGTTTCTGGAAATTGATTTATGAAGACTCTGAACGGCGTTCAAGTGGGTTTTTTTAAAGGGAAAAAGACATTGTTTTAAAAATGGAAAATAATTATTGAGAATGGATCTAAAAACTGTGAAATTACTTTGCACAGCATTTTTTACGCCTCATTACAATAATTATAATTATTGTCCTACCTGCTTTTGTTGTGTATCCATGATAGTTTTATAACAGGGTGTAATGTAATGGGCTCTAGATTTCCGTGTATTATCAGGCCTCAGATTTCGCATCCAACGCTTCCAAACTTATGATATCCTTGAGTCTTTTATGAATTATCACTACCCCTCAATACGCCGCCGTGAGGAAAAAAAAAGAAACGCACAAGATGCACATCATACAATGAGTAATGAACAGTCCTAGTGCAAAGAGATCGCCAAAGGTATTGAAATAATGGCTTTATCAAGGCAATGACATCCCTCGTAACAGTTGAACGTTATGGTATATGCCTATCGTAACAATGTACATGTGTATACAACTCCAAGGGTATATTATGTGGGAAATGAGACGAAGACTTGCAGGCTACTAGATCTAGTACAAGTACTAACTTGCACGTTATAGAAATACATGCAACTAGATTCTAGTAGCACCGGTTTTATGAAAGAAATGGTTGTGTGTTATATTTTCCCCTATTTCACCGCTGTGTAACAGTATAACAGCGCCCCAAAGACCATTCATGGGTTACGTCGTCCCTTACGTCATGGCGTGCCATGGACCACGGTAGAGCCTTGGACAAACCAGCAGGACACGTCATACTGTGTGCTCAATACGTAACGGGGAAATAAACTAGGGGGAGATTAACAGCCCTTGAGAGGAGGGGGGGGGGGGGGGGGGGGGGGCGGGCTGGAGGAGAGGGAGGTGAATGCAATGCATGTACAAGTCATGAATCCTTGAGTGGAAGGGAACTTTATCACAAGGTGGCAGTAGAGGAGTAAACATTATGTGGTTTTTTTTTATAAGCAAGACCTTAAAAAGTCCAAATTTTAGAAAGAGAAAGGGGGCGGTGGAAGAGGGCATAATTTCAATATCATTTTGACACATGCTGCAGAACTATTGTAATAAACGAATATTAAAAAAAATAAGACTTCTACAAAGCGTTTACAAAAAGAACGACCTTGAATTATAACGTCACGGCTCATATTGCAAGCCACGGGCCAGTGGTCAACCGTTGCGTCGTAACTCCAGGTCGTGGCGTAAGCTTCAGGCCCTCAAGTATCCGTTCTTACGTGACTGAGACCACAAACCTCGTAACAACCGATCCGCCTCTTACGGCGTAAAGAGCAGGCACTACAGTCAGGTTATTTTTAGAAGAGATGTCTGCAAGATAAAAATAACCCATAACAAGGATGGCCTACAAGTATGTCGTCACTAAAAGGAATTTATCTAACATTAAAGGATTTTTTCCAGGGAAGGTGGCGCAAGTGGTAAAGCGTTGAGAATCAATGAGACTCACTGGGTTCGAACTCGGGCAAAACCATAGAGTCTATCTAAATAGATGGGCAAAACTAATCTGTCGGATTTCCTTTCCTGTCGGTTGAGTAAATGTTTGAATCCGTTGACATTATTTTTTTTATTTATAAGATAATCATTGAAAAATCAAGAGATTTTAAACTAGGAAAGAATGTCTTTCCTACACACACACAAAATCATCCAATTTCAATGCATTATTTTTTTATATTGCATGCATATTATCAGCATCCACATACCATTTTCCTAACCATACAGACTCCCTATAGAATTCCTCTAAAGAGATAGCATTAAAATGAATTCTCACCGGTCTTACATTATCATACACATAATATAATAGTGGTATTATGCGATAGTAATTATCAATGAAGGCCTGCTTATAAAAATGTTGTTGTTGGTGGTGGTGATTATGGTGGGTTTTTTCCAGTTTTGCGAGTTCTGCACCATTGATGGACCTATCAATCCTCTCCTCCTTCCTCCCAACCAGACATCACTAGATCTTTTGTCAAACTATTCACTATTATCTACCCCTAGAATTCCATGCCCACCTTAAAAACAAAGTGAGTCTCTGTGAGTACATGTACTAACCATGAAAGAAAGTAACCGCTATGCTACGAGATTACAGTTCTCTATAGGGTTTAGCGTCTCCTAGTTTCCTCTAGAGTATTATATACGGCGACGTGTCCCAAGACTTATGTCTGACAATTGTGTGTGCTGCCACACACGAGACACGGCGGGTATACCATGACTCCTGTCTGAGCCGGTGACATTATACTGACACCGACGAAACCAGTTACAGGGGACGAACATCGGACAAATAAATTTGCCGATCGTGGGATTGGATCCGCGGATCTCCTGATCTGAAGAACAAAGCTCGACCACATGAGCCAGTTCGTCCCCCAATTACAGCGTACATGTTGTAGTGGACTTGCTCTGACTCTGACGTTACCAGGCATTGCATCACAGGGACATGAACTGACCATGTGGCTGGTGTTGCACAACGTTACATGACCAGAGCGGTCAGTGCCATGATGTCGGGGGCTGGCAACTGCTCCTCTCTCTAGAGGATGGTTGAGGAGGAAAGGGGGAGGGGGTGGCGCCGAGGCAAACTAAAACTGTTTCTGGCATAGAGTTATATGTTTATGGTTTCTGGAATTCTCTATTAGCGGCCAACGCTAGGACTATACAAATAGGCTATTTTGTGGACGGGTCCAAAGACTAACGCCTTACAAATGCAGAAACAATGCGGAATTGAAATACCTAGTTGTTGTGGATTTTTGGGGGGTTCAAAGTCAGCTCTATTATAGGCTACAATAGTGTTATATATAATAATTATTATTTAAACGGTCTTAAGACGAACACAATAATTATGGCAACCAGCAGAGGACAAAATTGGACAAACGAATAAAAAAAATTGATCGTGGGTTTTAAACCAAGGAGTGCACGGTTTCAAATCATAGATAAATAGATATAGTATAGATAGATATATAGATGGACAGATACATAACTGGAAATTAAGAGAGACATTGATAGATGGGTAGAGAAGAAGAGAGACAGATATAGATAGAGAGAAAAGAGTATTGAAGAGAGAAAAAGAGAGAGTGCCTGTGTGAAAGAGAGAGAGAGAGAGAGAGAGAGAGAGAGAGAGAGAGAGAGAGATGAGGGAGCAGATGGGGACAAACCCACAGTTAAAGAAAGATTACAAACAGGCGGATTAGCTGAAAGAGGAAGTTATTGTTAACGAATAGGAAAAATAATGAAACGTATGGATAAATAGATCGATAGATAGTAACTGGAAATTAATGAGAGATAGAGATAGATGGTTAGAGGAGAAGAGAGATACATAGAGATAGAGAGCGAGAATTAAAGAGAGATAGAGAGAACGAGAAGGAAAGAGAGAGAGATAGACAGAGATGGATAGATAGATAGACAGATAGATAGATAGATATATGGATAGATAGATAAATAGATAGATAAACAGATAGATAAACAGACAGATAGATAGATAGATAGATAGAGAGAGAGAGAGAGAGTGAGAGAGAGATGAGGGGGAGATGGGGACAACACCGCAGATAAAGTAAAGATTACAAACAGGCGGCTTGGCTGAAAAAGGAAGTTAATGTTAAGGTATAATGAAGCGATAATACATAACAGGTATAACAGGCCTTATGGTATTAAGCAAAAGGATAAAGGAAACTTAAAGACGTAGAATGGTTTTAAGAAAAGTAATGAACGTTTTTAATTAACCCACAAAGCGCGGCAGGTCAGACGACTTTGTCGCTGTTAAAGAAAAACGTGTTCCACTCGCGACTACATCACTGTCTTAGCATCTCCCAACTGGGTGCTGCAGGGTGCCAACAAAATACCACTCTGGTAGTGGGTCTTCCTTCATCCTTTATTCCCTTTTCTATCACGTGAGAATCTCGTGAATGGTGTACATGCTCTCAAAAGGGTTAATATTAAAGATCATTGCTGTAGTTGGATTTGGCGATTGGTTTTTTTTATTGGGGGAGGGGGGCGTGTTTTTTTGTTTTGTTTTTTCTTTTTTGTTCTTTAATCTTAAAAATTCATTAACACCATGAAGGGTTGAAATGTAGGTAAAAGTATTTTTACTAATATGCTAAGATAAATAATAAAAAATTGAAAAGAAGGTTTAAAGAATTGGACTATTACAGTTTAATCCTTTCAAAAATTAAAGAAGATTAAAGACTTAGACCACACGATGAAATTATTTGAAAATTAAAAAATTGGTTAAACTAAAGACTTAGACAACAACATGAAGACTATGAAACTAATGATTGATATCTTTATGTTTGTTCCGCTTATCTGTTTGGTTTGGTCAGTGTGCATTTTTCCCTCTTTGCAACTTTGAACATGAATTACTGGTTACCAACCATAAGTCTACCAGGCCTAAGTTAGAAATTTATGTTTGAACTATTTCGGTCAATCTTTCAGTTTTAAAGCGTGTAGTGATACTTTTATATTGTTCTCTTGATTTTTAAATGAAAATGAATAAACACGAGGGTTTAGATGAAAGCACGGATCGCCAAAATCTGTGTCTCAGCCGAAAACTTTTGAAAACCACAGGGGTAAAATTATAAGTCTATTTTCACATTCTTTATATGACCCCTACATGATTAAGCGACTTTTCATCTATGTTGTATCTTGGTCATTACACTGAAAGAGAAACCCTCTGTAAAATATTGGATATGCAATGAATTATAATCTATAGGAAATTAACAGGATAGCAGTGCTTTAAAATCAAAATTTAAATTAGCAAGAAACGTGTGGCGTTTGGTCGTGTTTTTTCTTAATTTTAGTGTGGTTTTCAAAATAGGCAGGGAGTAAGGAAAACAACAAAATATAGTGTCCACCCCAAATCCTGTAAAAAATTGCATGATCATCGGTTAAAAATGATAATGAAATATTTTTAAAAAATTCTGTACTCACAATGGTCGTACATCATGCTTGGAATCGGATCTTCCCGGAAAAAAGCTCTCTCAATGCAGAAATCAAGCTTGAGCAGGCCTAAGAACTCTGACTCCTGCAGGTGTCCTAAAGAATCAGCTGGAACATGGCAATGGAGCTTCGAATCACAGAGTCTACATCAAGTTTTTTGGAGTCCGCTTCACAGTCTTGAGGTTTTTGATACGTTGTGTTTATATACAACAACTTATACAGTGCGTGTACCAGAAGTTCTCACTTTGGGTTGTATATATGAGCACGTTATATGAGAGTTTCACAGGTTTTCAGGCTTGTTCTTGTGCTTATGTACATATACACTCTGATTCAATTTTCTCAGATTGTCTTGTCTTGAATTAGGAAAATGTAATAGAAAAAAAAATAAAACATTAGATATACAATGTATTTAGGGTTTCGTATCAATGGTTACTATATTTATTGAGGCTAATTTTAATTTAAACTCAGGTATAATATACCTTTTTTCAAGTCTATTGTTCGCCTGCAACAGGCGTATGGTCATTTTTTTTAGTTATCCTGAAACGCAGTTCAAAGTTTTGCATAATGTCAAAGTCTCCAATAGCACTATTATTTCTTTTCTTCATATTGAGTGAGAAAAATGTGATGCTTTAACTATGTAAGTTTTTTTGTTTTGTTGTTGTTGTTGTTGTTGTTGTTGTTGTTGTTGTTGTTGTTGTTGTTGTTGTTGTTGTTGTTGTTGTTGTTGTTGTTGTTCTTGTTAATCTTGTTATTCTTGTTATTTTTGTTGTTTTGTGGTAAGAATAGTGGCTTCGGTTTTTCTAAAAACTCGAAATAAATGCAGTACGTCTGTATGTGAAAATATTTTAATTTGACGAAAGTTTGATACACCCTCCATTCATGCTTTACGCCTTTATAATTATGAGATAGATGCTGCAGTCACACATGTTCCTGACCCTGAGGTTTTAATGGTCTCTCTCTCTTTAATTTATCGATAATTTTTTAATCCTGCACGTTATATTAATATTACACGTATTTTCGTAATATGAAATAGAATAATTATGATGATATTTATCGAATAATAATTATGGTTGATGAAATAGTTAATTATTTTAAAATGTTAACTCAACGGACCCACGTCTTGTTCATGTAAGTGGCAAAATAAACAGAAGTTTTCAAATCTGCCTAAAAATTAGCTTACCTCTAACCGTTACGGTTAAAAAAAAAATTTCAATTTCGGAAGAACTCTATAAATAGTGCAATTTCAAGAGCATTGCTATCAAAATACTCTGACTCCGTTGAGTTGATAATTTCTCAAAGATTTCTATTACAAATCTACGTAATTTCTAAGTATATCTCGCAGTTAGATACACGGATATTAAAACAGGTTATAACTGTTCTACAAATGTATAGAATTGGTTTCTATTCATTTATGGATTAGCATAGGTCTGTTGCACCAAAAGGGAATAGAATCAAGCAGATCTAACCTAAAGCCAGGTACACAAACAATAATGACTATCCAGTTACGTAATATGAAGTGTGTGAGGGTCCATTGGTCGATGTTACGCCGGATTTTCTCTTACCACAAACTGACCACTGTGACGTAATCCCTCAGGTAACACCAACTTGCTGTAGAACCTGGCCCAGTGATGGTCAAGCCCTATGTAACACGCAGGGTTAGGCAACCCTTGGTCATGCAATACACTATAGTACATAGTAGCTTTAGTACTAATAGTACATTGTAGCTTTAGTGCATAGTAGGTTTAGTACGCAATGGACATCTTACCCGACAGCTGATTCGTAATGGTTTGTAACAAGACAATAAAAACAATTCACCTGAACTAAAAGTCTATTGTACTAACTTGTATTATACTGGATGGGTCGGTGTCAGTACTCGAGTAACGAAGTGAGGACACAATAATTTAATTGTCGTAAAATTTACCCGAACTACATAGTAGTAACTTGTCATTTACAGTATACTGTTTGTATCGGTAACAGTACATACTTTATTGTAGTGTGACAGACCAAGTTAAGATCAAGATTTATCTGACGAACTTGTCTTAGTTGCGCTCTTAATTAGACCAAAATTTACTTAACGAAATCATCTTATTTGAGGTCTAATTTAGATTAAGATTTACCTACCGAATTTGTCTTAGTCGCGCTCTTATAATAGATCGAGGTTTACCTACCGAATTTATCGTAGTGTGACAGACCAAGTTAAGATCAAGATTTATCTGACGAACTTGTCTTAGTTGCGCTCTTAATTAGACCAAAATTTACTTAACGAAATCATCTTATTTGAGGTCTAATTTAGATTAAGGTTTACCTACGGCATTTGTCTTAGTCGCGCTCTTACTTAGATCAAAATTTACCTACCGAATTTGTCTTAGTCGCGCTCTTACTTAGATCAAAATTTACCTACCGAATTTGTTTACCAAATTTGTCTTAGTTGCGCTTTAATTACGATCAAAATTTACCTACCGAATTTGTCTTATTTGCAGTCTAATTTAGATCAAGATCTACCTACCGAATTACTTATAAGTTGAGCTATAATTTACATCAAGATTTACATACCAAGGTTCGGAAGTACAATCATGGTAGCTTACGATTGTTGTAAAACTTCTTATTTTGCCATCTTACGACTTATCGTAAGCCCACGACAACGATGTGCTTACGGTCCAACTTTTTGTCTTAGTAGAGCTCTAATTTAGATTGAAATCTACCTACCAAATTGTCTATGTTAATATTTAATTTAGATCGAGGTTTACCTACCGAATTGTCTATGTTAAGATCTACTTTAGATCAAGATTTACCTACCAAATTGTCATTGTTAATATCTACATTAGATCAAGATTTACCTTCCGACTGTGTCTTAGTTTAGCTCTTATTCAGATGAAGATTTATCTACCAACAGTTAAGTTTTAGTTGCGCTCTTATAATAGACCTACCTACCGAATTTGTCTTAGTCGCGCTCTTATAATAGATCGAGGTTTACCTACCGAATTTATCTTAGTTGCGCTCTAATTTAGATCAAAATGTACCTACCGCATTTGTTCTAGTTGAGCTTTTATTTAGATCAACTTTTATGTCTAAGGTGGACTCTAATTAAAATCAAAATTTACCTACCAACATTTGTGTCTTAGTTGGGCTCTAATTAAGATCAATATTTACCTACCAAACGTGTCATAGATGTATTACACTGGCTTCACTTAACGCAGGCGTTGAAAGCGTAAGAAATAATTATGGCCTCACTTAGCATGTCGTTGATACCTTGACAAGGATGATCACATATCACATGAGAGCAGGTGATAACTACTGGTGATAACCGATCACTGCACCGGATGATGCTGGACTTTATTGCGCTGACCACACGCAGGACTTACCATTATTGAATTTCAAGTCTAGACCTCCAACTATGAGTTTATTTACTTACATTCTGACCATACTGGGTCACTAACTCTAGGAAAAAAGGTGAGAACCTGTTAGTTGCTAGCATTTCTAGATCAGCACTGTACGTGCATCATTACTCCAGATGGTGGTTTATATTTCAGACGTTTTATGGTCATAGACATTAGACTTAATCTCCTGAAGTTACACTGACTTCAAGAATTATTTGTGTATTATAAATACACAATAGTAAACAAATCTCAATAAGTTATTTACTATTATATTATTGACTTTTGAACAAAATATCAAAGAGACTTTTGAAATAACAGAATCAATAGCATGATTTGTGTGTTAAGAATAACAACACAGTTTTACAACTAAATAAAACTAAAACTGTTCAACTGTATTAACAAATTAATAAGCACAAAAGTTAAAAACCGAGCGTCTGTTATCGTAGATGGTAAGTTTTTACTCACTATTACTTTATTAGCAACACCACATGCGACTCTTTAAATCTTATTGGTTGAACTGGAAGACACTGATAATAGATCATTTGTTATTCGGAGTTTTACTTGGAAAGAAAAATAATAGACAAACACCTTTGACTAGGTTTTAAACCGCGCCATTCTTGAACGGAATTCCGATTTCTTGTTTCTACTGTGTCGAAATCCACCTTAACTAACTAACTGAAAGCTTCTCCCTTCCTACGTTTGTAATCATTCGTGGAAAGTAAGGAGATAGGAAAGACGGCGGAAAAGAAAAAAAAATTGAGAAGGAAAAATTGGTGAAGAAAGTGGTAGGGGTAGAGCATGACAATGATGAAGAGGTGGGAGAGAGGGAGGGTGGGGAGGGAAGGGGATGCGAAAGATAAGAAGGAGGGGCATGGGTGGACGATGCGTTGGTCAGGACAAGAGAGAGAGAGGGAGAGGGAGAAGGGGAGAGGAGGAGGCAGGAAGAGAGAGGCTAGCAACAGACCATGTTAGATCTAGACGTTGGCCCTAGACCTAGACTCTAACCTCCCCGGCGTGTGGTCAGATGAGGGCAAGCTGCCACAGCCGCCTAGCAGACCATTGGAGTAGCGAGTTGGACAGTCTCTAGTCCGGTAGTCCAGTAGTCTCTGTCTGACCAGCCGCCCAACGGCATCAGCGCTTGACCTGAGCTCCCACCCCTAGTTCATGTCCATCTAGACGTCTATGCCTATCCCTGGACCCTGGTCAGTGGTCAGCAGGTCCATTCCCTCGACCGAACAGGCGAAAACACGAACGGGTGTGGGACGGAAAGACGGAGAGGTTGGCTGTTCTTGGGAGAGATAGAGAAGATGGGGATGGCAGGTGGTGAAAGTTCCACGGTCTATCTGTCTGGTTTTATTGATTGTACATGTATACTGTACTACACATTTTGTGTAATGAAGAAGGCTCAATGAAGCAGAAACGTTTTTATATTATAAAAAAAAAAACATGTAAATTAAAAGTTCCCTTGTTGATTTTTTAATGCCGTTTGTAGTGATTCAAAAATTTTGATTTTATAATTACTGGGCATGGTGGTGAACATGTGTACTATGGAATTGATGTGTATGGAACAAAAATATGAATAGATAGATAGATAGATAGATAGATAGATAGATAGATAGATAGATAGATAGATAGATAGATAGGTAGATAGATAGATAGATAAATAGATAGATAGATAGATAGATGAAGGGAGAGGAAAATGGCCAGAGAGAGATGAAGCGAAATGAATAATGTGACACATTGTAACTATGCTGATTCCTGGGTTAAAAGGTTCCTATTTTTTTTTAAAATCAAAATAATCTGTATTTTAAATCTGCCATAGTAAGTTCTTATTTCCCATTGTTGCTACATCTATAATGATTGTTTATCAATCTTCATTCATTATCAATCTTCATTCAAATATCCACGCTGTATCCAAAACTTCGGAAACTTTGAAGGTTATATTTATTATCACAATATTCGTTTTTACTACAATTGATTGTAATACCTTATAGTGTAGTTATAACTAAAGTGTGACTTTCTTTTTTGTATTTTTTTACTTATTTCGTTTTTGCCTGGAGCCTCTTGATCTCTAGGGCTGACATAAAATCCGAATTAAATGCAGGTTTATTAACCGAAACAAAACAATTAATGCATCAAATACAAGTCGTTTATCTTATCTTACCAACATATTCACTAACACTTTCAGTCCTACTCTCTAGTTTAGAAGAACACAGGCAGTTTTTCATGCTTTGGTTCTTACAAGATTGCAATAATACCGATATAAATTTTTTTTTCAATCTTTCGCACATGAAATATGCGCCGTTTCTTATTTTGTTTGTAGACTGATTAAGTCTTAAAGTTTTAGTGTTTGTAAACGACGTTTTTTGCTGATATGATAAGACCGGCATTCAACTGGTTTCCATAATTCATCTCACGCAATTAATAAGATTAGTACATGTGTATCATAAAATAACGGTTTTACAAAATTTAATACAATGCATATTTATAACATTCAAAACACCGCACATTTAACTGCTTTTCACAGTTGTTTAAAAACATGTTTGTGTTCATCAACAAACAAAAAAATGCTTTCCAATTTTGTTAATGTTGTTGTTTTTTTTTAGTGTAAATTATGAATACTGTTGTATTATAATGGAAGTGATAACATTCTATTATGTACTTTGAGTGAACATTTGCATTGGCCTTTGTATTTTTTTTTATATTCAATGTATTGCTATGAGCTTTGTTAAGGAAACGCGCTTTTCGTGTACATAGATAAGTAAACTTATCGTAATTATGAAATTTTACTTTAAGATTGACTTCTTTTCTTTCTCACAGAAATTCTCACCTGCGCGCGAGAAATCACTGAGCAAGAAGAATGGGCTGGCCAAGGCTGGCCCCGCCCACTTCTATAAATAAGCAGAGATCTGATTGGTCAGTTCACCTGGGGGCGAGATGCTTTGACGCCGCTCACAACGCGGTTATCGATCGTGTATCGGCAGGAGCTTTTTAGAAAGCCAAGAGAGATAACCAAGAAAATGACTACACCGAACAACATCAAATAAACAATTAATATGAAAAAAATAACACGCTGAATTAAATTAATGAATTTAAAAAAGTGCCAATAAAGAAAAAAAAAACGAATATTTTGAAGAATGGGAAAGAAAAAGAAAACCAATTTAAACCAACACTACAACAGCAAAAACAACATTAACAACAAAACAAAAGATGCACACAATTTCATAACAGTAAAAAAAACCAGAAAAAAAACAAAAAAAAAAACAACAACAAATGTACAGATACACAGAGATTGTTTTAAAATACATTTAGTTGCATAGTACCAGACAACCTAACGCATTCAGTTAAGATTGGCGCAAGTTGTGGAGCGTTGTCTTCTCCCCAAACGGAAAAAGGCAGGTCCCCAGTTCGAAACCTAGGAGTTGAAAAAAAAATGTTTATCTTTATGTGACTGGCTAAGACTACAGTCTTGGCATGCCCTCACTGTTTACCTGTGGCAGCAAGTAAGAATGTCAGACGTTAGTCCTGGTACTCATCCACAATAGCCTTGCTGCTGACATTGTGCGTTAAGAAACCAATCCCACTCACTCAACTTTCTTAGAGCTCTTTTTGTTGGAGTCGTCAGTTACGCTAAACATTCCAGAACAACATTTAAGGCCCTAACAACCTGAACTCGTATAACCATGTAAAAGGGGGGGGGGGCGAACTTGCTCAAATGTTTGCGCGTTAGTCTTCAGATTGGAAGGTCCTCGGTTTGAATCCTACGATCGGCAGAATTATAACTCTGTTCGCTTTCGTCCCCTGTAGCCGGTTGTGTCATTGTCCGTATAATGTGACCGACTGACACAGAAGTCATGCTGGTATCCCCGCCCTGTCTCGTGTGTGGCAGCGTATTAAATTGTCTGACGTCAGTCTTGGAGTCCGTCCACATTATAGCCTCTATAGTACTGACGTTGGATGTTGAACCAACCTCATTAACTATCCTGATATAACTCTCTATGACTTTCGCCAATTATATTAAAAGAGAACAATCGAGGATTAGTTCATAACTAGGAAAATTGATTAATTATTATAATATTAATGGATTTGGGTCAGAGGTATTGAGAGTAAATTACACAAAATAATTGGACACCAACGTCTTTTTTTTTTTTTAATCAATTTCCTCGATATAAATTTTCAAATTATCATCACCTACGAAACTCTGGTGGATTACAGAGGACCAAACTGACGACAATGTTTCCTGAAAGTAACCAGATTAGTCAGCATTTTCTTTTTAAATAAATCGTTCGGGCCGCGCCGTTCCGAGACAGTACTAATCGTTTAATACTTCCTAATTACCACACCACCTTCGTCAATGCAATGAATATAAAAGATCTTTTTGTATAATGATAATGTTTCTGCGAAATTGTAATTGAGGGCATTTACATGGTCGAAAATTTTTGTTATAATCATCTTAATAGAGCAACAATAATTATAATAATTATAACCCACACAAAAATTATAATTTAAGTAAAAAAAAACAATTATTAAATGATAATAAGAAAAAAAAAATATTGAAATAAAAAAATTTAACAGAAATAATAATAAAAATGAAAATAACAATAATAATAATAATATAAATAATAATAATAATAATAATAATACTAATAATAATAATACTACTACTACTACTAATAATAATAATAATAATAATAATAATAATAATAATAATAATAATAATAATAATAATAAT
>RQTK01000112.1:105471-120811 GCA_003991915.1 Elysia chlorotica | reverse complement strand
ATAATAATATAACAATAATAACCGACAACATAGTCACGTCTCTTAGGCATCATCTCTCATTGGCTCTGTAAATCTAGGATGGAACTGTGATTGGACGTAATGGCAGAGTCCCTCACCGATGGACCTTGCTTTTGGCTATATTGAGGACGAGTTCTAAGACTAATGTCTGACAACTCTAAGCTCTGCGACACAGATACAGTGCGGTAATACCATGAATCCGCTCTGACACGGCACTAATAGCACAACTAAAGAATAAAAAATTACATACAAACGTTTCGATAGGGGATGAAATTAGAAAAATACAGTTTATCCCAATCGTGGTTTTTCAACAGGTGACCTGCCGTCAGGATAACCCCAAGCAATATTGACAGAGCCCACTCGATAACCCCTGATTACATGTATTTTGTATTTTGTGAAAACATCTTTATTTCAAAAGAGGAAAGCAAACCATATTAAACAAACATTGAACAAGGCATGCCGACACTGACAATAGTTTCTTTGTGGGGGGGGGGGGGGGGTTGCCTCTTTTTTATTATTTATTTTTTTCCCACTCTTTTAATTTTGCTACAGTATTAATTTTTCATAATATATACACGACAATTTTTGTTTTATTTTTTTTCCCATTTAAATTCCATGATGTCTACATGACAGTAAATTAATACAATTCATGTACTTTTGTGTTTTTCAATTTAGATTCTAAACAAATAAGGGGAGTAACTGCATAAAAAGGGACGTTTATTTTTAGAAAATTATTTCCCTTTGGTCTATTCTTTTTTTACACATACTGTTTTCTTATCCCCTCCTCACTGCTTTTTTTTTTAATGATGGAACTTCGGTATACCGACGTCATTAAATGCACAACCAAGTTTTTCTTAGAATATTTTTTTACTTGCTCTTGGAACCATGGTGTGTAGGGGAATGACCTGTATGAAATGAATGTGTAAACTGTGTAATTTGGTGTCTAACAATAATTTAATTATTTACCACTCTATTCCCTTTTTGCTTTTATCTCTTTCACTCTTTGGGCCAAGATAACGTATAATTTTCATAAACTCATAAAACAAACAAGACTTTGTCAATCTCTCTATCTCTATCTCTCTCTGTCTTTGTCTTTCTCTCTTTCTCTTTCTCTCTCTCTCTCTCTCTCTCTCTCTCTCTCTCTCTCTCTCTCTGTTCTTTCTCACTATCTCAACTCATGTCTCTCTCCTCTTTTCCACTCTTGCCGTCTGCGTAAATACACTCAAGTGAATTTTTTTTCCCAAACCAGAAGCTTAGAGATTCAGAGGTTCGAAACAAACCGAAAGTGTGGTTTGTTTTTTTTGTTTGCAACTAGGTACATGTATATTGCGAACGGGTCGCACTCTTAACGTCTACTAATTTTACGCCCGCCGTATAGAAACGACAGAGCAAGGATAAATGATACTAGAATTTCTGTTTCAGGCTGTCACATTATACTAACACCAATTGCATGAAGCACAAACCGATAGTACATTTGTAAGAAATAAATATCCGTTGGGCATCTAATGTACCGTGAAGTTTTAACATATGTTTGTGATAAAGAGATGATTATGTTTATTCGTTCAAGTGTTCACAGAAGACCTACCACTTAATGGCACAACATTAACATCTGTTGGCCTTAAAAAAGTTAATACTATATAATAGATACTGAGCTCTCTCTTTCTCTCTCTCTCTCTCTCTCTCTCTCTCTCTCTCTCTCGCTCTCGCTCTATCCGGGTTTAACGTCCACTAGGTTTCCCTGAGGAATCCTATACAGTGATATTTAATACATATATCCGTAACCTGCAACTTTTAACATTGCCTAAAAACCTACTCCTTCTTTAAACAATTCTTGTCTTGATTAATATACTTAACACAATCGTGTGTGGCCAAGGCGGTTATTCTATATCTTCAAAACAATATCAGTCGTTTCAAAGAAATATATCGCATATTCCACTTTTTACTTGCACTGTCCCTTTCTTTGCACGCCATCTGGATTTTATTTATAGGCAGTGTTTAGAAATTCGCATGTGTATTTCAGAACATGACATAGATTGTGTTAATCATGTTTTGTTAACCTTTAGCTTTGCGGAGTATGGTGTCAGTAGAACAGTATTGTCACCAGCTGACACTGATTCTAAACTATGTTAGTTTGTTACACACACTTTCATCACTGTGCGTTGTGACAGCGAAAGTCTGGACCCGTACATTTTGACAGACAGTCTGTCGACGAAGATTACGTTGACACATTTAGAAAAGCAGCACGTATAACAAAACAACAACAGCAACAATAACAATAATAATAATAATAATAATAATAATAACAATCATAATAAGAACGACAACAAAAACTAAAGCAACAACAAAACAAAAAAACAACGACAGCAACAACAATTAAAAAAAACTACTAAACAATAAACATACTAACCAAACGAGGCCACCCAAAATAATAGGCAAACTCACAGAATTAACTGAAATAAAACACCTACTAGACTGAGAATGCAAACTGCCATAACAGTTATGTATTACATATTTTAATGACAAAACCCACTTTGGTACAAATTGCACATTTGTGTTTATTTCGATGACTCTGACTGTTATTTTTTAAAGTCTCGATAAAACCGAACACTCTTCTAAAAGCGCCAAGTCGTGCATGCAATGAGTGAGTAAGTGACTTGGTTTCATAATGCCAAACGTAAGCAGCAAGGCTATATATAATAAATATTCCATGACTATCATCAGTGTTGGGATACCAGGCCTCCGGTTTCAGTCGGTTATATTATACTGATATCGATCAAACACGTAGGGAACAAAAATCGGTCGAAAACATTTTGTCCGAACGTGGATTTCACACCGGGGTTCTCCAGATTCGGTGACGAATGCTCTACCACTTGCACTAGGCGTGGTAGCTCTGGGCTAAAACATCGGCTTCTAATGCAGGAGATCCGTGGTTCGAGCCCTGGGTATTTCGCCCCCAACATGTTGGGTCGGTGTCAGTTTAATGTGACCAGCTGAGACAAAAGTCATGGTATCCCCGCCCTGTCTCGTAAGTGGCAGCACAAAAAAATTGTCAGACACCAGCTTGGTACCCATCCACGAAATAGCTAATTATAGTGCTGACGTTGGACGTTTAACCAACTCAACTCAACCCATATGCGCCAGTTCGCACCCCAATGCTTTTTCCAGCACAATGCAACATGTTCCATGAGGTAGAGTTTGAAGAAGATGTCTCAGCAACTTCTAAGTGACAATAATGTAATTAATCCACTTTCGTTTCAAGTGTTTTAAGTGGGTCTAGGCACATCTTATTATTTTTGTGTCCTTTACTTCTTAGTTAGCTTATGTGACAAGTTAAAATTGTAATTGTGAAACATGTAACCAGAAAGTGGGCTAGATATGTTTTCTTTTTTTCACAGCACGCCACTTACTCTCTCTCTCTCTCTCTCTCTCTCTCTCTCTCTATCTATCTATCTCTCTCTTTATAATTTTTCAAACTGAATCCTCGTTTATAACTAAAAGATACGCAAAAGCTTCATAAATTGTGTGAAAGGACTGAAAGAGCTAACCGAAAGTGATGTTACCGTTTTGTTGTCTTTTTCTTGGACATTGTAGCATTGTATTTTTTGTCATGTTTGTTAAGGGCGATACGCCCAACGAACCAATAAACATCAATCAATACAGCAATCAATCAATCAATCTCTCATCTCTCATATATCGCTTAATCTATCTCATCAGTGTGTCTTTCCATGTATGCATGTATGCCTTTTTGTTTGTCCTTCTTTCTAATATTATGCCTCTCTGTGTTTCTCTTTTTCTCTTTATTTATTTTTCTCTCTGCCTGTCTCCAAATTTACCTCAAGCGTTTGGCTTAAACAACTAGCTGACTTATAGATTCATAATCTGCAGTAAGAACATTTGAGAAACCTATGGTAAGAGCCTAAAATCATCAGGAAAATAGCAAAATATATGTTTGAAAAAAAAAATTATATTAGGTTTAATGAAATCAAACATTTAACTAAAATTTTATTCTGGAAAAACAACCAAACAACCTTACTTTGTAAAGATGTGAATTATTTATGGAAATATAATTAAACCTTTAGAAACCAATGTTTAAATCGATGCGCTTTCGGGAATACATAGTATTAAATTAATTTAGAGATCTCTTCTAAGCTTGGCGATTTCGAGCTCTAGCTTGATCTTCTGGAGAATGGCCACCTCTGCCTGAAGGTTGGCCAGTCTAGCCTGGGCCAGTTGGTCCCTGGTTCCAGTCCTCAGCCAGTTCAGTTTGGCCAGGGCTGTTCGCGAGGCCAGGCTTTCCACCTTCCTGCCTCTGACTACGCGGGGTCGGCTTGTGGTAGTCGGCGTTGTGCCTGGAGTGGGAGTACATTGAAAGAAATGGATATATATATATATATAACAAAAACAAAAACCAACAAGAAATAAGCATATATAGGGCTAACCACAAATGGGTTTAAAACAAAGTATATATATATATATAAAATTATATAGACAGACATAATACTAGAAAGAAGGACAAACAAAGAGGCATACATGCATACAGGCAAAGACATTTAGCATGAACGTCTCAACCAACGTAGATTGCCAGGGACTTTATACACCTTATAGACAGACCCTTCCCCAGATCCAACAAACTACATAAAATTATTAACAGAAATACAACAAAAGTCAGCTACAGTTGCCTCCCCAACACAAAACAAACAATAATGAACCACAACAAGAACCTACTAGAAGAGTTTAACACTAAGAAAAAAGCTGACGATGAACCAAAACTCTGCAACTGCAGAATCAAAACAAGCTGCCCCCTGAGTGGCAACTGTCTAGCAAAATGTGTTGTTTATAACGATGAACCAAAACGGCGCAACTGCAGAAACAAAACAAGGTGCCCCCTGAGTGGCAAATGTCTAACAAAATGTGTTGTTTATAAAGCCACAGCCACGGAAACAAAAATAAACAAGAAAGAAGCATATAAGGCTAACCAAAAATGAGTTTAAAAGTAGGTACAACCTCCACATCTACGAGTATCTATCTATCTATCTATCTATCTATCTATCTATCTATCTATCTATCTATCTATCTATCTATCTATCTATCTATCTATCTATCTATCTATCTATCTATCTATCTATCTATCTATCTATCTATCTATCTATCTATCTATCTATCTGTCTGTCTGTCTTTTTATATGTCTGTCAATCTATCTATCTATCTATCTATCTATCTATCTGTCTGTCTGTCTGACTGTCTGTCTGTCTGTCTGTATTTATTAAGAGAGAGAGAGAGACGAGACAAAGAAATAGAGGAATAAATAAATAAATAAATCGACAAGTAGATAAATAAATCAGTAGACCAAAAGATAGATAAGTAAATAAACAGATGGACAAATAGCTGTCCACAATAAGAGATTTTAATTTTAGAATTACGCATCACCTGGAGGCATTGTGGTGACTCTAGTGCTGGGTGGTTCTGAAGACGTCGTGGTGGGTATTTCGGAAGACCTCGTCATAGCTTCAAGAGGTGTCCCTGAAAAGCGAAAAGAAAGTCATTGTAGAGAATGAGATTCGCCACACAGCTATACGATTTTGTTGGGAGACATTATTCATGTTCAAAACTCAGGCACGTCCGCTTAAGTATAAATTTGTAGTACATGTACATGTAAAGGTTTTTCGATTGTCCGCTTTATGGTGCCTTTCAAAGTCTAGAGTCGTAAGTCAAGCGATGCACTAGGTTTATAACTCGTTGCAAGCCTTCTTATATCCTACATCTTACAACGAGATGTTGAAAGCCTTCTTATATCCTACATCTTACAACGAGATGTTGCAAGCCTTCTTATATCCTACATCTTACAACGCTTTGTCAGATTACTTCAACATTGTCTTTACGGTTCTATAACAAAGTATTTTTCCAGGTACCTGTGCGATCTATCGATTGATAATCTAACTAAAAGGTAAAGCTTATCTCAATAATGCGGACTAAGTTACATATATTTTAAGAAACCACACTCTGACTAGTGTGCCTTAAAAAAAAATACTCATTTCTCATAGAAGCATTTTTTTGCTTTTAGCCTTTTTCTTCCATATTATATTTGACGCATACTCACGAAATTGAACTCTCTGATTTCATAAAGTTGCATTCAAATTTAAACTTTAACTTGTATAACAAAAAAAAACACATTTTAAGATTACAGCTGTATTTATGATTGTAGATGAAGCGAAACGCCTAGAGACTATAAAACTAATTAAAAGAAAGATAAAACGTTACATTCAATTAAAGAGAAAAAATAAGAGTTTTAGTGAGTCTTCAACATTTGGTAAAAGTCTATCTTGAAATTACTATTGAGCATAAAAGAATAATCTAGTCTGACTCATGTTTACATAACTCTATCTATCTATCTATCTATCTTTCTATCTATCTATCTATCTATCCATCTATCTATCTATCTATCTATTTATATAGATAGATAGATAGATAGATAGATATTCGCCGTATATGATCCCCCAGAGAAAATTATCTCCCTCCCTCTATAGAGAATATACGAGTATATCCCATCCAAGCGGTTTGAGTCCCCTCGTCTAAATCTATTTTATAACAAACATACTGCAATCACACATGGGCGAACAAAACCCAATAATTATGTATACATGGCAATTCAGGGACCCACTAGAACATGTACTGGATTTAATTGACGTCCTGGGGAAACTGACAATGATAACGATAATGATAACGATAATGATGAGGACGATGATAACGATTATGATAACCCTTTACCGCCCTATAACAAAAATATGACACAGCTGCAAATGACAGGTTAACCTCTTGAATTAACAGTCTATGTGGAGATGTATCCATACTACCCTCTTACTTTTAAGCTAGCCCGTTATTGAACACATAAAAGCCCTACGATTGAACTTCAAAGGCATCACAAATTCAACATACAATGTATTAATTTTTGTAAAATAATGATTATTCATTTAAGTCATTACTTAATATCACTTAAAGAGCTTTATCATCCTACACCTAAGTAATAAATATGAATAGATATACTGGGACCGTAAGTACAACATTGTGATAAGCTTACGACACGTTTTAGGATAATTATAAGTACTTCTATAAGAAGACTTACGACAAGTAAGCTACGACAAGCTGTGAAGTTGTACTTATGAGCCCTGGTGTGCTGACAAACAATTTAATGTATACTTACTAAGCGAAATTTGGACAGACTCCCCCTCGTAATTTGCATTTCCGAAAACAGATTTCGTCACAGCACATAACCGAACCACAATGTCTTGTCCGGGAGTCAGATCTTCTACAGTTATCTGGAAAGGGAAAACACGCAGAGTTAAGTTGAGTTGGTTTTAAGTCCAACACCAGCACTATATACTTTAGGCTATATTGGCCCCAAGACTGACGTCTGACAATTTTTGTGCTGCCACACACGAGACAAGACGGGGATATCATGACCCCTGTCTCAGCCGGTCACATTAAACTGACACCGACCCAACCAGTAGAGAGCGAAATCGCCGGGGCGCGAATCACGGACCTTTTGCATCGGAAGCCGATATTCTACCCCAGGGCCACCGCCCCCCCCAGAGCCCGCATAGACTATAGATTTATAAATTTAACATTGTATCATCTCCCAAAGAAGAAAGCACATGGAGGCCAAAGTATTTAAGATGTCGGTGACAAAGTGATATAACTTTCCAAACTGCCATATATTTTCAGGTACCCAAAGTATTTCAGTTTTCTTTCTTTAATGGTATTCAAAAAAACAATTTTGTTTGATCTTCAGTTCGTTTAGAATGTCGTCATTTCGTCTGTGTACTGTCCATGGAACTCTAAGCATATTTGTTGCATCCTAATTCTAAAGCACACAGTTTATTTTCATCTGTTTTCGTAATTGTCCACCTTTCACATTATGTGCAAATGGGGAATATGTAAGGTCTTATGATTTTCAGTTTTGTCTCTTTGTTGTTTCCCTCCCAGTTGTTCAAATCTTTTCACGTGTGCCATGGCTGTTAATATTCTTTTATTTATGTCCTCTAAGCATTTTCCGTCTCCGTCAAATGTAACCGATGAAGAAACAAATATAAATTAACCAAGGACAGGTAAACCAAAGCGTAGGTAACCAAGTTACCAATATTAAGTAACCAACATAGAGAAACCAATGTAAAGTAACTAAAGTAAAGTAACCAATGTAAAGTGCAACCAATGTATAAAGTGCAATCAATGTAAAGCTCAACCAATGTAAAGTAACCAAAGAGAGGTAAACCAACGCATACTTTGCATAGGTAATCAAGTAACCAATATTAAGTAACCAACATAGAGCAACCAATGTAAAGTAACTAAAGTAAAGTAACCAATGTAAAGTGCAACCAATGTATAAAGTGCAATCAATGTAAAGCTCAACCAATGTAAAGTAACCAAAGAGAGGTAAACCAACGCATACTTTGCATAGGTAATCAAGTAACCAATATTAAGTAACCAACATAGAGCAACCAATGTAAAGTAACTAAAGTAAAGTTCTACCAATGTGAAGCTCAACTAATGTAAAGTAACCAAGGACAGGTAACCAATGTATAGGTAACCAAGTAACCAATATTAAGTAACCAACATAATGCAACAAATGTAAGGTATTTAAAGTAAAGTAACCAATGTAAAGTGCAACCAATGCAAAGTAACTAAAGTAAAGTAACCAATGTAAAGTGCAACCAATGTAAAGTAACTAAAGTAAAGTAACCAATTTAAAGTAACTTCAGTAAAGTGCAACCAATAAAGTAACTAAAGTAAAGTAACCGAAATAAAGCGCTACCAATGTATATAACAAATATATAAATAAACCAATGTAAATTAACCAGCAAAACTCCGAAGCACTCACCTTTGTATCCTCAGTGGAGAGCGTCCGCAATGGTAAACCTCCGCTAAACAACTCGACCTCGTATGAGTCGATACTTCTGTAGAAGATTTCGGGCTGCTCCCATTGCAGACTCACTGATCTTGGAGTGATTTGGGAGATGGTAAGTCCCAGAGGAGTAGTGGGAGCTACAGAAATAATTATAGCATGTATAGTATAATTATTCATCTTTATTTCAAAAGCTATGGCACATTCATGTGAAGCATTCATTACCACTGCCACCTTTAAGCATATCTGTGTTATATATACACTAAACACTAAAAAAAAAACACACACACACACACACACAATAAATAAATAAATAAAAAGACCAAAATCCATCTTAGGCATTTCTTCTAAATTATTAAGTTTAGGTTTCAAACTTTGCTGTATAAGTGTATTGTTGCAAATTAATGTTTAGATATATCCTATAGTTAAAAAGGGTCGTTTTTAGTGTAATTACTGGACGACAACATAAAAAAAGCTGCTTAGTCTTGAAGCGGTATCAACTAAAAAGGAAACCAACCAAACAAACAAACAAAATACACACACACACACACACACACACACACATTAAAATAGAGTATGCTTGTTTTTCCAGTGTGGTCTTCTGATAGGAAAAACAGATGGATTATACAAGAAGGAAAGGCTTTATTGCAAAAGTAAACAACGTAAAGTAACCAACGCAGTGCAACCACTGTGAAGTGTTACAGCAACTACGTAAAGAAACCAATGTTAGGTAACCGGTGTTAAATGTAACTAAGGTATAGTTAAATATATGAAAAAAACAACAACAATGTAAACCGACCAATGTTATGCAAACAGTGTGTGTGTGATATATATATATATATATATACATTATGGTACATATACACCAAAAAAAAAGAATAAAGCGAGTGAATATTTTATTATCAACACGGCAAGAGTTTATCTTGATATCCGCAGCGTTTAGCATTAGATGACCTTGTAACAACGTTTAATATAAGACAACCTTTTGACAGCGTTTAGTAAAAGATGACCTTTTAACAGCGTTTAGTAAAAGATGACCTTTTATCAGCGTTTAGTAAAAGATGACATTTAAACAGCGTTAAGTTCAGAGCACAGAGTCGGGTGAATTATCAGTAATGGACGTTTTGCGAATTAACGTAAATGGCAAACCGGCACTTACGCGCGGTATCCGTTAGGACTGGACTTGGGTCGCTGGGGGGTCCTCTCCCCATCCTCGTGACAGCAGTTACTTGGACAATGTACTCTGTGTATGGCGCTGATGGGAGAATAACAGTTTTACCGTAAATGTACTGAAGAATAATTGTAGAAGTTTTTCAATGAATATGGTAAAAGAAAACGAAAAGGGTGTAGTTTGAAAGTTCAAGGATAAAATACAAATAGAGAATTGCAGAGTTCGCAAGAAATACAAGAAATAACATAATGTTATGCAATAAATTACATTACTAAAAGATACCCTGCAAATGAAACGAAAAATCTCGACGTATAGATTGCCTAGGGGGAATCTAGGAGACGTTTAATCCAGAGAGGGAGAGAGAGAGAGAGAGAGAGAGAGAGAGAGAGAGAGGGAGGGAGGGAGAGAGAGAGAGAGAGAGAAAGAAGGGGGAGAACAAAGAATCGTATGGTCTACTATTTATGCGATAAAAATTTAATAGAAACATAGAAATGAATAGTTTTCAGAATGGTCGATAAAATAAATATTGTACTGTGTCGTTTACAAATATAAATATAAATTAGAATTACAAAATTGTATGATATTTTCGATAAGAGATGTAAATTGCATTATTCAGAAATATATAGTTTCAAATTTATCAGGTAAAAGAATTAAATAGCCTACATTTTATAAGCTTTCTGTTAAAGGGAGACAATTCTTTGGTATAAAGGTTATCTGATAAACCCGGACCTCAGTTGGTCACTTTATAGTGACACCAACCCAACTGGCAGTAGGATAGTGACAGGGCATTAAACAGGACAAATAGTTTGCCCTATTGAGAGATCAAACTGCTCTACCACTATAGTGTGAGGGGGGGGGGGGTGCGGTGGGATAGAACAAACGCTTCCGATGCAAAAGGTCTGTTGTTTGAGTTCTGGTAATTTTTCTCCCTTCTGGTTGGGTCGGTGTCACTTTAATGTGACCAACTGACAACTGAGACAGGAGTCATGGTATCCTTGCCCTGTCTCGTGTGTAGCAGCAAATAAAATTACCAGACGTCAGTTTTGGAGTCCGTCCACAAAATAGCCTGTATAATGCTGATGTTGGACGTTCAACCAACTCAACTACAACCACCACTTTAGTCAGTTTAAAACATGCTAATATGCTAATTAGGGAATTAAAAATGGATCTTACCCAATGACATCACCACCAAACTAGTCTTGTTGGGTGAAGTGGACACGATCATTTTTTGGTCCTCGAAATTCTTCATCCACGTCGCCACTTCGTACCGGACAATTTCATTGTCGTTCAGTTTGCGAGGTTTCTCCCAGTTCACAAGGAAGGCTGTACTATGTCTAAAGCCAAAATAGGTGATCCGAGGCTTAAGCTCATCTGGAGAAAAAAAAAACAGAAAAAATTAATACTTTTGACGGGGGCGCGGTGGTCCAGGGGTAGAACATCGGCTTCCGACGCAAAATGCCCCGAGTTCGAATCCTGACGGTTGCCTTCCTTACTGGTTGGGTCGGTATCAGTATAATGTGACCGTCTGAGACAGGAGTCATGGTATCCCCGCCCTGTCTCGTGTGTGGCAGCACATAAAATTGTCAGACGTCCGTCTTGGGGCCCGTCCACAATATAGCCTGTATAGTGCTGATGCTGGACGTTAAAACCAACTCAACTCAACTCAACTCAACCCTCTAAAAAGTCAAAGACCAATAGAGGGAAAAATACTAGGCGTAAAACTAAGAGAAAACAAAACTAGATCATATAAAAGTGCACACTTCTATAAAAAGATTTTTTTAGAGTTTGGTAAGACATGTAGCGCATTTTAAAGACAACAGTTGAGCAATATGAACAACAAAAAGCAAGTGAGGAATGAAAAGAGGTCACAAGGAAGAGCAAAACACAGATGGAAAGATGAATTAGCCAAACAGCAGGGAGTTACAATGATGAGGACAGCATAAAATTGTTTTCTGAGAAAATTCCAACCTAGATTATCTTGACATAGACATAATAATGTAACATTTAAAAGGTCATTAAGTTTTTACACAAAACTGAATCGGGAAGTTTTTATATTTAAAAGCAGCGGGACATTGCACTAAAAAATGATGGTAAATTTAAGAGGAACACATTGTTCGAATAGAACAAAATTACTTTAGCCATAGAATAAGAGGATGAAAAACAAAGTTTTGTAACAAAATGGACTTTAAAGCCAAAGACACAAGGCATACTAAACAGTGTGGATTTAGTAAAAAAAACTGACATTTAACATTACTTTTTAGAGTATATTGTACAACTAAATTTGGATACATTTTTTAAATATCAGAAGTTACATCGATTAAAAACAAAGTTAATAGATTACACTACAATATCCAAAATGTATGTACGACTTTATCATGTCTGAAGTCTGAAGAACATTTTACACGATCAGTCCTAACTAGGCATCGTAAGTACAATGTCGCAGTAGCTTACGACTCGTCGTAAGCCTTTATCGCGTATTTTTACGACGAGTTGCACACTTACCACGACGTTGTACTTACGGCGCAAGATGAGTGCATTTTTCAACTTATTTTCTTCTTCCTTCATAGTTCTTCATTTTCTACACCGAATAGCTAGCTAGATAAGAGTAAGATAGATAGATAGATTAGAGTAAGATAGATAGATAGATAGATAGATAGATAGATAGATAGATAGATAGATAGATAGATAGATAGATAGATAGATAGATAGATAGATAGATAGATAGATAGATAGATAGATAGATAGATAGATAGATAGATAGATAGATAGATAGATAGATATAGAGAGTGGTCTATTTTAATCTAGATCAGAGTGACTTATTACATTTTTATAAACTATTTATTTCGCAGTTAAGCGCTCTATTGAAGCTATTAAAAAAGTTATAGACTAGACCCTTACCTAGCGATCCTAAGACTGCACACACAGTGGCATATAACAAAATCACTAGCCTCAGAATTCCTGCCATTTTAACTGAAAGTCTGTTTACTCGATATGAGCCTTGGTAACGGGCTAACGTTGCAATAAGTGAAATGACAACTCGCCTGCTTCTTGTTACAATAAAATTATAGCATAAATAATCACTCGTAAATACCAGAAGCAGGTCATGGTAGCAGTTTCTGGTTAGATCAAACTTCCTATTATCCCAAGTGGGTGAAGGACAAACAGAGCAGAAAACAATTAGGTTTCGGGTGAGCGGGTGAAATGAAGATCCACTTGAAAAACAACTGGTTGAAAAAAACTGCATTTAGATTGTAGACTATTTTGGTGTGGAGTATAAATTCAGTCATTGTATCCCCGACCTGTCTCGTGTGTGGCAGCACATGAAACTTTCAGACGTCAGTCTTGAGGCCCGCCCAAGATATAGCCTATAAAGTGCTGATATTGGACGTTAAACCAACTCAACTTCAGCTACGAGCTACTTATCAAGTTAGCCAGATTTTTTTTTTTTTCATGTATAAAGTTGAATCACTTGCGTTTACTTAGTCTTACTGTTTTGACATAAGAGACATTATGTCCAGAGAAGACAGGTCGGGGATACAATGACTGTTGTTTCAGCTGGCCACATTAGACCGTCACCGACCCAAGCAGTAGGTGAAGACATCGCCAGGATTAAAACCACGGGCCCCCTGCGTTGGAAGCGGATGTTCTACCCAAGGGCTACCACGCTCCCTAACTTAAATAGAGTCACGTCAAGATGAATAGTAATAAATGGATCTTCTTTTTCTGTAAAAAATTCACATTCTTTTAAAGATGTTTAAAAATAGGTTAATATATAAACATGATCGTTGTTAGAACACCACACCTATATTTAACAAAATGCTATCCAATCTATAGAACTATACAAGCAATGACATTTCAAATTAAATATTATTCCCCGAAAAGTAAATAATTACTTAGTATCAGGACTCACCCGAATAAACATAATAAGTAAGTGCATGTACTATAGGGGGGCGCGGTGGCCCAGGCTTCCGACGCAAAAGGTAAATTGTCAGACGTCCGTCTTGGGGCCCGTCCACGATATAGCCATAAGTTGCTGATGTTGGACGTTAAAAGCCCAACCAACCAACCAACAAGCATGTACTATAATGCTGGCAGTAATGGTAAATTATTGAACGTGGTTCAAGCACCGCGCACACTGGAAACAGGAAAGGTTCCGAGTTCGAATCCTGGCTGTTGCAATCCCTACTGGTTGGGTCGGTGTCAGTATAATGTGACCGGCTGAAACAGGAGTCATGGTATCCCCACCCTCGTTAAAAACCCAACCAACCAACCAACAAGCATGTACTATAATGCTGGCAGTAATGGTAAATTATTGAACGTGGTTCAAGCACCGCGCACACTGGAAACAGGAGAAACTTCAAACAAACGGACAAACTAACCAAAACAAAAACGCAACAGAATACAACAATTAGTGGACGAAAGTTCAAAAGGATTAGAGAAAAATATAGAACTTGATTGAATTTAGTGAGATACATTCATATTTTGTATTACGGTGTATCAACTTGGAAAACAATTATTTAAAAAAGCCACGGGAAACAATTGGAAAAATAAAATTATTAGGAAATTTTTAAGGGAAAGCACAGTTATTTTTGGATTGTGAAATTGTAGAACAGGACAAATCTCTGAAAATTTTTTTTATCCCAACTCTGATGGAAAAATTTATAGCGGATACAGTTTTGATAAAAGCCAAGGAACAATAAAAAAAATATCGTGATCGACGGAAAAAGTATAATTATCATAATTATCCAAATTTGTCAAAGCTAAGAAAACCCACCGCTACTTTGATTTGGGGAAAAATTAAACAGATTTTTTTAATTGATAAGCGCTAAATACATATTGGATGCGGGTCAAAACCACAAAGGCAGCATCGAGAAACAGTTAAAAAACTGTGCCTTGGAGTCTAAAAATATAACTGCCAATATTTAATAACAAAAAATTACTTATTTCCTGTCGGAGAAAGCAAAGCTATCTATCTCGGGGCCGAGGGTACAATGTCGTGGTAGCTTACAACTTGTCGTATGATTCTTATTCGCATCACATATTTTAGGACGTAACGTAAGCTTACACCATAGGTCTCAACCATAGATCTAGAAATAGCTATGGTCTCAACAAAGATCATGCACGTCTACGGGATCTCTGAGTGGGATGTCTGGGACTTGGCCACTATCTCATTTGGTCCATAGCGGGTCAGTGACAGTTCTGTAGAACATACAGCAAACTTCAACTTACAGGAGGGGGGGGGGGGTTCCTGTGGG
>RQTK01000112.1:74363-104985 GCA_003991915.1 Elysia chlorotica | reverse complement strand
AGAGAGAGAGAGAGAGAGAGAGAGAGAGAGAGAGAGAGAGAGAGAGAGAGACAGACAGACAGACAGTGCGGGGATACCATGGCTTATATCTCAGCCTGTCACATAAAACGAAAACCAACCCATCTAACCAGTATGGAACGCCAGAGCGGGGCTAGAACCGCGGAGCTCCAGCTTCTGTAACCGATGCTCTACCCCAAGGTTAACGCCTCCCCGCGCCCTCAGCGCAACCAAGCTCCCCGATACCAATATTGTACAACCTAAACTAATTGATTTGTAGATTCCCTGAAAGTTTGGCCATGCTTCGTAGGTAACCATTTATTCCCATAAAAAGTGCTTGGGTTTGTGTATGTTGTTTCCATAAAAATGAATTGAAGTGATGTAAAGATTTCCAAAATTTGATACATACGTTTTTAAAAGCAGATGGTGTCCGAACTCACCAACACACGAACAAGACATCTCCACGTGTGTTTCATGGTCTTCAGCTCGCTCTCCACTGTGCGCCTCCAGGTGTTTTTAGGCCGCCCCCTCTTTCTTCTCTCCTCCGGTGTCCAGTGAAGGATTGTACGGGTGATGTTGCCCTGTTCCTTTCGCATGACATTTCCTAGCTATCTCCATCGCCTTTGCATGATGATGGTATCCATGCACAGCTGGTTGCACCGGGCGAGTAGGTGTTGGTTGGAAATGGTTTCCGGCCAGGATATTCGCAAGATTCTCCTGAGGTTCTTGGTATGGAAGGTTGACAGTTTGTTGAGGTCGCTTTGGGTCATCCTCCAGCACTCAGAGCCGTATAGTAGGGTGGAAAGCACGCAGCTCTGATATAGCCTTAGTTTGGTCTTGACTTAGTACAAAAAACGCATATGCTGCTCGATGTTGGACGTTAAACCAACTCAACAACAACAACAACTTAGCTATACTATTGAACACCGACCCAAACGAAAGGGACAAACTCAGCGACCAGAGCGGGCCTCGAAAGCCGGAGGCCCGCGCTTTATTCCCAGCGCTATCTTTTTGTTTTGATTTTGTTTTTGTTTTTTGCGTTACAATTATAGGCTTTTTGTATACGGGGCCCCAAGACTAACTAAAAGAGAGAGAGAGAGACAAACTATATACACATTTTTTCAACAAAAAAACTTCTAAAGAAGTACACATCATCATCATCATCATTCATCATCATCATCATCATCATCATCATCATCATCATCATCATCATCATCATCATCATCATCATCATCATCATCATCATCATCATTGTTCTTTTTCTTAAAGGTTTGTCCTTAAACAATTCAAAGCAATAAGCTCTGAAAAGTGAAATGAGAAGATTATACCCAATGAAATGATAACGACACTTTATATGAAAATACACAATTTAATGAAAACAAAACACCATGAAAGCCTTAAAATGGTTCACAATCTTATTTTAAAAACAAAGGCGACGTGGTTAATTTTCTACTACCAATATATTTTTATTGTTATCTAGAAAACATGCTAACAAAAATATTGATAACATTGATTAAAGTAAGTACAAAACATACTTCGTAGTTTGTACATCTATTATAAATAATATTTTAATATACTATTTAAGAAGAAAATAACCAACTATAAACACACAGCATTTTTATTGATTATTATATTAAACCTTTCCAATGAGTACTAAATATAGATAAACCGATATAGAATAGGAGATAGACAAAGATAGATAGATAGATAGATAGATAGATAGATAGATAGATAGATAGATAGATAGATAGATAGATAGATAGATAGATAGATAGATAGATAGATAGATAGATAGATAGATAGATAGATAGATAGATAGATAGATAGATAGATACGAAGATAGATAGATAGGTAGATAGATAGATAAATAGGTAGATAGGTGGAAAGATTGTCAAAGCTCATTTCTGAGTTTTGCGATCTCCATCTGTAGCTTGACCTTCTGCAGTGCAGCCACTTCTGCCTGGACGTTGGCCAGTCTAGTCTGCGCCTGGTGGTTCCTCGATGCAGTTTTCAGCCACAGGAGTTCCGTCATCTCCGCCCTCCAAGCGGCCCGGCTCTGGGCCCGAGTAACTCCTGGTTTCCTCGTCTCCGTTGTGGTGGTTGTGGTGGTTGGGGTGGTTGGGGTGGTTGGGGTTACAGAACGTACTGAAAATGTAAGGATAAATTATATATAGCCGATGACTGAATAAAAATTATTGGGAGATCGGCATTGTTTGGACAAAATGAACAACACATATGTGTGTGTGTGTGTATAAACTAAATTAGACAAAAACAAAAGCCCAGGGAGAGCTTTTGTTTAAGAGTAAGGAAGTCGATGCGCAATATTATGCTATATGTATAGCCAGAGCAGCTGTTTATAACTAAGGTTTTAGATGCTCAATAATATCTTGGCTGTGTTATTGGACTGACAGCTAGAAATTTAAATGTATATCCTGCTACCCAAACAGAGATAAACAAATAAATAGGAAAAATATATACATACACAAATAATTGATCTTTACTTATATTTACGATTTTACGCCAGAGAGGGGCGCAATACGCCCTTTGAAAAACTGGTGTAAAAACGTTAACATAAGTAAAGATCAGTTATTTGTGTATTCTAGGTTTTAAATTACCTGTGCCCTTTTCTTTTTATGTATTAACTTACTAAACAAGCGGAAAGAACTTTTCGGCACATGTATGCACAGGCGGAAATTTCTCTTGGAATGAGCGAACGGCGACAACAACACAGCCTAAGAACAACACACGATACCTGAAGATTGCAGCCTGCTGCATGAAACTGGCAGTAGTGTCGTGTAAGTTTTAATTCTAGATTGGATTAAAGGTAAAATGCTCCTAGATTTCATTTTTGTAATATAGTTGAGCACTCTCATCTCTACTCTTTTTCCTAAAAAAGAAACTATATATATAGTATAATATATAAACTAAATTAGACAAAAACACAAACAAGAGAGGTCGTTGTGGTTTTGCACCTTTCTGGAAATAATAAATGTAGACCAAAAATTAATGGCAAACAACCCAAGCATAGGTATTATGTAGAACCAACAAGCTCCACAACATCGTTTTTTTCCATAAGTCACATTTACTTACATTCTTTTAAACGTATTGCATCATTCAGGTGAAATTGTATTGTCTCTTGTTATATTTAAATATAGTTCATGTTTCTTTAACAAAACGACAGATATTTGATTACATTTGCAGCTGTAAGATATTTATCCTTTCTATTCATCTCTACTTTTTCTTTCCCAACTATTTGTTCAATTTATCTTAAGTGTCTGAAGATTACATACAGAGGAAGCTTATGTTTTGCGATGAAACATAAAAAACAGCTTAGATAAGAAAACACATCTGTTTTGAACTCACTTTAAAAAAAAAAAAGTACTCCTATTGTTTTCTACCCTTTGTTGAATTTTTATATTCATTATATTGCATTTTACCTGCCCCTTTTGTGGTGGTTTCACTTGGAGTAATCACCACTGTGTGGTTTTGGGAAAGGATCGTCCTGTAACTTTCAGGGAGATTCGTAGTATTTTTTTCAGGTCTTGTGGTGTCTTTTTCAAAAAGGATCATGGTTTCTTTTTCAGGATTGGTTGTGTCTGTTTCATAAACGCTCGACGTACTTATTTCCGAAGAGCTTGTGGTGTATTCTTCAGCGACAGCTCTGTCTGGTTCAAGAAAGGCGGTGTCTTTTTCAAGGATCGAAGTGTCAATTTTATGAGCAATTATGCTGTCTCTTTCTGTGATGTTGGTATCTATTTCGGGTGTACCCATGGTGTCTTTCTCCGGAATCGTGGTGTTGATTTCTAGAGTGCTTGTGGTTTCTTTTTCAGGGCTCATGGTGTCTTTTTCAGAAGTGATTGTAGTTTCTTTATTCTGAGAGCCCATGGTGTCGCAATCGTGGCCAAAATTGGTTGTTTCGGGAAGGGTTGATGTGTCTGTCGTAGGTTGAGTAGTGATGTAAAGTTCGGGAGGGTCCAAAGACTTTGTGGTGAATCTTTCAGTATGTTTCGTTGGAGATCTTGTTGTGGGCTCCGAGGGTGTCACTGAAAAATGTTGAAAATTATAAGTATTATAATATTTTTCACATATTTAGGGGTTTTCTTTTGTATGTTCAGAATTTGCTAGTTTTAGACACGGTGGATAGCCAATGCGAATCAATGAAACCTCGAAAGGATTTTAAGATCTAAAAATGATTTGACTAATTATATACACCAATAAGAATCGTGGGGAGCTGGACTAAGTAAAAGAGCGCTGAGTGCTAGGCATTTATGAAGGAGAGCTCTGGTTCGACTATTTTATCTTTTTATCTGTCGGAATTGGTCCCCTATAAAGGAGTTGGGGATAGCATTATAAATACACATATAAAACGTTTGTTCGCATATGCCAAAAAAAAACCTATTTACTCCAATAATTTCGGTGACTTGGCCGATTTTAAGGAGGCCTCGATGCTAGTTTAAAATAGATATATCGATTTTGCCTCGTTATGTAAAAAATATGTTCAATTCAATCAATTCGATGACTATACCCTGGTATTTTGGTCAGCCTCACCTCGACCTATCCACCTGTATAAACCACTCACCAAACAGTTTCTCTACATCGATGCTAGTTTAAAGTAGATAGATCCATTTGGCCCTCGTTATGCAAACATATGTTCAATTCAGTCAATTTGGTAACTATGCCTTGGGGGGAGGGGGGGTGGTCAGCGTCACCTAGACCGATCCACCTATGTAAACTACTCACCGAACAGTTTCTCTACTGGATCTCCCTTGTAGTATTTCCTGCTGTACAGAGACCTGGTTGCAGCTCTCACTCGTATGAAGTGGCGCTCGTTGGGGTTTAACCCTCTCAAGTGCATCTGGATAGAACGTTGAATTTTGTCTTTTTTAATCTCCGAATTTCACTTTTTTTCAGTTCTCTCGTTTGTATACATCAACAGCAGGAACAACAAGAACACCAACAAAGGGAGCAGCAGCAGCATCAGTACGAAAAACTTGTATGAACCTTTTTTTTTATTTTTTTATAAAAAACGAAATCTGGTTAAATTTGTAAAAAAAAAAAACCGATAACACTTCACTAACAAAATAATTTCATAGTCACTTTGCCCATGTGAAATCTTCAGCCGTTACTTTTGTCACCAGGTAACTTTTTTGAGAACAACATCAACAACAGCAACAACAACAACAACAACAACAACAACAACAACAACAACAACAACAGCATCAAAAACAACATAAAGACCGATAACAACAAGAAGCGTAGTTTGATTAATGTTAATATATACATTTGTATATATCAGTGGTTCCTGAAGTTCTCCTATCATGTTAAATAAAATTTTAATCGTAACCAACAAAAACACGATGAAACTTCCCAAAGTTTAAATGAAAATGATTGGCTTACTCAATATCGTTAATACCTAAATTTGAAAGGTATTAAAATCGTTTCCCTTCTTTTAATATGCCTAAAAATATTTAGATCTGTAACTTTCTTTATTACAATAATAAGAAAGGCTTTAAAAAAAATTCAAAATGTTCACAATCCAACGTTTCCTCTAAATGAGTGTTTATAAATTTGAATTTTCTAAATATCCTTTATTTTTTTTTTACCTTTGTGTTCCGTGTCGACCTCACTTGCAGTCGTCCTTGAACTTCACTAAAAATCTCAGCCTCATATAAGTCTACTTTCTTGTAAAAGAATTTTGGGGGCTGCCATTCGATCACCACTGATTTTGGGTGGATCTGGATAATCTCTAGGTTCACAGGAGCATTAGGGGCTGTCGAAGAAAAGTGGTTTTGTTAATACATATTTATATGCCTTGGATTAAACCAATGCAATTTCTTAGAATTGGTGAACTTTGTGTTCATAAACAACATATGGGATGGAGAGCAGCGCAGAAAAGACAAAGCTGACGACCAACAGCCATCTAGACTATACTAAGGGACACGTGAGTGAGTGAGTGAGTGAGTGAGTGGGTAAGTGAGTGAGTCAGTCAGTGAGTCAGTAAGTGAGTGAGTGAGTCAGTGAGTGAGTGAGTGAATGAGAGAGTGAGTGAGTGAGTTAGTCGGTCAGTCAGTCAGTCAGTCAGTTAGTAAGTAAGTAAGTGAGTGAGTGAGTGAGTGAGTGAGTGAGTCAGTCAGTCAGTCAGTCAGTCAGTCTGTAAGTGAGTGAGTGAGTGAGTGAGTGAGTGACTAAGTAAGTAAGTGAACTTTTAAAATCTTTCTAGCGAGTAACCTTTCCCCCGTTTTTTTAATTGAGTCTAATAAAATACCAGCATATTTTCTGATGTATTCACTTACAGGCTGTGTCAGTAAGTACTGGGCGACGATACCCGGAAATCTTCAGTCCAGACCTGGTGACAGCGCTCACAAGGACGGTGTAACCTGTATACGGACCTTGTTGGAAGGATACATTAAAAAACGGAACTGTTATGTTATTCTGATACATGTACCATATGCAAAAATACACCATTGAAACTTTGCAATCCACGACTCCACAATATATCGGCTCAGGAGTCCAGGGATCTAACTTCATTGAAAAAAAGGAGATAGAACAAAGTAGTTCTGAGGCGATGAATAGATCACATAATCACACAGCCACGCCACTTTTCTTATCTAGATGGTGGTCAAATTGGAATGCCGTTGAAAAAATGAAAGCTACTCGTTCCTTGTCTCAGTATGTGTACCCTAAAGAGCATACTAGCTATGGAAAAACGCCGATGAAGAGTCTCCCATCTATCGTCTTCGTTCTTACTATAATGGATCACAAGACCTTAATAAATAATTTTAACTGTTTTCCTTACATACTTGTTGCCTTGGAGTTTTGCTTCCAGTAGTAGATATGAAGTATGATTATGAAATCATTTGTTTAGCTAATAAATTTGCCTCATAAGTTCATTACTTGAAAGTCATTTTTCAATGCAAATGTATATATGCTTAACTAACAACTCTAATGTTTATATTTATATATATAACATTAAAATTGTTACATGTACTAATTTGATCCTCATTCCACTTTTAATCAGCAAAAGGGAAGATATGAGAAATCTGCATGACAAACTTGAATGTCAACATTGTAAAAGGTTCAGGGTCGTAAGTACATTGTACAATATTGTAGTTAGCTCATAACTTGTCGTAATAATATACGAATAAGAAGGCTAACGACAAGTTGTAAGCTACCGTGACGTTATACTTTCGGCCTCCTAATCTTTTATCATGTTCAAACTTAAGTGTGTCATGCAGATTTCTCATATTTTCCCATCTTGCTGGATAAAAAATAGTAGGTATATAATCATTATACAGCTGTTTATTATGTTTAGCATGTATGCACTCGCATTGAAAAGCGACTTCATATAATAATGGAGCTAGCACCAAATTATTTAAATCCCAAAATCTCCAAAACCGTACAAGATAAAGCTACGAAATTACCCAAATATATGGTATTTTGATGGCAGATTTGCATAGACACATTTTGTATTGACGAAAAATATTTCCTTTCACTACAACTCGCACAAAACCAACGAATTTACAAAACAAAACAAAATGTAATTTAAAAAAGATGAACACGTGTAACTGATTCCTCCCTTTCCTTCAACAAAAAACCAATCGAAACTTCGTTAATCAAAATAAACGTTGAGCGCACAGAGCTAAGCCAAGTTTAGAATCTAGACCCAGATCTATATTTAAAATCAGTGTAAGTTTGGCGTTTCTCGCAAGAATATATTATGGTATCAACTTAATTTATTCATAATAGACGTTACAAAACTGAATAAAGTTTAGACCCTGGACCATAGATCTAGATCTTTGCTCAAAATCAGATTCAGTCTGATAGCAATCCTTTAATGTCTAAATATATATACCTTGAAGAAACCTATGTTTTACCACACTTCAGATTCATCTGTAACTCTTCAGCTATGCTTCAACGTGTACCACAACCCCCATGAATTCCGTGGGTTGTCAACTAGTTCAAGTAATGAATATAATTATGAGATCTGGAAAGGGTTTAAAATCTAATGTAGTCAACATACTGAGATTGTCCACCGTCAGGCTGTGCTGGTTGCCTGGGATGGACTTCACTTTACTCTGGTCGTGAAGACCCCGACCTCTCGTCTCCACATCGTACCGAATAATGTCCTGATTGGCAATCCGAGCTGGGTCCCATCGCACAGTGAAGGAGGTGCCCGTAATGCTGTTCAGGTGGGATATATATGGCTTGGAGACTGGGGACATAGAGAACTCTTCATCATCAGTATGGTAATGTGAAGCACCCAGGGTGAATCAGGCAAATTCATCTTATAAATGTATATATAATCATGCACTTTTTGAGGTTGGATAAAATGACAACTCTATCATTTCTAAAACTAGAGATGGTTAATTTAATCCGAAAATGAAAAAAGGCAATGTAAAGTGCTCTTCTATGTTTCGAGGGTTCTACTAGATCAAGACTCACCTAAGGGACCTGTTCCTTATTCACACTACATATGGTCGCCTCATAAATATTAAATCATAAACAGTTTGATAGTGATACTGAGTGGTTATGCGGGTTTTAAAATGTGCCGAATTTTGTTATTGCGTCGATGATGGTTGCCTATCTGTGGATCGTGCTTTTTTTATCGAAAGGGGTCTGGGGATACTGGCTCAAGTGGTAGAGCTTTGGGCTTCTATTCTGGAGGTACCCTGTTCGAAACCCACGATTGGTCAAATTTATTTGTCAGACTTTGTCCCCTACATGCTGGATCGGCGTCAAGATAATGCTTTTCGATTAGGCGGCTTTGTTCCCTACTGGTTGGATTTGTGTCATCAGCATAGTCCAAAGTCCTGGTATCTCTGCATAGCCTCCGCTTGGCAGCACATTAAATGATTCATGCTTTAAATATTCGTTGTCGTTGTTACCAACTTATAAATTAATACTATCTACAAGAGATTTAAGCACAGCTGCCAACGCAAATGGTTGTAAGTACAATATTATGGTAAGCTTACGACTCGCCTTAAAATATAAGATTAAGAAGGCTTACGACGATTTGTAAGTTATTGCGAATTTCTTCTTACATCTCCAAACTTTTAAAGATAGGCATAGCGAATGAAAATGTAACACGAATGATGGTTAGAATTAGATACGTCATTTTCCACCGACCAAAGGAAAATGTTAATAATCTTTAACAACTTAATCTTACCTCGCTGACTTAAGACAAAGCACACGATTGCAGAGAGAACAACCAAAATATGTCCTTGAAATCGAATCATAATGATAATTATAGAGATAGAGAAAAACTCTTGCACCCCATGCAAATTCACAGTAATAACCGGCCGCTCTAAAAAGATGTTTCTGATTCCTAGTTGTAGTTTTTGCGAGATGAAGAAAGCATGGGTTACTTTCCGTTTTTTCGATGGTTTAGCTTTACTTTCTGTACTTTCTGCAACACTCTTATTTTACAAGTGGCTGGAAAGAGGAAGAAAGTGATGAGCAAGATAATTGCAAGGAAAAAAATCCACTTGAAAATTATGTTGTTTAAGATAGTTTCCTAAAAATAGCGTTAATACACAGCAATTTTTATGCTCTCCGAGCAATGATTTCAACAATCAAAATATAATCATATTAAAAAAAAACTTCTTCAAGCATTTCTTAATGTTTTTGAATCTAAATTAAACACTTGTTATCAATTAATGTTTAAACTTAAAGTGCTTTTCTAAGAGTAGTCCTCGCCTCTTTCTTTTTCTTTTTTTTTGCTTTAAATTAATTTCCGACCTATAATCCGTCACCCAAACCAAACCTTCCAGTAACACACATAATAACAAGCCAAAATACATGATTGTTATTCTTTAGGTGGAGCTTAAAGTTGGTGTCTGATCAGCCAGCGTCTGAATACAAGGCTATCTCGCCTACAGGGTCTAACTTTAGTCCTGTCCGAATAGTGTTTGTTTGCGTTATTCCGTATGAGTCTGAATAGTGTTTGTTTGCGTTATTCCGAATGAGTTCGAATAGTGATTGTTTGCGTTATTCCGAATGAGTCCAGATAGTGTTTGTTTGCGTTGTTCCGAATGAGTCTGAATAGTGTTTGTTTGCGTTATTCCGAATGAGTCCGAATAGTGTTTGTTTACGTTATTCCGAATGAGTCTGAATAGTGTTTGTTTGCGTTATTCAAAATGACTCTGAATAGTGTTTGTTTGCGTTACTCAGAATGAGACTGAACAGTGTTTGTTTGCGTTACTCAGAATGAGACTGAATAGTGTAGGTTTGCGCTATTCCGAATGCCACGGACCAGGACTTCGTATAAAATTAATCCTTTGAGCGTTCAGAGAGTGAGTTCTTTTTTTAACATCCAAGATCAGCCAAGAGGCTCCATAGTGGATGGATCCCAAGACAAACGTCTCACAATTACGTGCTGCCGCGGAGGGAGTGGTAGCCCTGGGGTAGACGTCAGACGTCAGTCTTGGGGTCTGTACATAATATAGACTATATAGTGCTGACGTTGGACGTTCAACTTGACTCAACTCAACTCACCTTTATGCGAGCATATTTTATATAATGCAAACAAATAAAGAAACAAACTATTTTGAAAAATGCTTGACTGCCCTAGAGAATCAGTCCACTCCTTCTATTTAATAAAACGAGACTGTAAACATGCAGTAATATTGTCCAAACAATGCCCAGGTGGGAAGTCATTAAATGGCAAGTGTAACGTTGTGTTAAGTTTACGACTCATCTTAAGGTATGCAAATAAGAAGACTTAGTACGTGTTTTAAGCTACCGCGACATTGTACTTACAACCCCTAATGTGAACTGAGTTAGTGATTTTGTTTTTACGTCACGCCAGCACGGTAACAGCTATATTGTGCCCACGATGTCCTAAGACAGTTAATACATTATACTAGTGCCAATGACGACTCCTTCATCTCTCTGAGTGGTAAAAGCATAAAAACTGTGCATATTTCGCTAGCTCCTATATACAAACTAGGAAGCTGAGGCGCTAACAAACAAAAGAAAAAAAAAAATAATCTAACAATTTTTTGTGTGCAAGTGGCTTTTGGCGAGACTCAAGCATTTCATATCCTTTTCCACTTTATAGCGTTGACTGTTTTTTTTTGTGACAGATGCGTTACATTTGGTTTTCATTTATACATTGTTTGCTATTAATTTGACAGAGATGGGTTTTATGCATTCCCATGTATATTTATTATCTGGTTGCCTAATTGTTATATCTCCCTTTCTGCCTAATGGTATATCTTTCTATCATTCTGTTTCCTTCTGTCTCTGTCTTTCTCTCTATACCTCTATGTTTCTCTATCTCTCTGACTTTCTCCATCTGTCTGTATGCCTGCGTATCTAACTCTTTCTCCCCCTGTTTCACCTTGTCTTTTTAACAACCTCTCTCTATCTTTCTCAATGTAAAGAGTAACCATTTAACCCATATATATTCAACATTATATCTATAAATATGCAATGACCGTTCATCTACTAAGCTTTCTCGATTCTATTAACACATGTCTATAGCCGGGAAAAAGGACGCTCTCTCCCAAGTTTCAAAGACTTTTAAACTGTTTTTAAAAAGTCATTTTCGGCGACGAGGCATCTGAGTGTGTCAACCAGGACTAACTCGATCACATTATACAAGTGTTGATAATCTATATTAACCTTGTAGAAATGCATTCCTGTTATAGAGCTCGCTAATAGTAGTAAAGATGGCCATTTATTTATTTTCTTAATTGCTTGAACTGAAATAAATGACAAAACTAATTACCAGAAGCTCGTGCAAGATAAGTTCCGTTCTAGACATATATTTAAGAGAGAACAAGACAGAGGGGAAAAGAAACAGATACATGTACGTTGAGCGTCAGAGAGCGGCTGAAAGAGAGAGAGAGAGAGAGAGAGAGAGAGAGAGAGAGAGAGAGAGAACGAGAGAGAGAGGAGGAGGAGGTATGGAGAGAAAGACAGACCGACAATCTAAGGCAAAATAATATGTACAAAAATGAAAGCTGAACAGACATAATAGAATGATATACTTTAAAAACAACAAAAAGAATGAGACGAGGCAAAGAAAAATCTTTCAATCACAGTGAAAAACTGAAACACAGCATTGTAAAACAAAAACTCACAGCAGTTTGACGAAATTTTAATATTTTATTTCAAGTAAAATAAGTAAAACCAAATGTGTGTATGTACAAAAGCAAATAAATACAAAGCTCCCATTCTATATCCCTCGTAAGTTTTGTATAGTACTGTCCGATTTCGTCTGCTTAACTGACATGAACTGATCAAGACTAGAGCGGGGACCTGCTCACAATATTAGGGTTGATCAATTAAAATAAAAAACGCTTTAGATTAGTGCCAGGGTCATACTAATTTATTCAAAGTCTTCTCATAAACGGTGTATCTTTGACGATGTCTCGTATGTAGCAATGTAAGAACATAATAAGGGGCGTACAGACATTAATCTGTAAATCAGTTGTGCAGCCTAGATAAAGAACTAAGAGAATATTTTGCTAAAACTAGCTCTTCCTCTTATTTTTAAGTTTAGTTACAAATATTTCAAATGCTATTTCGATGGATATGAATTCAATCATGCACAGAAAAAAACCCAATATGCACTGCCTTGAGAGGAATCCAATCAATATTTGTTTTCAATTGAATTTACAATAATGATAATAATAACTAAGAAGAATTGATACGATACGTAGATTTTGATTTTTTTTGTTACGAAATTACCCCAATATAATTATAAATAACTTTGTTTAACATGAACTAATGATAAAATTCATGTCACGGAATGCATTCTCTGCGCATACTCATTTTTCTCGAATTAAGTGAAATAAGTAAAACAAATTCATGTGGTGGTACAAAAGAAGTGAGTATCTAAATCCTCGGGCTATATCCCCCGTGACTGCCGCCTGGCCAGGTACTGTCTGACTCCATCTACTGAAGCCACTCTCTCTCTGAGGGCCATCAGGTGAGGGAACTTGCTGAGGAACCTGGGGTTGGTCTGGAAACAGCTCTGGCTCCCCTCGTGAATCGCCAGGTCTGCAAGGGTTAACTGGGAGAGTAGCACACAAAAAAGACGATGGTCAAACGTTAAAAACACACACACACACACACACACAAATGGATCAAAAATAGCAAATTTTACTGGTTGGGTTCCAGTGGCCCAGTCTTATCCAACCAAGACAGCAGTTCCTTCCTATGAGACCTTCAAACGGCTTTGTATTCCACCTCAGCGCAGATACAGAGAACTGCTGCCTTTTTCTTCATAGCCTTAGGTAAAAGAGCGCAAGCTCAGAGACAACTGGACTAATAACAACAACAACTGGTTGGGTCGATGTCAGTACATTGTGATCAGCTGTGACAAGAGTCCAGGAATCTCTGCTTTGTCACATCAATTTTTAGATATTAGTCTTGGCAATCTCCTGATTGGGAGGAAAAACCAGAAAAAAAAAACAACAAAATAGCATAGACATGGAGCACAGGAGAACTTACAGCAAGGTCACAGTTTTGTGATTTTGAAAAACGAACAATCGAAATTATACTATACTGGGTTTCACACTTTAAAATTGAAACCCCAGTAGAGTATAGTTTCGATTTTGAATTTACCATGGATTCTGCTCGTCTTTGCTTTTCAAATTCCTTTTTTTATGAAACTGTGAGCGTGTTAATGGGCCAAGGAAGAAAACTCATTAATTAAATATGGTTACCTTGTCGTTTATCCCCTGTGCCCTTATGAATCTATGTGAGGGTGTAAATGGATCAAGAAGTTCACTCAATTAATAACAATTGTGAGCTTGTAGCTTTTTCCCTGAGCTCTAAAGATGTTACCTGAAGGACTAGAGAAAGGTGACGGGCCTGCTACAAAACATTACAGATTGAACGCAATTGCAATGATTACGCCCATAGATAAAAACATATCTTAATTTGATCTAGTTGAGGAGACTTCTTAAAGAAACAACAGAAAATGGTTATGGACAACATCAATCTTGTACGTGTAGTATATTAAAACATCAATGCATTACTTTTTATTAACAATATTTTATTTTTGAGTTTCATTCTTTTTTTCACATTAGTCTGCATTTAAATAACCAGCTTACGGAAAACCATAATTTTGCGTACTAGCTGTATTGGTTTGAAGACAATATTAACCGATGATAACTATTACCATGAATATAGTTTAGAATAATCCAGATGCAGAATCTATCTTACAGTTACATTTATTTGTTTTTATAAACCTAGCTTAACTTAAATGATTGGGTTTCTTTCCTTTTTTAGTATTACTCCTTCATCTTCTATTTATGCATAATTATATCAATAAACCATATACTAGTCTATCTTTATCTAACTATTTTCTTCTGTAACTTATTCATATCTCAATCTTTCCACCTATGCAAACAGTGTATGCTGTGACCATTCATTCATTCTTCTTATCTAGTTATTTTCAAACCGATCTTGCAAACATCCTTACAATGCAGTTAATTACATCTTTTTATTTTAACCAATTTTGTCCAACGTGAAAAACTACATGTATATATCAAAGTTATCCAAAAGAAACATTTACTACACAATCGTAAAAGAGACTGATGTAGGAGTCGCACAGCTAACTTGCATACCTTGTCCCCTATGATAAATCCTGACTTGGATGCGTGTTGTTTGATCAGATCGTTGAAGATCTTCATTGTACGAGGGTAGATTATCTCTCGCAATTCCTCCGCTGCCTGGTCCTGGAAATACATCCGTTGTAACCATTGTACTAAAGTAACTTTGAATTATATATGTATATATACAAAGAGAGACAGAGAGACAGAGAGAGACAGAGACAGAGAGAGACAGAGAGACAGAGACAGAGTGGGGGGGGGGGGGGTTCAAGAACAATACAACCATATGCACAAGCGAAAAAAATGTATTACGTATTACTTGTGTTAAGAAGAAAAATTCCAAGTACTCAATAAGGCACCAACGTTGAACCAAAAATATAATAGTGTGGCATCAGGAAATAAAGTCTTACGTTATCTTTTTACTCAGGAATACACACTGACATCATAAAACGAAAGCTAAGTTATTGGTCATAAGTCAATTTACCTAAAAAATGCTCAACGGAGCCAATTTGTTTTATAGAGCCTTATAAAGGGAATGATCTTGATGATTCTAATACACTCTATCGCTATTCTAATAACTTCAAGTCGCTCATTTTAAAACTGAGGCGAACTGCAAATATATGTCGCAAAAATATCTGTTATCATAGCAATACTTTGATAAAAGCAAACGACGTTTAAGACCGATTTCAAAGAGCTCACCTTTGTCTCGTTGGTTCCAACGAAGAGTTTGACCTCTTCCAGGAGAATGTCCTCCCTTAGCTGCACGATCTGGTCGATCATAAGCCCCTCCAGATTAGTGCTGCCATATAGACCTGGGGAAGGTAAAAGTAAGGTAAGTGTTGTTGGTTAGCGTCCAATGTGTGAACTATATAGGCTATATTGTGGACGAGCCCTAAGACAAAGGTCTGGCAACATGACGTGCTGCCACACAGAGGCAGTACGGAGATAACATGATTCTGCCTCAGTCAGTCACATCATTTTGATACCAACCCAACCAGTTAGTTTACGCAGAGTTAATGAAATCCAAATCAGTTACTCAACTCTTGGTTGTCAAAGCGGGGCTCAAACTACGGACCTCCTGCGCCGTGCGCCGAAAGATGATGTTCTATCCCAAGGCTAACGCGCTTCCCACAATTTGTGTGTATTTAATCAACCAACTTAAGCACTGCAGATTAAAAAAAATGAAGAATTTTTTTTAACATCCCATGCACAAATCTACAGTCGTAAGAAGAACACTTTCAAAAGCGTATGTCTCGCTCTTAATATTTAGATATCAGAAAAAGAAGACTCACGACGAGTTGCTAGCTACCGTGACCTACTTACAACCCGTAGTAATACCAGAAAGAGCGATTGATAGACATAAAGAAATCATTTGAGGCGGGCTAGTAAGATGTATAACCTTGTTATCAAATAAGAGAATAGAGAGACGTGGGGGACAAGGGCACAGATCCCAACCCCCACCGTCTAGTTCTTGTTTTTCTGAAACTAAGAGAAATATCAAGGTAAAATCGATCAAATGTTTGACAGCAAAGGCTGTATCATCGACAGTGCATTAGGTTTTTTCATATATTTGTAAGAACTAAAATGCTTTACAAAGTCATCCTTCCCTTTTGTTTCCCGAACAAATCATCACCTCAGAAAGGTTGTCAAACGTTCTGTCTCATTAAATTTTCAAATATTAAAAATTTATAGCATCTAGAAACAAAATAGGGTATTATACAACTAATGTGACGAAATGCTAACCGAAATGAGTGATGTAGTTGTAGCTGTGTTTGAGTTGGTTTTAACGTCCAACATCAGCACTATATAGTCTATATTGTAGACGGGCCCCAAGACTGACGTCTGACAATTATATGTGCTGCGACACACGAGAAAGGGCGGGGATGCCATGACTCAATCTCAGCTGGTCACATTGTACTGACACCGACCCAATCTGTAGGGAGCGTTATAGACAGGGCTCGAGCCACGGACCTTTTGCGTCGAAAGCCAATGTTCTACCCCAGGGCCACCGCGCCCCCATCAACTTAGAGGAAAGATGGGCATATTTTTGCTCAAAAGTCTATAAGCTCTCACCATTTTCTCGAGCCAGGTAAGTCGCGATCGCATTGCCTTGGTGGTATTCCTGTCCATCAATTTCTATGAAAGGAAGTTTTTTAAAAAACGTGTCTGCGGAAAAAGATATCAGAAAAAAATAGTTCCAAATATGGCTATAAAACTCTGGGAAGAAAAACAGGAAAAATAGTTTATATGACAAAAGGCACATCGTTCTTTTTACTCATAAACGTTATTTTGAATTTGGTTAATTAATAGTATCGGCAACAACAACAGCCTCGCCAAAGCAACAATAACAAGAAAATTAACAACAGCAACCACAACAACAAACACGGCAGCCACAACAAGAAACTAACAACAACAATAACAAAAACTACAACTACCTCAATAATAACAAAATAACAGCAGCAACGGCGAAGACAACAACAACAACTTCACCAAAAAAATCAACAACAAAACAACAACAACAACAACAACAAAAACAACAACTACAAAAACAACAACAGCAACAATAACAACAACAACAACAACAACAACTGATCCGTCCTTTCCTTACTTGGCTTGATCTTGAGCCATGTCGGTAGATCCACTATTTCTTCATCCAGTTCCTTTCCTGCGGCGGCCATGACAAGACGAGACAACTCTCCGCGCCCGCGGATTTTAAAGTAGGTCATCTTGAGTTTAGACATGGCTATCTGCTGACACTCTCTCTTTTGTTGAATACGGAATACTTTCTGCGATTTGTGATAATAGATTTCGTTAGGAATGACTTTATAGCACGATAAGAAATGTTTTATTCGATAATATAATTTGATAATAAAGAATGTCTTTAGAAATGACTATATAACAGCATGATTTGTAATACTTTATTCATTGGTAATAAAAGTTGTATAAAGAAATGACTGTATAACATGGTAAGGAATACTTTCTTCTGTTTGTAATAATACATGTCGTTATGTCGTTAAAAATTATATTGATTCGTATTTAAAGATGTCCTTGGAGATCACTATAAGGAATACTTTCTTCGGTTTTAGAACATTCTTAGAAATGACTATATAACATGAAAAGGAATACTTTGTTTGATTGCTAATGCCTGATGTAGTTTTAAATAACTATATATTATAATAAGAAATACTTACTATTATTGGAGGTATTCCTAATTATATTATATAGTCGATGTCTTGGTAAATGACAATATATATGATTATGAATAATAGATTATCTGCTTGAAAATGGAAAGGAACAATTGTGATATATGTCTAGCCCATCAAGAGCGTTTTGTAAAAAATTAGAGACTTTAGTCTCGGGACTTAGTCTTTGTCTCTATATAGAATTCACATAGACTAAGTGAACCACCAAGAATCAATTATAAAAATGTATTGTTTAAAACTATTTTGTTTTCTCTTGCTCCAACAATAAGAAAATACCCAAGGCCCAATGAAGGTAACTATAATTATATGAATTAACGTTTGTTTAACACATCTTTACTGCCAAGCTAGAATGTATTAAGCATTAAAAAAACAATGGGCTAGCTTATGTAAATAGCACAACTATCAGCATGAACTTCAATATTAATGTTACTTAAATGTTCCAACTTACCTTTGAGCCAGAAATCTATTCTTCTTCGACGCTCCCAAAAAATTAAATCTCACAAGGAACTTTTTTAGTCAGTAAGATCACAATTTCATTTATGTTTTTTTACAGAATAGGAAATATTGAAATAGTCTCTGGTACCTTCTGAACCGCGTCTTTCATCAATCAAGTAAAGTCATGCTTTTTATCGTTTAACAAAGCTATGACCACTTATTTCGGTAATTTCAGTTAAACACGCTTGTTGTTTGTGAACTAACTAACCAGACCTATAACTCCATAGGTTATCTTCTTACGTATAGCGTATTTAATTATCTAACAATTAACGCCTACATCAGGATAGCACAAACAGTTTTGAAAGCTATGCTTCTTTTCTAAATCGAATTCCTTCGCCTCAGCGTGTTGAAATTTCATAATTACACACCCCTACTGTGTTGTATAAGTTGTACAAGATTATGCTATTTTCGCGGTACAAACGGAAATCAATGAATCGGAGATACCCGAAACCTAAAACATGCAATTTGATATTCTGGTTAAAGTACATATAGCCTTCATTATTCAGAAAGCGTTGAAATCCAGTCGGTATTTTCGATTGTGTGGATTCACTTGAATAACGTGATGCTTTTTGGGTTAGGTATGGGAGTACCGATTAGTCGAAGAGTTTTTTTTTTATCGAAAAATGCTAAAATAATGTTATCATCATTTTATGGTCACATTAAGCTGACAACGACCCAACCATTAGGAATCGAAATCGCCAGGGCCTGAACCATGGATCTTATGCGTCGAAAGTCGATGTTCTACCACCGCCCCGATCTAAACCCCGATCGGCTAAGATGGGCGTCCTGCATTTTCTCTGTGTGGCAGCACGAAAAATTCCCAGACGTAAATATTTAGACCCATCTGCAATATCACCTTCATGCTTACCTTTAAATTAAGTAACCAACACATTTTATCACTCACTCTATTACCAGCAAAGAAGCAAGATGACGTTGGGCGTTAATTATAAAGCAACCCAATCACTAACTCACGCTTGTAGTTGAAGGAGTTTAGTTGGTTTAACGTCCAAAATCATAGGCTTTATAGGCCATATTGTGGACGGGCCTCAAGACCGACATCTGATAATTTTATGTTTTGCCACACACGACACAGGGCTGAAATACCATGACTCCTGCCTCAGCCAGTCACATTAAACTGACACCGATACCCAACCAGTAGGGAGTTAAATCGTCAGGGCTCGAACTACAAACCTTTTGCGTCGGAAGTCGACGTTCTACCCCAGGACTACCGCGCCCCCCAACTCACACCAGTCTTTGCGACACAATTTACTATGTTAGTGCGATCAAAACTGAGCGTGACCTATACGTTCATAACTGATCTCTCAGAGTGTACCCAATCACCATTCAATGAATTCACGTGCTTGCATCAGCTGGGGTGAGCACCTGCTACCATCGCCTCACGTGCGATGATTTGCTTTGTAACATGATGAGGCAGCAGCTGTGTGCGGTTTCACATGTGCTGTGTTTGGTAACTGCGTTATGCAAAGTTTGCGTTGTGATTCTATAGCGCTGAGTCACCTTAGGAACACATGGGTATTATATAATGCAATCTCTATTGATATTTTTGAGATAAATGTTTGTTGTTGTTGTTTTTTTTGTTTTTTTTTTAATTCAAAGTTGTCAACTGCAGAAAAATTTGTTTGAAAACTACACTGAACAATCTCTGAAGGAGAGGACGAACCTCTCTCTCTATCTCTCTCTCTCTCTCTCCCTGTCTCTCTTTGTACCTCTCTGTCCCTCTTTCTCTACTTATCTCACTTTCTCTGTGTCTTTCTATGAATCTCTCTTCCTCTCTCTCTCTCTCTCTCTCTCTCTCTTTCTCTCTCTCTCTGCCTGTCTCTCTCTTTCTCTCTCTCCTAGATTTCCCGGGAGAGTCGAGACGGTGAGATAAATAAGTACAATCTCTACTATATACTTTTGAAAATTCCAATACTGTGAGCGAATTCTACTTCAAGTCATTAATGAGTCACATTTAGATGAAAATTAAATACTCACTAGATAATCCGGCTCATTATCGAACTTGCTAAATAACATCATCCTAACTTCAATGTTTATATTGGAAATACGATTTCCGAAGAAGTTATTCTTATTTTTCTCGAAAAACGTGAGTCATATTTAACAAACAGATGCGTCATTATGCTATTCCGTAGTGAAAAAAATGTTCAGCTTGCGAAGTGCGCTTTACATTTTATTTTAACTACATAAATTGTTGCATTGCTTAGCATTACTCAAAAGTGGGCGGGGTGTACGGAAGCTACCGCTGGATGGACCTACTAAGGCTTATCAAAGTTAATGCAGTTGAGTTGAGTTCGTTTAACGTCCAACGTTGGTACTATATTTTAGGCTATAATGTGGACGGACCACAATATTGTGTGCTGCCACACACGAGACAAGGCGTGAATACCATGACTCCTGTCTCAGCCGGTCACATTATACTGACACCGACCCAATCAGTCAGTTCACGCAGAGATCATGAAATCCAAATCAGTTACTCAACGCTTGGTTAAATAAAAAGAGTTGATTGCTTAACACCCAAAGTCAGCACAATTTTAAGCTAAATTGTGGGACTAATGTCTGACAATTGTATGTGCTACCACACACGAAACACTACAGGGATACCAGGACCCCTCTCACAGTCGATCACACTGTATTGACACCGACCCAGCCAGATACGGGACGAAATAAGACAAATAGATTTTTGACCGATCGTGGGTTTTGAACAGGAGACCTCATATTTAGGAAACTAAAGCTATACCAATTGCGCCAATTCGCCTTATTGAGTTTCATATAGTTGGAACATTACATTACGAAACTTTTGTTGATAAGAAGACTTTATAAAGATAAAAGAAAAGATCGGGTGCTCTTACTAAAACTTTTCTCAGCTATTAAGATCACCACCTTCTCTCTCTCTCTCTCTCTCTCTCTCTCTCTCTCTCTCTCTCTCTCTCTCTCTCTCTCTCTCTCTTTACCTCTCTCTCATAACCCTTGATAATTCTACACGACTGTCATTTGTCGCAGAAAACTACATTGAAAGCCCTAAGTCACACTTATCAAATTTTTTTCGACATTAAACAGTCGTTTCAATAATTACCGCATACCTAGATTTTTCAAATTGTGAACAGGTCCAAAACACCGATGTTTGACGCGATATAGTTATTTGAAATAGAACACTAACTGGCCCTCAGTAAAGGTTATCTTAACTTACCAACTAATTCTTTGTTGAATAAGCTCGCTCATATTTTAGATCGTCAATGTTAAGGTTCCCTAGTAGTATCATATACGACGACTGGTACCAAAACTAACGCCTGACAGTTTAATGTGTTGCCACCCACGAGACAGTACGCGGATACTAAATCTCCTCTCTCAGCCGGTTACATTATACTGACACCGACCCAACCCGTAGGGGAAGAGATCAAACAAATAAATTTTTCTCGATCATAGGCTCGAACCGGGTACCTTCCGATTGCGAGGCAAATGCTCTACCACTTGCGCTTGAGTTCTCCCATGAGTATCCGTTAGCTCAAATTATGTACACTAATTTGTAAGGACTTAATAGTCTATATTAATATTATTCTGACTGATTGTTAAACAATAACACACTTTTTAATCAATTTATTTTGTTTTTTAATATTATTATTACATCACACACCGATCTGTAATAAAAGACGTACAAAAGAATTATGATAAAAATGTAACATGTAGGATATGAATCGAATAAAGTCACCAAAGAATACCTGATTCCTTACACCTTATTTCACACATAATTATACACATACACTTATATACATACACTCACACTCACATTAAAATCTCATTTCGACAATGTGTTGTTTTGTGCAAAATTGGTTATAAAAATGTGAGAAAATAGAATCCTGCCATTAATTTGTTACCCATCTGAATTTTAACTACTAGTGGAGTTGTATCGCCCGTACACTATAGTTTTATGGTAGTATTATTTCTTTTATGCCACAAGAAAATTATCGAAAAGCCAGGGAAAGTATGCACATTTTATTTTTTAACATTAAAAGTTTTAAGATAATATAATTCTGAATTTGAACAGCATAGAGTGTGATAATAAGGCACTGGAAAAAATACAATTGAAGAACATTCTAAACAAATTTCGATTGGTTACTAATAACACCTACAAAAAATAATGCATGTATTAAATCGTAAATTAGTAACATTATAAACATGACGTTGATTTCTTCTTCTTCTTTGCGTTCACTCAAATGGACAGCCCAGTCTCTGACATGAATGTTGCTGTGCGCCGTAGGTCCTCCAGGCTTCCATACAGCTTCTGTGCCATTGGTGTGTCCTGTGGCCACATCAGGTTTCTTAGGTTTTCATACATGGGGCAGTGTTGTAGGACATGGATGACTGTTTGACCTCCAGTTTGGCATGTGCACTGGTCTGATGTTCCAATGTGGAGCTTTGTGTAGAGGTGGTGATTCAGGCGGTTGTGTCCTGTTCTGAGCCTAAAAATGACCACTTGTTCAGCTCTTGTCAGTGCATGATAAGCATCATTTTGGACATGGTTGGGGTGTTCCTGCAGCCATTCCTCACGTTGATTTGAGAAGTTATATAAATAAACAAAGCACAATATGCTAAAGCTTAATTTATTTATTTTTAATAATATTTATCCCAAGTGACATCAAATGTTTAGTAAATTTTAATTGTACAACATAATGTAAATTGTTATTTAGCACAAATCGAAGAAAAGAGTATCGTTAATGAGTTTAACGATTTTTAATTTTGTAGAATATAGTAGGAAAGAGTACAAGAGCAGAATTATGAGCATAGAGACAGAAATAGTAGAGAGATGGAGAGAAAAAGACGTAGAAAAAGAGAAAATGACAGAGACTGAGAGAGAGACCGTAACTGAGAGAAACAAACAAAATAGAAAATGAGATAAAGAGAGAGTTGCAGAGATAAAGAAAGAGAGTTTGAAAGTCAAATTGTTTATAGAAAACAGGGAGTGTGAAATCACCGACCCAACCATTTAGTTAACGCAGAGTTTACGAAATCTAAATCAGTTACTTTACTGCTGTTAGCTTAGAGCTAGATGAAAAGAGTTGATTGCTTGACATCCAACGTCATCACTATTGTAAGCTATATTGTGGACGGACTCTAAGACTAATGTCTGACAATTTTATGTGCCCACATACGAATCACTGCAAGGATACCAGGACCCCTGTCCCAAATGACCACTTTGTACTAATACCGACCCAACCAGATAAGTGACGAAATCGGACAAATAGATTTTTGACTGATCGTGGGTTTCGAACATGGACCTCATATTTTGGGAAACTAAAGCTATACCAATTGCGCCACTACGCCCTATCAAATTCCCTATAATAGAAACATTAAAAGATAAAAAGACTTTGTAAAGAAAAATGGTGTAAAGAAAAAAATGCTCTTACTGACTCTTTTGGCATCTATTGAGATCACCGCCTTCTCTTTATATCATTAACACAACCCTTGATAATTATACACGACTGTCATTTGTCGCAGAAAACTACATTGAAAGCCCTAAGTCACACTTATCTAATTTTTTTCGACCATAAACAGTCGTTTCAATAATTACCGCATACCTAGATTTTTCAAATTGTGAACAGGTCCAAAACACCGATGTTTGACGCGATATAGTTATTTGAAATAGAACACTTATTGGTCCTCAGTAAAGGTTATCTTAACTTACCAACTAATTCTTTGTTGAATAAGCTCGCTCATATTTTAGATCGTCAAGGTTAAGGTTCCCTAGTAGTATCATATACGACGACTGGTACCAAAACTAACGTCTGACAGTTTAATGTGTTGCCACCCACGAGACAGTACGCGGATACTAAATCTCCTCTCTCAGCCGGTTACATTATACTGACACCGACCCAACCCGTAGGGGACGAGATCCGACAAATACATTTTACCCGATAGTAGGCTCGAACCGGACTCCTTCCGATTCCGAGGCAAATGCTCTACCACTTGCGCTCGCGCCATCCTAACAGTAAATCGTTAGATCAAAATTATGTACACTGGTTTGTAAGGACTTGATAGTCTATATTAATATTATTCCGATTGATTGTTAAACATTAACACACTTTTCAATCAATTTATTTTGTTTTTTATTATTTTTATTACATCACACACCCATCTGTAATTAAAGACGTACACAAGAATTATGATAAAACTGTACAATGCAGGATATGGATAGAATGAAGTCAACAATAAATACATGACAGTTTTGTGCAGAATTGTTTGTAAAAATGTCAGAAAATAAAATTCTGCCATGAATTTGTTACCCAACATTCTGCATATGAATTTTAACTCCTAGTGAAGTTTTATCGCCCGTACACTATAGTTTTATGTTAGTATCATTTATTTTATGCCACAAGAAAACTGAAAAGCCATACACATTTTATGTTTTTACATTAAAAGTCTTAAAATTATATAATGAATTTGAACAACATATAGTGTGATAATAAGCAACTCAAAAATAATGCAATCGAAAAATATTCCTTATAAATTTCGATAGGTTACTTACACCCTTATAAAACAATACACGAATTATATCGTAAATTTGTTAACAATATAAACATGACTGTCGGATTTATATATATGACAGCATTCAAAAGTTCAATGGTGTATATACGAGTAGACTTTTTAAAAAGTGTGAAAGCGAGGACAGTTATACAAGAAGAGTGAGAGAGGTAGAGAGATAGAGAGAGAGAGAGAGAGAGAGAGAGAGAGAGAGAAAGAAAGAGAGAGATAGGGAGAGATAAAGAAAGAAAGAGAAAGATAAGGAGAGAGACAGAAACAGAGAGATAGGGAGAGATAAAGAAAGAAAGAGAGAGATAAGGAGAGAGGCAGAAAGAGAGAGAGAGATAGGGAGAGAGAGAAAGGAAGGAGAAGAGGCGGTATATACATCAAGGCATACTACGTCAATACAATTACTATTACAAGTGAACTACAAGTACATGTATAAGTGACATAGGTTTGTTAAACTGATAGTACGAGGTGACATAGGTTTGTTAAACTGATAGTACGAGGTGACATAGGTTTATTAAACTGATAGTACTGTACAGTGTACTTTGGTAAAACCACTCAAATATCCGTGTAGAGGAAGGAGTGAATGGGGACCAGCGTTTTCCGTCGGGCGAGATATTCCTTGAGGCCATCCTGGGCCGCCACCTTCTCCCTGAGGGCCATGATGTTTGGGAAGCCGCTCAGAAAGACGGAGTCACTGTTGAAACAGCTCTGGGTGCCTTCGAATATGGCGAGATCACCGAGTGTCATCTGGGTTGACAAGATGTTGAAAACGCTTATGGTTTACTCCGAGAGAGAGAGAGAGAGAAAGAGAGAGAGAGCAGAGACAGAGAGACAGACAGATAGACAGAAAGACGGAGTCACTGTTGAAACAGCTCTGTGTGCCTTCGAATATGGCGAGATCACCGAGTGTCATCTGTGATAAGATGTTGAAACGCCTATGATTTAGAGAGAATGAGAGAGAGACAGGCAGACAGACACACATACACACAGACAGACAAACAGACAGACAGATAGACAGAAAGACGGAGTCACTGTTGAAACAGCTCTGTGTGCCTTCGAATATGGCGAGATCACCGAGTGTCATCTAAATTCTCATGAATTACTCTAAGAAAGAGAGAGAGAGAGAGAGAGAGAGAGAGAGAGAGAGAGAGAGAGAGAGAGACAGAAAGACAGACAGAGACAGAGACAGAAAGACAGAGGCAGAGCGAGAGACTGAAACAGAGAGAGAGAGCGAGAGAGAGAGAGAGAGAGAGCAGCAAGCAGACAAACAGACAGACAGTCAGGCAGAAAGACAGAGTCACTGTTGAAACAGCTCTGTGTGCCTTCGAATATGGCGAGATCACCGAGTGTCATCTGGGTAGTGATAAGACGTTGAAAACGCTCATGATTTTACTCAGAGATAGAGAGAGAGAGAGAGAGAGAGAGAGAGAGAGAGAGAGAGAGAGAGAGAGAGAGACAGAGACAGAGACAGAGAGGCGCGATGAGCTGAGATATTGAACAATGAGACATTAAAAAAACTTCCTAAAATAATTATTCTCATGAAATCCTATTAAGGGTGATAATGTAACGTCAGCTTCTGCTGCATTTCAGGGATAAACGATGACTCAATCAAGACCCTTATGGATGGGGTTTTCTGGTCGTCTATTGTTTCCGTAAGTCTAAGATAGACCTTTGATTGGTCGCCAGTACAAATTCTATTTTCTATTTTCTGGTTTTTGCTATGGGTCTGGAGAACCTGGGATGCAGTTCAGACAGACAGACAGATAGAAAGAGACGAGACAGAGAGGCATGGTGGGCTCAGGTATTAAACAATATGACATTTTAAAAATACTGTTAAATTCCTAAAGTGTTTGTATGAAATTTTATTAATGGTTTCTCCTGCATTACAGGATGGCATAACGGAGGTCTTTACGGTTGGAATTTTCTGATCGTTTATTGGCTCCGTAAGTCTAAGATAGACCGTTGATTGGTCGCCAGTACAAATTCTCTTTTCTATTTTCTGGTTTTTGCTATAGGTCTGGAGAACCTGGAATGCAGTACGTTATGCCGAATAAAATGAAAGACTGACGTCCAACTCCTCTGTGGCTACTGCCTACCAGGCACATTGAGAAAATGAAAGAGCCTCCCGCACGGTCTTTTTGTTTTGGTTATTTGTACTGATTCATATTTTGTTCGGCCACATCGCTCGTCACAGAAGCCTGGCCAAGATGGTGCTGCAGGGTACACTAAAGGGAGGCAGAAAGCGCGGGTGGCAAACGAAGCGTTGGGCAAACAACCCAAAGGAACCCAAAAGACTGGGCAGCCCAACCCTGACAAGATTGGCAGAGAAACATGCATGCCTGGCGTTTACTGTCGTACAATACAGGCTTTGCGAAGAACGTGACGATAACGGATGACATAAACACGTCTTGGTAATGGTTGTTGGTTTTTTACTTATGGCTCATTGGCTCAATAAGTTGAGGATAGAGCTTTAATTGTACGGCCGCGGTTTATATTGAATTTTCCTTTCCGCTAAAGATCCCGTGTTTGCAAGACCTGTCATGTCTGGGGCTAGAGCCGAGCAATCGGAACATATCGATGTACTGGTATCTGGATACCTTTTCCGGTAATTACCAAACCGTACAAAATGTATCTTATATAAGCAACGATTGAAATAAAAACAAAACAACGGATGCCTGGATGATAATAGAGGGTACATACATATCTGGAGAAAAAAAGGCGAAAGTAGGAAGAGAAATCAACTGAATTCTTATGCAAGCATATTATCATATAGTCTTATAAACAGAGGAACAAGTACATCTACAGTTACCGGCATATTATTGGCAAATGCACAAATAGTTACAGTTATAGGAACAATAACAGTTACCTGAACAGAAACAGGTCTAGCCCCAATTACCCGGGTACCTGTTCCGATTGATGTAGGTACCTGGTGGATCGGTTCTCGGTTACAAATAAGCTCTACTGACGACTACCAAGTCAAGAACTGTTGTGTACTGAACCGATGCAAGTTCTTACCTTGTCGCCCACAACAAATCCTGAGTTGGCTGGATTTTCATGGATAAACCTATTGAAGATTTTCATAGTCCGAGGGTAAACGTCAGATACGAGTTTCTTCAACGCGGACATCTGTGGAATTGACAAAATTAATATAATAATCTGAGTCAAGAATCCCTATACAACAATAAATAATAATTGATACTAATTTTCTCTAAAAGATATTTTAATGTGTCTACAGTACCATTAGTATATGTCATCAAGGAAACGAAATGACGTCCTTGATGATTAAACGATTTTGACGTGACCAAAACACAAGATGGGTCTTTTTGACGAAACCATCTAAACAAATAATTGTTGTATTGCTAACAAGATGCACAGTTCACAAGTAAAACTCAATGCCAAAACTATTGAACCCCACGCCCGAATCGCAATTTTCATCAATATCAATTCCCATCCCGCAATCACCTTGTCCTGGTCCGAACCCACCACCGTGTTAATCTCCACAGTAAGAATGTCTTCCTTCAGCTGGACTATCTGGTCGATCATCAGGCAGTCCAGGTTATTGCTGCCGTATAGACCTGGCAGGCAAAAAGTACGTTTTTTATTCTTTGGAATTTGTAGCATCTGCTAGGATTTATTGATACAATTTTGGCCGGTAAGTATAAGAGGAGAATCAAACTAAATTTTCCTTCAGCTGGACTATCTGGTCTGTCATCAGGCAGTCCAGGTTATTGCCGCCGTATAGACCTGGAAGACAAAAAGTACATTAAGTTTTTATACTTTGGAATTTGTAGCATGTACTAGGGTTTATCGATACACTGCCGGCTGGCACGATTGTATAAGAGGAGAGTTACATTAATTTTTCTTTCAGTTGAACTATCTGGTCGATCACCAACCAGTCAAGGTTATTGCTGCCGTAAAGACCTAATAGACAAAAAGTACGTTTTTTATTCTTTGGAATTTGTAGCATCTGCTTGGATTTGTTGATACATTTTCGGCCGGCAGGTATAAGAGGGGAATCAAACTAATTCTTCCTTCATCATCTGAACTATTTGGTCAATCATCAGGCACTGACTGGCAGTCCATGTTATTACTGCCGTATAGACCTGGGAGACAAAAAGTACGTTTTTTATTCTTTGAAATTACTTTGTAGCATCTGCTAAGGTTTTATTGATACACGTTATCCGATAGGTATAAGAGGAGAATCAAGCTAATAAAATGTTCCTTCAGCTGGACTATCTGGTCGATCATCAGGCAGTCCAGGTTATTGCTGCCGTATAGACCTGGCAGGCAAAAAGTACATTAAGTTTTTATACGTTGGAATTTGTAGCATCTACTAGGTAGTAGTATCGATACACTGCCGGCTGGCATGATTGTATAAGAGGAGAGTTACATTAATTATTCCATCAGCTGGACTATCTGGTCGATCATACAGAAGTCCAGGTTATTTTTACCATAAAGACCTAGTAGACAAAAAGTACGTTTTTTTATTCTTTGGAATTTGTAGCATCTGCTAGGAATTTTTGATATAATTTTGGCAGGCAGGTATAAGAGGAGAATCAAACTAATTCTTCCTTCATCTGAACTATCTGGTCGGTCATCAGGAAGTCCAGATTACTGCTGCCGTATAGACCTGGTAGACAAAAAGTACGTTTTTTATTCTTTGGAATGTGTAGCATCTGCTTGGAGTTATTCATATTCGTCTGACCGAAAAGTTAATTTAATTCTTCCTTCAGCTGATCTATCTTGTTGGTCACCAGACAGCCTCAGTTGCTGCTGTCGTATAGATCTGCAAAATGTACATTTTTACAAGTTGGAATTTATAGGAGGCTTTTAACAGGCGCAATCACCGCATTGACCAAAGTAAACACATTTTATGGACAACAAGGGTAAAAGTAATCTATTTCTTTTAAATATTGTTGTTAGATCAGAATAATACCCAGTGATTACTTTCGTTCGGCCTACAAGCCTACTAAAATGAGACCTTATATCTTAATAATATATCTCACTTTGGTTCTACTTGCAATTGTTTGTTTACTGCGGTGACCATGTCTGTTATTTTTGGAAGCCTCGAGTTTACAGCATCAGCTAGGGTCTATTGATATATTCTTGGTCGGCAGGTATTAGAGGAGCATAAGAGTAATTCTTCCTTGCGATGGACTTTCTGGTCGATAATCAGGCAGTCAAGAGAAGAGCTGGAACATTTCATCACTGGGACCGGAATGGTTGAAAGGAAGCTCAGCCGAGGAATACAACGAGAAAAGATAATGGGTAGACTAACCATATGACTAAAGGTAGGGAAAGTGACGCATGCATAGGGGAGTGTGCAGAGGCATAATCGCCAACACTGCATCGAAAGGACTTGATGGGTGGATAGAAATCATAACAGGCATTCTTTCTTTCACGATGTTAGCCCACATTACATTAGTAAATTATTAAACTCACCATTCTCTCGCGCCAAGTACGTAGCTATTGCGTTTCCCTGAAAATATTCCTTTCCATTTACCTCTAGCGTCGGTAGGACCCCAAAAGTTGTACCTGTGGATGGAATAGAATATATTATATTACAAAATTAAGCTATTCTCTGGATTGATATCGCTGTATTTACAGAATGTAGAATAGAACTAGTTCATTATGAAACTGGTACAGGTATTTAAATTGTTCCCTGGGTTTACTTAGGGCAGCATCAAAGCTCCCCCATCTCTGACGGTATTGCCACAGCAATCGAGCCTTAACAGTCAATCCTCGTTTACAACAATCAATTTTATTATTATTATTATTATTATTATTATTATTATTATTATTATTATTATTATTATT
>RQTK01000112.1:36454-74154 GCA_003991915.1 Elysia chlorotica | reverse complement strand
ATCATCATCATCATCATCATCATCATCATCATCATCATCATCATCATCATCATCATCATCATCATCATCATCATCATCATCATCATCATCATCATCATCATCATCACATCTTCCCAGTATCCTCTTACCAGGCTGCATCTCTTCCCAGCATGCAAAGTCCACGGTGACCTCATCCAACTGCTTCCGGGCAGCCGCCATTACAAGGCGAGCTAACTCTCCGCGACCGCGGATAGCAAAGTAGGTCAGCTTGGGAACAGACATCTTCGTCGTTTAATCTCTTTAAAATAGTAAGACACACTATTACAGGATAAGACAATATACTAAAGCTAAAAGAAAAGACAACGTTCGATGCATATACCAGCAACATGATGCAACAATCTTAACATTTACATAAAAACATTAATGTAAACAAAAACTTTAAATTGATAAAGAAAATCAGCATCTTCCTCTCTCCCTCCTTCTCTCTCTCTCCCTCTCTCTCTCTCTCTCTCTCTCTCTCTATCTCTCTCTCTCTATCTATCTCTCTCTATCTTCAAGATCCCTCTCTATATCCCTAGTCGTTTTATCGATGTCTTTTTTGTCTTTTTTCTATCTCTCTATTTCTTTTTTATAATTATTTTATCTCTTTCTCTATACATTCAACTTTTTATTTCTTTTTCTCTTTAATTATAATAATATTATCTCTATATCCACTCCTCTATCGACCTATTTCTACATCTATCTATCTATCTATCTATCTATCTATCAATCTATCTATCTATCTACCTCATCTATCAATCTATCTATCTATCTACCTCATCGATCTATCTGTATATCTGTCTGTCCACCGTTTTTTTTCTATCCATCAGAGTCTTACACAACGGAACAGTCTTTACCTACCGGTACTAAAATATTCAATCGAACTGAACTTTTTGACTAGAACAAAATACCCACAAGCAATACTCACCTTTTGAAGAGTTAAATTAATGTGGATTAATCAAAAATGAAAAACCTCAGTAGATGTACCACTAACTTTCACTTTGCACTTTCCTGTTTTGATCTGCCTAGAATTCAACAAACACACGCCACATACTACGAATGGAATATGAAATACACAGTATCTGTTCTAGTGTGTTTACACAATCGTGTGTTTGGGACAGAGGGTCAGCCATGAATTTACATAAAAATGAAACAACCAGATGTTTACTTGGTGTTTTTATTAAACCTAATAACCCTTGTTATATTTTCGCTGCAGCGTATTGGCCTGTAGAAAAAATGTTATTTTGGCGTTATGTCACTAGCTTGTTATATCACATATCAGTCGAATTTTAAATTCACTAAAAGAGTTAATGGTTTGATCTGTGTCAATGTAATGTGATCATTTAAAACAGAAGTCCTAGTATCCCTGCTTCATCTTTCTTTGATATCATTAAAAATATCTCACACGTTGGTCTTGAGCCTTGAGAGGTTAGTAGTAGTTGAGTTGGTTCATCAGCACTATACTGACTTTATTGTGGACGGGCCCCAAGACTGACGTCTCACAATTTTATGTGCTGCCACACACGTTCACATTAAACTGACACCGGCCCAACCAGTAGGGAGAAAAATCACCAGGGCTCGAACCACTGACTTTTGCGCCGGAAGCCGATATTCTAACCTTGGGCCACCGGGCCCACTTGTGCCTTGAGAGTTGTACGGGATACAGATCTAGCCTTGTCGCTGGCGATAAACATAAAGAAGAGAGTTAGTTCGTTTCTTAACGACCAACATTAGCAACAAGGCAATTTCTTGGACGGGTCCCAATACTAACGTTTTAACAATTTTAAATGTTGCCACACTGTGCGGTTTTACCAGGACATCTGTCTCAGCTGGTCACATTATACTGAATCCGAGCCAACCAATAGGGTATGAAGAGATGTCTCCTTTTATGAATCGTTTTCATTATTCCCTGTGTGACTGTCTTTGCATATGTCTCGGTCTGTCTCTCTTTTCTCCCTCTCTCTCTTTCTCTCTCTCTCTTTCTCTTTCTCTTTCTCTCTCTGGCTCTCTCTCTTTCTCTCTCCTCCGCCTCTCTCTCCTCCGCCTCTCTCTCCCTCTCTCTCTCCCTCTCTCTCTCTCCCTCTCTCTCTCTCTCTCTCTCTCTCTCTCTCTCTCTCTCTCTCTCTCTTAATTTTGTCCGATCGTGGATTTGGACCCGGTAAAATGCCAGCGGTCTGCAGCTTGGGCCAGTTCGAGCCTGTTGACCTCAAGAAATCAAGAAACAAAATCACTTAAAAGTAAGAGTAATGAACCACTTAAAAGGTTGTTGAAGCTTTAAGTGAAAACTGTAAAGATGATCGAGACATCACTTTATTGTCCAATTACTTGCTCATTTTCAACCTATAATGATTTTCTTAAGTTAATAGTAAAACCATCGTCTTTTGGTGGATTTGTGAGGAAATATAAGAACTTATATTAAAAAAAGGGACGCCACTGTTGACCCTTTTCGTCTCGTCGCACACTTGCAGTACGAATTGCTATGCTCATGTGCTAGCATGTCTTTGACTTCATCTGCACACCTTCCATGTCGAAATAATAAATATCAAAGCTTTTTCCCCGTATATGTTTTCTTTAATTCTCCAAAATACAGGGCATACAATGAATATGTCTCAAATAATACCACATGAAAGTGCTACTAAATTACTATAATGTGCAATACAATCAATTTGTGAGCAGCTTTGCTCTAAATGACACACTATCCCAATTTTTTCTATTCTTTGCCATCGTCTGAAACTGTTAAGCCTATAGCAAGATCATCACGGTCCCTTTGATCTCATTCCGTGGCAAATAAAATCTTGAGCTTTGAAAGAAGAATCACCCAGATCTAGGAAGCACCACTACCGCTAGAACTAGCTGTAACTTTTAGGATGGATATCTTCCCTTAGAATAGGCGGAGGGGGGATTATGACGCCCTTCAACTTGAATCATTTATATAATGATTGTTCCATTTTTTTATTGTTTTATTTTTTTCAATTAAATATGATTACCTAACCCTAAAACCACCTTTACGCTTAGAGAAATGATATTAAATATTGAATTTAGTAGTTTGAAGTAGGCAGAGGGTAAGATAGAGAGAATAGTTTAGAGGTAATGGTTATTATGTCAGCGATCTATTTAATAATGTTTCACATTGTCTAATCCCCATCAGTTAAGGCTTATTAAGGGGTAAATACTAAATTAAATTTTGCTGAGGTAATTATCTAAACTAATAGGCATGAGTACAAGATTAATGACAGCAAACTTTGTGCACGCAAGAGTGAGACCATTGCACTCGAAAGGCTCCTCTGACAAATAATGTAGAAATTATTTACTTACTTACTTACTGCCCTTTTTGCCGTTGGCAATTAGGGCAGCAACAAACTCCTTCCATCGCTCACGGTCTTGAGCCAGCGGAGTACGTAACCTATCCACCTCCACCTCCTCCGGATAATGATTGTCTCCATTGTCTCTTGTTGGCACTGTTCTAGTAGGTCTTCATTTGATATGTATCTAGGCCAGAAGATCCGTGCAATTTTCCTGAGACTTTTGGTGTGGAAGGAAGATAACTTGCAAAGGTCGCTTCCTATCATGCGCCAGCATTCTGATGTAGAAATTATTTACCCCTAGAAAAAATCGTCAATGTTCAGCAGTGGTTAGAAGTGGGCTTTATGTGAAATTGGCAGAACAATGATTGCGTTCTGTAGGATTAGAATCCTCGACTTGTAGATGCGTAGACGAATAATCGTCTTGTCATTCAAATACAAAATGGCCTTGTCCAATAGACCACAGCTCTATCATAAAAATTAATAACAAGCCGTGACATTATATTTTTCATCACTTGTCTTTCAAATAGAAAATGGTTAAGTCCAATAGACCACAACTCTCTTTTCCAAATTAATAACAAGCCGTGATATAATCTTTTCCACCCTACAACTCGTAATCATTCCAAATCGCCTTTTTAAAGTCATTGTAACTAATCATGTCGTCTTTTTAAAGTCATTGTAACTTGTCATGCCGTCTTTTTAAAGTAATTTTAACTAGTCATGCGACACATGAACATTTGCAAGGAAGGGTAAATGAATTGATCCGATTTTTTTTTCGAAATCAAGAACAGTTGATAAACTATTAACTTTTATTTAAATGCTCACAACATCACTAAACCTAAAACCAATACTGCCTGTTTAGTGCTGTAAGCTGATTTGCAATCAATCTTTTTGTTATAAGATGCAATACTACTCGTATATTAGTATCTTCTTTCCGCTTATCCAAGCTTTTTAAATAATGTGTGTCGCCGCTGAAATCTGAATGCTCCAGCTCATTTAATTAGGTTAAAACTAAATAATATTTTACGCTTTCAAAAGACGTTTAAAGAAGCGAGGTTACCTTATTAGTTCATAATCATTTTAACAATTCTATCTGATAGTAATGATTTACTTGTAAATTCTCACAAAGTTCTCTACTTTTTTTCTAGATAAAAACAGGACTAATTTGTTGGCTGTTGTTGGGTTTTTTTTTCGTTTAATTTGTACTTGTTTGTTAATGGGGGTTTTTCTTCATCTAAACGTGAGATCACAGAGTCCGACGCAGAGCACACTTATTTCAAATACGGATCAAGCACATTTTTATTATTATTATGCCTAGCTATAAAGATTTACTTTATTAAACCTTGTTGAAAAATACCAAAGTACCCAAAGCATTCGTTCTGCCTTTAATACACCTGACCCTATTCTTTACCACACCGGTGTAATAAAATTGTTCATACTGTGTTAAATGTTGCTTTAAAGAGAAAAGTTACATAATAAATCATAATTGATAATTATACATGTTGAGTAGATGACGAATTATTTTGACTCACAATTAGCATAAAATTCCAATTGACCAAATTAGGGACATTATTAATTGTTACTAACCCAATTTCGAATACGCAGAGCAAAGACAAAGAAATACTACGATATGTGTGATCATCCCAAAATAAATTCGATCCAAGATTAACTTTGTCATTGTTCAAAATGTGTCTGAAGAATAATGATCAGATTTGGCCTACTTGGCTAGTTATTGTTTGATTTGTAAAATATTTTCAATCATTTTTTAAGCCGACAAAACACTAGTATATCAATAAACTAAAAAATAACTTCTTCAAATAAATTTTTTTCATCACTGCCGTTCTGAGCTGAGGTAAAATCTTCACACAGTTTCTTTCTTCATAGAAAACAATTATAGATTATCTCTGAAGGTAAAATAATGACAACTGGTTCAGACGTTACATTCTATTTTAGAAAGTACGCTTTTGAGCTCTCTCCTCTCTCTCTCTCTCTCTCTCTCTCTCTCTCTCTCTCTCTCTCTCTCTCTCTCGTCTCTCTCTTTCTTCTCTCGTCTCTGTCTCTCTCTCTCTCTCTCTCTCTCTCTCTCTCTCTCTCTCCTCTCTTTCTGTCTCTCTCTCTCTATCTTTCTCTCTCCCTCTCTTTCTGTCTCTCTCTCACCCCCTCTCTCTCTAGCTCTCTATCTTTCTATCTCTTTTCTTCTTAATTTTCTTATAAAACAATGGATGTTAAGTAAAAAAAACAACAGCTCATGATTGTCTAAAATAGAATAAATAACGAGGTAAAACAGTGTGATATACCTCTAAATATACCTCTAAATAAAACTTCGGAGGTTCCCATTGTTATAATCTTGGAGCTCTAACTTTGTGTTAGTACTATTACAGACAGAGTTATATTATGCGCTTATTTCTTGAGTTATTAACAAAATAAAGCTGTAGGGCAAACATTTATAAAGCCCAATGTTTTACTATGGAAACTTCTTTGATCATGTTATCAAAAAGAGAAAGAGGAGACACAGGCAGATATAAATAAACATGAGCAGTCAATAAAAAAAAATATTCAAAGTGGGCAAACTAAAAAGGAGAAAAACAAGAGATAATTGTTTGATTTCTAAAATTTATTGTCACATAATAATAAAGTATTTGGATTTGATAAAAGAACAATATTTAAAATGTATATTGATTTACTGGAAACATTAAACAAAAATAAATTGTAACAGTAAGGCTTTGAACATACACGCATATATTCTATGCTACTTGGTTGTGTACTCTAATTAATTAAAAGAAGGGAAAAGAAAAAGTGAGGAATAAACGAATACTATATAGTCCCAAACATTTTAAGCATAGTTTTATCCTGCTTTATAATTTTGTTGTCATTTCCTAGAAATTTCTTACTTCTCATTTCTTATTTCTTACATCTCAAATAAACTCACTCTTCCAAGAAAAGACTTACAACACTTACACAAAGCCTACAATCATGTGCACATGAAAAGAAACCCTAAAAACACAGCTATACGTTTATGATTGCGTCCTTTAGATGGAAGTGACTGCCCTTTGGGCCAAATATTCCTTGAGTCCAGGGGCGCTTTCTACTTTAGCCCTCAATGCTGTTATCACTCTCGCTCCCTCTCTCTCACCCCCTGTCTCTCTAGCTCTCTATCTTTCTATCTCTTTTCTTCTTAATTTTCTTATAAAACAATGGGTGTTCAGAAAAAGCAACTCATGATTGTCTAAAATAGAATAAATAACGAGGTAAAACAGTGTGATATACCTCTAAATATACCTCTAAATATACCTCTAAATAAAACTTCGGAGGTTCCCATTGTTATAATCTTGGAGCTCTAACTTTGTATTAGTACTCTTTCAACCAGAGTTATATTATGTGCTTATTTCTGAAGTTATTAACAAAATAAAGCTGTAGGGCAAACATTTATAAAGCCCAATGTTTTACTATGGAAACTTCTTTGATCATGTTATCAAAAAGAGAAAGAGGAGAGAGAGGCAGATATAAATACACAAGAGCAGTCAATAAAAAAAAAAAAATTCAAAGTGGGCAAAATAAAAAGGGGAAAAACAAGAGATAATTGTTTGATTTCTAAACTTTATTGTCACATAATGATAAAATATTTGGATAAAAATGACAATATCCAAAATGTATATTGATTTACTGGAAACATTAAACAAAAATAAGTTTTAAGGCTTTGAACATTCATTACACGCATATATTCTATCCTACACGGTTGTGTGATGTGTTGTTTTTTTCTTTGAAAGAAGAGAGGAGAAAAACAAGTGTATTGGAAATAAACGGCATTAACCATGCTTAATTCATAAATTATAAGCATAGTTTTATCACCGTTTTATCAACGTTTTGTCATTTTGTTTTAATTTCTTACTTTTTATTTATTATTTCTTTCATCTCAAATAAACTCACTCTTCCAAGAAAAGATTTACAACATTTACACAAAGCCAACAATCATGTACACATGAAAAGAAGCCCCAAAAACACAGCTATACGTTTATGATTGCGTCCTTTAGATGGAAGTGACTGCCCTTTGGGCCAAATATTCCTTGAGTCCAGGGGCGCTTTCTACTTTAGCCCTCAATGCTGTTATCACTGGAAAGCTGTCCAGGAATTTGGGTTCTTTCTGAAAGCACATCTGGGTCCCCTCGTACACTGCCAAGTCTCCAAGGGTTACCTTTAGAGAGAAGGAGTGGAATACAAAGTTGAATAAAAAAACAAAATAAACTATGATATTTGAATCTCCCAGGGTTTCCTTCAGAGAGATGGGGTTCAATACAAAGTTGGATAAGAGAAAAAAAACTATGAGTATTTGAATGTCTCAGAAAGAAGGAGTGGAATAACAAGTTGAATAAGGAGAAAAAATAAACTATGAGAATTTGAATCTTTCAGGGTTACCTTTATAGATAAGGGGTGGAATACAAAGTTGGATAAGGAAAAAAATAAACTATGATATTTGAATCTCCCAGGGTTACCTTCAGAGAGATGGGGTGCAATACACAGTTGGATAAGAGAAAAATATAAACTATGAGAATTTGAACCTCTCAGAGAGAATGGGTGAAATACAAAGTTGAATAAAAAACAAAAATAAAATATGAAATTTGAATATCCCATGGTTACCTTCAGGGAGAAGGGGTGGAATACAAAGTTGGATAAGAGAAAAAAATTAACTATAAGTATTTGTATCTCCTAGCGTTACCTTCAGATAGAAAGGGTAGAATACAAAGTTGGATAAGAAACAAAATAAACTATGAGAATTTGAATCTACTGTGTTGCCCTTGGAGAGAAGGGGTGGAATACAAAGTTAAAGGAGAAACAAAAATAAACTATAAGTATTTTTTATCTCCTAGGGTTACCTTCAGAGAGATGTGTTGGAATAAAAAGTTGGATAAGAAAGAAAAATAGCCTATGAGAATTGATATCTCTCATGGTTACCTTCAGAGAGAAGGGGTGGAATACAAAGTTGAAGGAGAGAAAAAAAAATAAGCTATGAAAATTGAATAGGCCTACTTTTCTACGGCATGCGAGTCAGAGCTGCACAGATGAAATAACAAGTCACAAAATTGTGCTCCTTTAGACAAAAACCTTATAGAAAATGATGTTTGCTTAGACACTAGACATGGTTCTCTATAGAGAGAGGGAGAGAATTCTCTCCCTCTCTCCGGGTTTAACGTCTCCTAGGTTCCCCTGGGGGGGGGGGGGTCCTATACGGTGACATAGAAGCAAAGATGTTATAAAAAGATAACACAATTTTCTAATTTTAATGTCTCTTCAGTTATTTGGTCGTCGTCAGCATGATCTGTCCGACTGAGAACAGAGTCCTGGTATCCCCACATTATATCGTGTGCGGTAGCATGTACATTTTTCATATGTTAGTCTTGGGACAGATTGCCGTGTACGAACCTCCTCAATATGTTTAAGTACATTACTTTTTGTACTATTCAACGCATCTCATATTTTTGAGCTATTGACTGATTACCTCTCTCTACAAGTATTTTAATAATGAACCTATTATTTACCTTATCTCCGATTAGAAAGCCTGACTTCTTGGGGTTTTGCTGGATCATATGGGTAAAAATTTTGAAAGCTCTTGGGTACACTTCTGCAGGCAGTTTCTTTTCTGCTTCGGCCTGAAAAGAAATGGAAATAAGGTAAGTTTTTTGCAATACACAGAAAGGAACAACTTTTACGTTTTAAACATTAAATAAATAATTTTATTCTTAAATCTCTATTCTTTTTTTCTTTTTATTCTTCTTCTTCTTCTGGGGTGCGCATTGGCCCTGGAGTAGAACATCGGCTTCCGAAGCAAAAGGTCCGTGGTTCAAGCCCTGGCGATCTTGCTCTCTACTGGTTGGGTCGGTGTCAGTTTAATGTGACTGACTGATATATGGATCACACTCTGTCTCGTGTGTTGCAGCACATAAAATTGTCAGACGCCAGTCTTGAGGTTCGTCCACAATATAGACTATATAGTGCTGATGTTCGACGTTAAACCAACTCAAGAACAACAACCCTCTCAAGTCACATGTTGGGTCGATATCAGTATAATACGACCCCCAGATCTGGGGTCCCGTGGTTGCATTGGTTATTTCTTGAGACCTAGTAGATATTCATTCAATTAGAGGTCACAAGAACAACGTTGCAATGGTTGTAAGCTTATGGCGATGTTGTAATTACCGCCCCATGAAACAACTTCACTACCTGTGGCGTTGATTTAATAAAGTGAGTCCCTGTTACAGGCCAACTTGCTAAATACAATTCACGATGATTCGAACACACTATCTTGTCAAGAGCTGAGTTGAGTTGGTTTAACGTCCGACGTCAGCAGTTTATAGGCTATATTGTGGAACGGCCCCAAGACTGACGTCTGACAATTTTATGTGCTGCTACATAAAAGACAGAGCGGGGAGACCAGGATTATTTGCGACAGCGTTTGATTCTGCATTTTCAATGAAAAATTTGTCATCTCAGCTGGTTATATTATATTGACACCGACAAGTTACAGGGGACGAAATCGATGACAAAAAGATACTTGTAAATCGAAATTATCTTTAGTCTAGGTTTCAAGCTTGTAGCACCGTTTTACTCACTGCCCAAGAAGTATAATTTCGCTTTATTTGCTTTTCCCGACCATTCGAGGAGAAAACTGGTGCATGTGGTAGAGCATTGGTCTTTTAATTGCAAGGTCTTCGGTTCGAAATCCACGATTGATCAAAATTTTATTTGTTCAATTTTGTCCCCTACTGCTGGATTGGTGTCAATATGATGCGACCGGCTGAGACAGGAGTCCTAGTATCCCGACACTGTCTCTGTGTGGCATCACGTAAAATTATTTTTAAAAAAGTTATTCTTGGGACCTGCCAACAATAAAGATTACATAGTGTCAACCGTTTACGTTAAGAAATTAACTTGAAAATATATGGTTACGTAATAAACCTAAATACTGAAACAATTAGGAATCAAACAGTGTGATTACATAATGAACTAAAATATATTGAAACAATTAGGTTTAATGATGGTGATGATTAATAATTTTAATAAGGATGATTAATAATGCTCAAAATAACGACGATCAAAAGTTTTAATGATGGTGATGGTTAACAATTCTAATGATAGTGACGATAAATAATTTTGATGGTGGTGACTAATAGTTCTAATAATGAGGACCAATAATTTTATTGATAATGATGATAACTAATTCTAATAATAAAGATGATCAATAGTTTTAATGACGGTGATGATTATAGGAAATAAATATGATGACCGAACAACGCAACTAACCTTGGTCTCGTCAGAGCCGAAGACTGTCTTGGCCTCCTCCCTGAGCAAGTCCTCCTTCAGGTCCACTGCCTGGTCGATCATCAGACCGTCAAGGTTGGTCGATCCATACAGACCTGGAATCAAAACACTCGAGTCACTGAAGCACGTCATAAAAATCATCATGCAAAATCAGAGTTCACAGATTACTTGGGGTGCGAACTGACTCGAGTAGCAGAGCGTTGGTCTCCAAATTGGAAGGTTTGCCGTTCGAATCCCACGATCGGTAAGAAAATTATTGATTTAACCCTTGTCAGTTTAATTTGACAGGATGGGACATAAATCCAGTTCATCCTGCCCTGTATCCTATGATCTATCTATCTATTTATCTATCTATCTATCTATCTATCTATCTATCTATCTATCTATCTATCTATCTATCTATCTATCTATCTATCTATCTATCTATCTATCTATCTATCTATCCTTAATTTTCAGGTACTAGCGAACCAACCCTCTACCAACTATCGACCATTGTATTTATCGCCTTACTGGACCGACGTCTTCCATAATCACAGTATATTATGAGTGGCTGAGACAAGAGTCCAGTGGTCCTCGCCATGTCTCCTGTGTGGCAGCATATAAAATTGTCAGACGTCAGTCTTGGCATCCGTATACAATAATTATAGCCTATAATGCTGACCTTTGGACGTTAAACCAACTTAACTCTTCCATACCCACTCACCATTTTCTCTGGCCAGATAAGTAGCTATGGCATTCGCTTGGAAGTACTGCTTGCCTCCAACATCCATGACCGGTAGACTGGCGTACACAGACTCTATGGGAGGAAAAAAGAAACTTCGGATTATTATTCACATTTTAAGTGCATAAAAACTGTTTGACAAAATAACGTATCTTGAGAGTTGGTAAACAAGAGAAGATATCATTATCATCATCATCATCATCATCATCATCATCATCATCATCATCATCATCATCATCATCATCATCATCATCATCATCATCATCATCATCATCATCATCATCATCATCATCATCATCATCATCATCATCATCATCATCATCATCATCATCATCATCATCATCATCAAAATTAACATCATCACCACCAATACCATTATTATATTCACATTAATTCTCTTTGCCGCTTCTATTATATTCCAGATCAAATGTCGACCATTCCTACAACATTTATAGCCTAGATAATCTGAACTCACCGGCCTTGAGCTTGGGCCAGTCCGGGAACTGCACTCTGACGTCATCATAGTCTTTCTTCGCGGCCACCATGACCAATCTGGCGAGCTCACCGCGGCCGCGGATATCAAAGTAGGTCAGCTTAACCTTGGACATCTTGCTGGGCTTACTGGAGACAGACACACAAAATGAAAACAATTGAAGAGAGTGGTTTTGTTGTTGTTATTGTTATTTCTGTTGTTGTTGTTTCTGTTGTCGTTTCTGTTGTTATTTTTTTATTACTGGTTGTTATTTTTAATTTGTTGTTGTTGTTGTAATTGTTGTTTATTATTTTATGTAGTTGTAAGTTTTTGTTGTTTTGTTGTTGTTGTTGTTGTTGTTGTTGTTGTTGTTGTTGTTGTTGTTGTTGTTGTTGTTGTAGTTCTTGTTGTTGTTGTGGTGTTATTGTTGTTGTTGTTGTTGTAGTTCTTGTTGTTGTTGTTGTTGTTGTTGTTGTTTTTGTTATTGTTGTTGTTGTTGTTGTTGTTGTTGTTGTTGTTGTTGTTGTTGTTGTTGTTGTTGTTGTTGTTGTTGTTGTTGTTGTTTCTGTTGTCGTTTCTGTTGTTATTTTTTTATTACTGGTTGTTATTTTTTATTTGTTGTTGTTGTTGTTTGTTCTTAACATTTTTATGTATATCGTGATATTTTAAGGAATTCAGCTAAAATTAGATTAGATGATGGAGATGGAGGGACATTGTTTTCGAGGACTTGAAGAATATTGAGACCCACAGTATTTTTATTTTTGGTTGTTTCCCTTGTTTTTATAATGATAATAGTGTTATTTTTTTATTATGTAGACTTATATTTATTGAAGGCCAAACTTATGGTGGACAACACGTTATTCAGAGAACAAACCTTGTTTTTTTTTAATTTGACAAAATAACAATGGCGTATGGATGAGAACAATTTATACACATAGGCCTATAGGAAATTTAGTGGGATTAACATTTATCAAGTGTAATTGATATAGAAGAGAAAAAAAAACTTACTGAATTTTTCAAGTAAGTTTAAAGAAAAATGGTAATTCCCAAGCAATTTTCTATGTCTAATTAAAGTTTGTAAATTGGAAATTTGAGCCACATGTTTACCGCGCATCGACTCTCACCTTTACAATAATTATATCAAGACAAATAATTTTACCTCTTGCTTCTATTAGATCTACAGTTATAATACATCTACTCCAAACCGCACTTTCTTCTTTAAAACAACTTTCCTAGATGTTATCCAAAACGGTGTTTGGGTTTGAATAACTTTGCAAAGTCATGCTGACTTGGCATGGCATTGTAAGCTTTCCAAGACACGTTTCTGGGAATTCTCATGGTAAATTAAAAGAGTGTCTAAGTAATCAGGAGCTTTGAAAGTTTTGAGACACGTTTGACAGAACATAGAAGGCCCATGAAGAACCAAATATACCGAAAGAGAATGTTGCAGCTTGCCGATAAACGTAACTGAAGAGAACGTTAGAAGAGGGACGTTTAAGAAATAAGTAACAATAGCACAAAGCTGCTCAACCGAAAGAGAAAGAGAGGCAAACATACAAAATGCCTCGCTGTGACACAGAACGAAATAAAGGAATACAAAAATGTAAAATGGATGCGGAGAGAGAGAGAGAGAGAGAGAGAGAGAGAGAGAGAGAGAGAAAGTTGCGAGATGAAGAGAGAAAGATAGAGAGAGAGAAAGTTGCGAGATGAAGAGAGAAAGATAGAGAGAGAGAATGGATTAGAAATAGCTGTAAAAGAAAACAGATGTAGGGAGAAAACATTAGAGAGGAAGAGAGAGTGTGTGGGAGAGAGGATGAGAGAGAGAGTGAGAGAGAATGAATGCCTGTTTAAAGGAGAAAGGCGTGTAAAGGAAGCAGTAGGGATCATTGAATACATAAAAAGTGATGGGTGAGAAAAGAAAAAGGGTTAAGAGTTACTGACCAGCCTAGTATTAGTAGCGCTTCCAGTGCAACGCACTAGAGAAACGTAAACCGGTTTTGACAAATCGAAAAGAAAGACAGAGACTTAATGGTAACCGTTGAGATTCATCCTCCAACTGTATATAGACCTAGACCAACATAATTTAAGAATCCACGGCCTATTTGGGTTCAGCTCTGTGGCAATTAGCCTGCTTTAGCTACTGACTAGACTAAGTATTAGTAGCACTTGCTGTGTAAGACTAGTTTTAAAAGTTACAGAGAAAGACAAAAACTAAAAATACTAACCGTGGAGTATCAGCTTTCAACTTGATAAAACAATACACTTCATGCTATAAATACAATCCTGTCTTGTGTATCTCAAAAACAATTAAAATTCTAACTTCATCGCATCATGTTAGTTAGACCCAGACCAAGATTATTTTAGAATTGACGGCCTATTTGTGTCCAACTCTGTGGCAGACATTTTAGCTACGGCAAACATGCCAAGGTCGCTGAGATAAATCAACTAACTTGCTGGGGGCAAGTCTAAAAATAATGCACATCACTTTAATCTAGACGCAGAAGAGACAGAGTGGTTATAGACGCAGTTGTAGAGGGAGATTAGTATGAGGTAGTGCAGTTTGGTCTGATTGACTGAATCTACTTGCGATTGAGTTGGTTTAACGTCCAAATTCAGCACTATATAGGCTATATCGTGGACAAGCCCAAAGACTGACGTCTGACAATTATATGTGCTGCCACACACGATACAGGGCGGGGATTCCATGCCTCCTGTCTCAGCCGGTCACATTAAACTGACACCGTTTAATTTGAGGGGATAATGATTTGGGTGGGCTGCGATACATTAATTTTGCTAATTTAGATGTACATTGATTATATAGAAAGCCATGGCAACCTTGCTTTCAGGGAGGGAGTGAAATGATGATTACTTAGACCGTGACCTTTTATAAATACCATGGAGACTTAATATCATGGAATAAATAAATACAATGATGTACATGTTCATAAAATATACAGTGCCACTTTTTTCTGTGTTGAGTTGGTGACTGGCATCAGAACAAAAGGAAAATAAGTATAGTAGATTTGTATCATCATATACTTGTCCTTTTTTTAGGAGGGGTGGGTATATCAGATAAATTGTTTATAATACTCTTTTTCGTTATCACCCATAACGCAAAAAAGTATCATTGAAAGTTTTTTTACAGAATTCACGCAAAAGAAATTGAAATTTATTAAAATCCCAAACGGTTATTTTATTATAATAAAATTGTACTTCAGGTTTGAAACATCAAATAAAAGTTTTCATGACAGAAAAGCTGGACAAAAACCCCAAGCAAATACATAAAGCAAGAAACAGTAGTACTGACAAGATTAGTATTATAATATAAGATAAAATGAGATAACATATTAGTTCATGAGTCCCTGTGGGAAAGTTGGTTTGGTTTCAGGAGTGAGTGAGTGAGTATGTTTTATTTACGGCACTTCACACGGTAACAGCTATGTTGTGCTCATGATGTCCTAAGACAGTTAAAGCATTATACTAGTAGCAACGGTGACTCCTTTATCTCCCTGATTAGTAAAAACATAAAAATTGTGCATTAAAAGTTGGTTAAAAGTGAAGGGTATATACAGTAGTTTAAAAGATCCATGCGTAGTATTATCACAGTTAAATTTTATTATATACATCAATGTCCTTCAGGTACATAAGTAGGCGCTGAGGACTAACATAGGTATATTATGCTCTCTAGTGGCTTGGAAGCCAGGTACACATTTATTTCCCGGTAAAAAAAATCAGACAATCAACCAGAATGTGATTAATGGCCAATTGACAGTTTCAGGTAACAGAGATAGATACATGGATTCATAGGTTACAAAAATGTACAAACATTCACGGTTACAATTGAATTTTATCAGGCGAGCTACAACTACTGGGAGAAAAAAAAACTAGATATACATTAGATCGATAAATACTTTGAAAGAAAACTCCACCAGAACAGCCAAGCATATAAAACTGCATAAGCTTGATTAAAATTGTTATTTTCATACAACAGCAGCACCTGAATTTTCCTTTACATCATTCTCCACAAAAAATGACACAAACCTACTCACCTTCCCATAATTATGGAGGCAGCAGCTACAACATAAGACACTGCAAATGCTAGCTTCGCCTGCGTGAGTGATTAGTCAGACAGATATGTAGTGCTTTGAATGTTGAGCATTGGGCTGCCTAGAATCTACAGCACTAGATCTACAGGTAGATCTATTGACCGAGTTGACAGTCTCTGCCATGACACAAACTGTCCAGGCGTATTTTCAGATAATATCGCCTAGGCTCACCTACTGATTACCTGGATTCGCTACCATGGCAACGCAGGAATTAACTTAGAATGGAATAAAAGGTTGGAAAGTGGAAAGGGTTAAGAGAGGGTAAAAGAGAGGACCTCGGGTCGAATAACTGATTTTTTTTTTACAACAGTCACTGTCAGATTGGTAATTAGAGGCAATTACCACAACAACAAGCAATACTGATTATATAATAAGTAATGCTACGCTAATGTTTTCGTACTCTTCCTCCTTCTCTCGTCTCACCTCCATTTCCTACTAGCGCTACTGCTGTAATTATTATTACTTATTTCAATGATCCTGCTTCTACTACTCCTGCTGCTGATACTATTACTACTACTACTACTACTACTACTACTACTACTACTACTACTACTACTACTACTACTACTACTACTACTACTACTACTACTACTATGTAACAGATTTGCAGGTGAGGTGGTAATCTGTTAGGCTCTGTTTGTCTAGGGGTATTAAAAATATTCACAGCCAATCACACGACTCGTCCATAGAAAATAAATCCGTAAATCATAAGAGAATATTCTCGGTACACCTCTTTAGCAATTAACAACCAATCAAAACAAAGGTAAACAAGAGGTGACGAGGTCATTACTATTCTAGAACTAAGCCGGAGATTTCGAGAAGGGCTGTGTTCAGTAAGCAAAACTCACAATCAAATTCTTAGGCTTGAAATACAATCGTTATGCAAACAAACAAGATAATGTACATACATCTAGCCAATCCGCTACCCAAAAGTTACGCACCTAAAAAGGGTGAGGAAATGAATAGATCAACTCATAGTACAATACTACTACTACTACTACTACTACTACTACTACTACTACTACTACTACTACTACTACTACTACTACTACTACTACTACTACTACTACTACTACTACTACTACTACTACTAATAACTACTGCTGCTGCTGCTGCTTCCACCACTACTATTTCGCTTTACAAAACATTCCTGATACTTTCTCTTTTAAGAATAATCAAAGGCAGAGGCAGGAACAATAGAAAAAGAAAATTAATATTATAATTTTAATTGCCGTACTGCTGACAAAGAAAAAAAGAGAAACAAATGCATAATAGTCTTGAAATATTCTGAAATAATACTTGTGTAACTTGAAAAGTGTTAATGCTAGTGACAAAACAAACGTAACAACACAGATTATCGACTACAAAACGTACAAGAGGGGAAAAAAGGAAATAGAGTAAATTGATATACTAATTAATAAAACGTCAAATAAGTATTAAGTATTCGTAAAAAATATGGCTCGTAATAGAAGTTGACGTTAGTGCTAGTGATAGTGAGTTATATCAACACAAATTATCAACCACAAAACTCAGAAGAAAAAGTAACAAACGAAACAGGGTAACTTCTCCGATAAAAATATATAAAAATTTTAATAGCATGGTCTCGACCTAGACAATGGATCCTGATGTTTTGAAGAATAAAACACTATAGAATGAAATAGAAAACAAAACAATAATGTAATGCTTATCAAACTGGACAAAAAAAGAACAAAAAATAAGAATAGTTATAAAGAAAATTGTGTGCTTTTAAGTTTGTTTCCACACGAAGATTTTATGGGAGGATGAAAAAAATAAACTTCTTTGTCTTCTAAGCGGTCAATCATGGATGCTAGGCCTACTACATGGAGTATGTTACGAAACAGTTTTTCAGCTACATACGTCAAAGGGAATAAAATAAACTGAAGTTAAAACATTGCAGGGTTTGTGGTATGTATGCCTACTGCTTAACAAAAGGGAAAAAGGAAATAAGATTCTTTATAATAGTTATAGCTTTAAAGTGGGAAAGTAAGTGAAACATGGTATGGTGACAGAATTTTGCATACAGCCTATCAACGACGTAGATTCGTGCATCAAAACGTAAACAATAGCAAGTTTCCTCACTACTGAAGAACAGAAAGGGGCCATTTATATAACGTATTTATAGTTATGGCCCCGAAGCGCTCAATCATGGAAGCTGTTATAAGTAATACCTAGAGCGAGTGAAAAGTTCAGACTTACTAAGAACTAGAAAGGAAAACGGATTTTTACACATGCGTTTTTATCTTTAATTTAGATGTCAACGTCTACATAATAACAATACGAATGATTCCCAACGTAAATTAGAGCAGATGAATATTGATGTATAGTATGGAAGTGATGAAATTGATTAAGTAAACATTAAGGGTAGAATGCAGACACAAGACGTAGGTTACGTCTCGTCGTAACAATATAAAATTAAGAAGGCTTACGACGAGACATAAGCTACATCATGTTTGTGCATTGACCCTAAGTGTCTTTCTGTATTTTTTTTACTGTTAAGTACAGTTCTTTGAGATTCGTTTAATGAAAGCTCTAAATAACATAATAATGATATTATTATGTACTAACCATCCCTTGTGCTAGAGAAGAAGCCAAATTGGCCCAAGGCCTAAAAATCTAAGTGTCAAGCAAGGCCATATAGGCTAGTGAAACCATTAAAACAGTAACTTTATAAGACAGAGTTCTATTAATAGACATAATGTACTTTATTATAGTCTTACCTGCTGGATGGAGAGAGAATTTGTGACTGCGATCGTCTTGGACTGCTGCCCTGTGTGAACTACGCCGATACTACGCCCACCAGACTTATATAGTCCTATAGACTCCTATAATTATTATACGTGTATGAAGATTCCTCTCGTATCTCGCCGGTGTACCGGTTCACTGTATGGGAAGTTGGCCTGCCGGCTTCGGGCCGGGTCGAAGACTCGAGGGACCATTATCCCACGGCGCCTTCAACAAGCCTTGCGATCCAAACGATGATAACGGGTGACTTAATACGGTCATTCAACCATGAGGTTTTCTGAGCGCTCATTGGTTCCGTTAGTCTAGGATATAGATGATTGGACGCCGATGTATATTCCCTTACCTATCATTTTCATTTTTCCATTATCGCAAGGCATCGTTTCAGGTCGAGCCAAGACTCAAAGCTGCCGCAGATCTAACCCAGTGGTCGAAGCGTGTATTTAGTTAAGTTTGTTTAACGTCCAACGTCAGCACTATATAGGCTATACTGTGGACGGGCCCCAAGACTGACGTTTGACAATTTTATGTGCGGCCACACACGAGATGTGGCGGGAATACCATGGCTTCTGTCTGTGTCAGTCAGTCACATTAAGCTGACATCAAACCAAGCAGTAAGGGACGAAATCGCCAGGGCTCGAACCACGGACCTCCTGCATTGAAGCCGATGTTCTACCGCAGGGCTACCTCCCCCCCTCCCCCCGAGTGGTCGAAGTGTGTCTTAAATTTAATGCCCAAAGCCAGTAATAATGTTATTCTGTAACTGTCAACGGGTCCCAAAACTAACGTCTAATCAAGCGGTTAAAGCATGCGTTGAGTTGAGTTGAGTTGAGTTGGTATCCTAACATCCAACGTCAGCGGCAAGGCTGTATACGTGAGGACGGGTCCCAAGACAAACGTCTGATCAAGTAGTCAAAGGGTGCTCTGCGTTGAGTTGAATAGGTCTTTTAACTATGCAGGTAGATACTATTAGGCTGGCACATGTTATTGTATTCTTCTATAGTTTAAAATTATCATTGTGCTGCCTTCACAACCTCTGCAAAATTAATTACCCTACAGACACTAATGGTATGAACATACATCACTTGACTGAAAACAGAGAGGGGCAAACAATGGTTATTAATCCCTCACTAGATAGGCAACTCAAGCACAATTGTATTAATGCTAAAATCAGTTATGTTATTCCAACCGCCAAATAGAACTTTTTAAGTTGGTAAAAACTATTTATTGAAAGAAATTAGAGCTTGTAGATGGTACATAGTACCAAAGTACTAAAGTTCAAAATTATCATTGTGCTGTCTGTATAGTCCTACTTACAAAAAATGGAATTTGTCTACGACTCCAACACCAAGATATACTTAGTCTATTTGTATTGGTATTAAAATAGTTTGTTTGTTGTTGTTTTGTTTTTTTTACCGAAAATAGGGAATTAAAAAAAAAAAGGGGGGGGGGGGCGTAACAATACCAACCCTAACCACTAGAAACCCAATCGTAGGATTTTTGCTATGCTTACATGTACTTCAGTTCGGTTACCCTAACCTCTTAATAGGAACTTTTTTAGTTTATTATTTATTTGTAAATCTAGAGCTAATACACTGGACACTGTCATGCATATAGTTATGAAGCATAAAGTTACGGTTTATAGTAATAAATGATCATTGTGCGATCTTTACAGCCCCTTCAAAAATGAACTCTACAGACACTATCGGTGTCAGAATAGATAACATGGCTGAAAATAGCTAGGGGCAATTAATACAAGGCCTTATCACTAGAAACGCAACTATTGCAAAATTGTATCAATGATGCTCGGTGTAACCATAGTATTTTGACACTTACAAACCATATTATTTTCATTATGATCAAGTGCTCAAAGTGCACGTTAAACTGAGTTGAGTTTCTGTCCTGACATCCAACATCAGCGGCAAGGCTGTGTAAGTGAGGGCGGGTCCCAAGACAAACGTCTAATCAAGTGGTCAAAGGGTACGTTGCGTTGAGTTGAAATGGTCTTTTAACTATGCAGGTAGATACTATTAGGCCTGACACATGTTATTGTATTCTTCTATAGTTTAAAATTATCATTGTGCTGTCTTCACAGATCACTTCACTGAAAATATTTATTAATCCCTCACTAGAAAGGCAAATTTAGCACAGTCTTATTAATGCTTATATGAGTTTGGTTATCCCAACCTCTAAATAGGACTTTTTATGTTGATGAAAACTATTTATTGAAAGCAATTAGAGCCAGTAAATGGTACAATGTACTAAATTACTAAAGTTTAAAAAAATCATTGTGCTGTCTTTATAGTCCTGCTTACAAATAATTGAATTTGTCTACGACTTCAACACCAGACAATACTTAGTCTATTTGTATTGGTATTAAAATAGTTTTTTTTTTAATGAAAATAGGGAAAATAAAAAAAGAAGGGGGGGGGGGTAACAATACCAACCCTAACCACTAGAAACCCAATTGTAGGATTTTTGCTATGGTTACCCCAACCTCTTAATGTTTTTAGTTTATAATAACTATATTTATTTGTAAAGATGGTCCTGGGGTAGAACATCGGTTTCAAATGCGAAAGGTCTGGGTTCGAGCCCTACTACTACTACTACTACTACTACTACTACTACTACTACTACTACTACTACTACTACTACTACTACTACTACTACTACTACTACTACTACTGTGGCTTCGCTACTACCTACTACTACTACTACTACTACTACTACTACTACTACTACTACTACTACTACTACTACTACTACTACTACTACTACTACTACTACTGCTGCTGCTGCTACTACTACTACTACTACTACTACTACTATTACCGCTACTGCTTCTACTATTATACTGCAACAATTATTAATATCTGAACTGATGTATCACTACATTGTGTGTCAATACCGTCAATCACCTCGCTGGCAAAACCTCTGAATATTTCTCTCTTTTTCAATTTGACCACCTGCATCAACAAGGCTATACAAAAATGCATATACACCGTCCATTCCAAATACATTTTCCTAATAAGATATGAGCTTTGTCATGAGGCAAAAAGTGTGAGAATCCCTAAAGGCTCCACCTGTTGTTGTTTTTCTTTGTAGACTCAACTCTTTTCAATGATAGTAGCGTTATGAGAACTGATTATATTTGTTCAGAAACTCAAAATTTAAAAAATTAACCAACAAGCAAACAGCATAAAACAATAACAACAACAATAAAGACAACTACGACAAAAACAAACATCTCTTCAAACAACAACAACAACAACAACAACAACAACAACAACAACAATAAAAACAACAACAATACCCCCCCCCCCCCCAAAAAAAAAAAAAAAAAAAAAGAAAAAAAAAAAAAAGGGGGGGGGGGGGGGGGGTAACAATACCAACCCTAACCACTAGAAACCCAATTGTAGGATTTTTGCTATGGTTACCCCAACCTCTTAATGTTTTTAGTTTATAATAACTATATTTATTTGTAAAGATGGTCCTGGGGTAGAACATCGGTTTCAAATGCGAAAGGTCTGGGTTCGAGCCCTGTCGATTGCGCTTCTTACTGTTTGGGTCGGTGTCAGTTTAATGTGACTGGCTGAGCATCAGAAGAAGCCATGGTATTCCCGCCACTTTCTCGTGTGTGGCCGCACATAAAAATTGTCAGACGTTAGTTCCATAGTTTCCTTTGCGCACTTATCACAAAGATGTTATTTGGTCGTTTATCTATAGCTGTCAGTAAAGCTTTTAGATATACACATTTTGCCAATATTGTACGACTGCAGCTTATCTCTAGTAGTAGTACCGTTTCCAGTTATAGGCCTACACGTGACAAAGCAAAAAAATGCAAGTGTTTCACATTAGATATGACATAAAGTAGCCACTCTTAAATTAGATAAGTCATAGTGTTTGCAACGTGAAAAAAAATCTTTTTACTGCTGTTACTTTTTGTTTATTTCAACACACTTCTTTAAGTTATCTCTACAAGAAACGATTTATACAGTAGCGGGTTGTACTTTCAACGTTAGGGTGGCTTATATCAGGTATTGAGAATGTGAGCTGATCCGTGTATTACCATCGTCTATAGTTATCACTTTCAAAGGTTTGCATTTTAAGTTTAAGTTTAAGACTGAACGTTCAACCAAATATTCCACGGTTCAACGACTTCTTAAAGTGTCAGTATCTTTAAAAGTTTAAGTCCATCAGGACCCATAAATAATATTAAGCCATACAAATTAGTTACAAATTCATTTAAATGCTCTCTGTTTGTTTTGTTTTTGTTACGATTGAATCAAATTTTGTATTATTTGTAAAATTCAAACTTTAGTATTGAAGTCTCCCATCAAGCAACGATTGATTAAATCTTATCTTGTTTTGCTTAATCAATATATATTTTAGACTTTCGGTTTTTCTTTTGTTCACGCATTTATTTAAAAGTGCCAATTTTGAAAATAACAATAAACACACACAGAATGACGGGACACGTTATTATAACGTTCGTACGACTTTTGTGTTAGATGGACATTCTAATTGCCTTATGATAAATGCTGTTGACGCTTTAACAACAAAAAGAGCTACTATTACTACTAATACTGTTGTTGCTGCTACTACTACTACTACTACTACTACTATTACTTCTACTACTACTAGATTTTAGATTTAGATGTGACAGACCACTGGGGGTGGCTGGAATTTCAGGTAATTTTTAACAGTTGTTAAGAACGTATTTTGTCTAATAATGATAGACAGACAGAGTCAGACAATAATTATTTGTTTCTCTCTTTTCAATTTTCCAACTTGTTTACCCTTTATGACTGATCTCAATTCTACACATCAATCTTACAGTTACATTATTTTGTAGTTTTTAGCCACGCCCGAAAGTGTGCCCTTTTCATTTGGATTTTCTTACAGAGCACACCATGACCCTTGACGGTCAACAAAACTGTCGTAACTTGGGCAAACTTTCCACTCTCGAGCATCGAAGAGCTCTGATCTAACTGCTGTTAACTGAGCTTTGATCTAACTGCTGTTGACTGCATAATTAATACTCTCTACACTGTCTGTCCAGCAATACTAATCAATTTTAATCGGGTAGTGCTTTTGTTGGAATTGATAGGACTTTGATAAAAACAGTAAGAAAAAAGATAAATGAAATTTGTAGGACATCTAAATGGAAGCAAACGTATAGAACACTCAGCCTTAACTGATAAATAGATAGGATTTATAAGATAATACTTTATTAGTCCACATTGGGAATTTTGACTTAGTTACAGAATAAAATATATATATATATATGACACAGGTTACAAAACTTAAACGCATTCGCACACACACACACACGCAAACACACACACACACACCTGACCTCGAATATTCTTCATCGAGAAATACAAAATTCTAATAATTTTAATGACAGTTAGAATATAATTACATCTAATGGTTTATTATCTACAAAGAAGAGTCCCGCTGCACTCCAAATGATTGGGGGACAAATGAATACATGTATCTCTGGGTACGAGTTTTGTGTGAAAGAAGTCTACCACTGAGTGATGATAATATCATATCGGAGAAGAGGGCGTTTGTTATCTTTCAATATGACTTTTGAAGAGCAGGGTTCCAAATAAAGGTCACAGACAGATGAGGGCAAATAGGTAACTGTTATCTTTCCTGCCTTCTCATAATCTTATCCAAGTGTGTGTGGAGTTGTTTTTTTTCACTTAGTGCAATATTTCCACCCCAACAATGTAGGCCAAATGTAAGAATACTTTGAAGTGTGCCATTGTAAAACGTGTTGATCTGCTAATTTTGAACTTTCAGGGATTTAAGTAAGTTTCCTTAAAAAAATAAAATCTTTGGTTTCCTGTCTTGTAAGTACAGTTTACATGGTCCTGCCTGGAAAGTTGTTTTTTTTGTCTATAGTTGTTCCCAGATACTTACAGAAAGAGACTTTTCCCACCTCTTTATCTTTTAGTGATGCAGCGGAACTCTTGTCATAAAGTCAATAAACAGTTTGTTTGTCTTATTGACATTTAATTACAGATAATTGCAAATATAAGTATATATGATTGTAAATTTGATATATATATATATATATATATATGTGTGTATGTATATATATATATATATATATATATATATATGTGTGTGTGTGTGTGTGTTAAAAACAATTTTATCTTGTGATAGTTAAAAACACCCAGCTCGGATTTTTAGGTTATTTATTATTTTATATATTACTTTCCAATTGTAAATAATTGTAGTCGCCTGAACAAGTAAGAGGAAACTTCAATACTTGTGGTTGCCTTTAGTGTAAAAGCTGTCAACAAAGACTCTTGTTTCAGACCTAATCGATGCTGGGTAGCGCTCAGGGAAGAGAGTCACAGCTGCAGCCAGCTTTGATGAGTTGAGTTGAGTTGGTTTAACGAAAAACGTTACCACTATATACACTATATTACGGTCGGGCCCTAAGACTGACATCTGACAAATCTATGTGCTGCCACACTCGAGACAGGGCAGGGATACCTGGACTCATGTTTAAGCGTTAAACGAACACCAACCCAATCAGTAGGGACAGAATTGGACATAGTAAAATTTTCACCAATCGTGGGATTTGAAAAGCGAACCTTTCGACCTGGAAACCAACAGCTTACCTCTTGGCCCACTTCGACCCCTTCGGTGTTGGAATTGGAGTCACACACACACACACACACATACACACACACAAACAAACACTTATAGTCTAATCAAGACAGATTATAATATTATCTTGTCAGGAAGACAGATAGCTATATCGTGTTTAAGTCAATGAGACGCAGATAGAAAGGGCGCTAGCAGTTGGAGTTAAGTAGTCGCTTCTACGCTGAAAATAGAAAATGCTTCAATAACAAACAAGCAGAATTGGAAACACACTGTCACAGAGGCGCGAGTTATCCATTAGTTAAAATCGATGGCAATGGTTAGAGAGAGATAGATAGATAGATAGAGAGAGAGAGAGAGAGAGAGAGAGAGAGAGATCTATAATGAGCGAGGTAAGGGAAAGAGAGAGAATATCTAATTTATAATATAGAGAAAGAAAGAAAAAAAGAGAGAGAGAGAGAGAGAGAGAGAGAGAGAGAGAGAGAGAAAGGGGTGGTGTGGTGTGTGGGGGGGGGGGGGTTACATATAAATACACAAAGGAAGAGTCAAAATAGAGAGAGATATATTGAGATGAAAGGAGCAGATGAGAGAGAGAGAGGGAGACAGACAGACAGAGAATGAGAAAGAGGAGGGAGAGAGATAGAGAGTGAGAAAATATTATATATAATATATATATATATATATATATATATATAACTATATGTATGATGAGATCGCATAGCATCTGGTCAATCTGGATCTAGATCTAGATTGTAGAGGTCTTTTATATTTTAGATATAATAATCTTGATCTAAAATGTAGTCCATGCATTACCCACTAGGCTTAAATCTCACCCCATAATCAGAAACATTTATTCATAGGCACGTTCTTAGAAAGTTAATTTCGTAAGTCAAGACTTTATTTTATCGTGCGATGTTTATGAGGTCAAGCTACTTAAGATAATAGGAAACAAAAACACACACATTGAAGTCTTTTAATAATGCCGGTAGATCTATATCTATAATTACACAGGAGTAATGTGTTATAATTATGTGTGACATATAAATGTATTTACAAACCATTATTATCCATTTTGGCAACTCAATAACCTGGCAACTCGAACTAATGTACAGGAAATAGGATTATGATCTTTACCTATTCTACAGCATTGTAGAACATGGCATGACTATAACAGTAAGAATAAAAGGCTGTCTCCTTTACAAGGGTAAACCTAGATTTAAATTAAGGTATACTCAAATCTTGATAAGATAATTATATAGATCTAGACTAGAGCTAGATCTGGATACATCACAACTGGCGACGAGGATAACAAGATGCCTTACATAAAAATTGAAGCTTTCGATGGAAATATCGATACTTTCGAAAATTATAGTGAAACGCTCGAACAATACTTCTTGGCCAACGACATTGACGAAAGGAAACGAGCACCCGCTCTCCTTAGTGGCATTGGTGCCAAAACATATCAGCTTCTCAGGTCTCTTCTAACACCTGATCTCCCCTCTACGAAGTCTTATGAAGAACTAAAACAAATAACCAACGAGCATTTGTCTCCAAAGCCTCTCGAAATAGCGAAACGATTCCGGTTTCAAAAAAGAAATCAGAGAGAAGGAGAATCTATACAGACATACTGTGCAGAAATCAAACGGCTTACGCAACACTGTGGCTTCGCACAAGCTCTTGACAAAGCCATCGCAATTGAAATGGCAATGAGGGATGCAACTGAGCTCAACTCCAGCTCAAATTGTACAATTGCCGTGCATGCCGTAAAGAATGTACACACTCCTAAGAAGAATTTCCATGCTAACAAGAGTGCCAATTTTCCTCCATGTAACTCCTGCGGTAAGACCAATCACAGAAGATCTGACTGCTTCTATCGTGATGCTGAATGAAATATTTGTCACAAAAAGGACACATTCAAAAAGTCTGTAAATCCACGTCCCACTCCAGCTCTTCGTCCGGCTCCAAACACTACCAACACAGAAACCCTTATCACACAAAAAGAGTTCACCAAGTGAACGAATATCGTCAAGAAACAGAGTAGATTTTGCAGATTTTTTCTTAATCCATCAATGCGGAACCAAATCTAGCAAAATATGGGTCCATCCATTGATTAACAATAATCAAGTAAAAATGGAGCTCGGCACTGGATCTAGCCTTAGCCTAATGACACTCAATGACTATCGGTTAATATTTAAAGAGAGTCCAAAGCTCATCAAAGGTGGTACAATTTTGCAGACATACACCGGCGAACAAATTCTTCCTTTAGGATACACTAATATTAATGTCACCATTAACTCAACTTCGAAAACATTAATAGTGCTACTATGGATAGTGAAGGGAGGGAACAACCCACTCTTCGGTCGCAACTGGCTTCAACAATTCCCTTTAAAGTGGCACGAACTCAAGATGTTAAAAGAAAATTCATCAACTACTAAGACCATTCTCTCCACATATGGCAAAGACAAACTGGGAGATCTTCTCAAAAGACACCAAAATATTTTTAGTGACGGCATTGGAAAAATCAAAAGCGCCACTGCTAAACTGACTCTAAAACCGGACACCCAACCAAAGTTTTGTAAAACAAGACCTGTTCCTTATGCTCTAGTGCAGAAAGTGTCTACAGAGTTAGACAATTTAGAGAGACAAGGCATGATCAGCAAAGTTGAGCACTCTGACTGGGCTACCCCATTGGTCCCTGTATTGAAGCGTACAGGCGTGTGTGTGGAGACTACAAAATAACAATAAATCCAGCACTTCAAGCGGAGCAGTATACCCTACCAAGGATAGAAGACATCTTTGCTAATCTTGGACAAGGAGAAAATTCTCAAGAATAGATTTGCGCCAAGCCTATCTCCAACTTCCTCTTTCATAGGCCTGTTTTTAGAAAGTTAATTTCGTAAGTCAAGACTTTATTTTATCGTGCAATGTTTAAAATGTCAAGCTACTCAAGCTAATAGAAAACAAAAACACACACATTGAAGTCTTTTAATAATGCCGGTAGATCTATATCTATAATTACACAGGAGTAATGTGTTATAATTATGTGTGACATATAAATGTATTTACAAACCATTATTATCCATTTTGGCAACTCAATAACCTGGCAACTCGAACTAATGTACAGGAAATAGGATTATGATCTTTACCTATTCTACAGCATTGTAGAACATGGCATGACTATAACAGTAAGAATAAAAGGCTGTCTCCTTTACAAGGGTAAACCTATATTTAAATTAAGGTATACTCAAATCTTGATAAGATAATTATATAGATCTAGACTAGAGCTAGATCTGGATACATCACAACTGGCGACGAGGATAACAAGATGCCTTACATAAAAATTGAAGCTTTCGATGGAAATATCGATACTTTCGAAAATTATAGTGAAACGCTCGAACAATACTTCTTGGCCAACGACATTGACGAAAGGAAACGAGCACCCGCTCTCCTTAGTGGCATTGGTGCCAAAACATATCAGCTTCTCAGGTCTCTTCTAACACCTGATCTCCCCTCTACGAAGTCTTATGAAGAACTAAAACAAATAACCAACGAGCATTTGTCTCCAAAGCCTCTCGAAATAGCGAAACGATTCCGGTTTCAAAAAAGAAATCAGAGAGAAGGAGAATCTATACAGACATACTGTGCAGAAATCAAACGGCTTACGCAACACTGTGGCTTCGCACAAGCTCTTGACAAAGCCATCGCAATTGAAATGGCAATGAGGGATGCAACTGAGCTCAACTCCAGCTCAAATTGTACAATTGCCGTGCATGCCGTAAAGAATGTACACACTCCTAAGAAAATTTCCATGCTAACAAGAGTGCCAATTTTCCTCCATGTAACTCCTGCGGTAAGACCAATCACAGAAGATCTGACTGCTTCTATCGTGATGCTGAATGAAATATTTGTCACAAAAAGGACACATTCAAAAAGTCTGTAAATCCACGTCCCACTCCAGCTCTTCGTCCGGCTCCAAACACTACCAACACAGAAACCCTTATCACACAAAAAGAGTTCACCAAGTGAACGAATATCGTCAAGAAACAGAGTAGATTTTGCAGATTTTTTCTTAATCCATCAATGCGGAACCAAATCTAGCAAAATATGGGTCCATCCATTGATTAACAATAATCAAGTAAAAATGGAGCTCGGCACTGGATCTAGCCTTAGCCTAATGACACTCAATGACTATCGGTTAATATTTAAAGAGAGTCCAAAGCTCATCAAAGGTGGTACAATTTTGCAGACATACACCGGCGAACAAATTCTTCCTTTAGGATACACTAATATTAATGTCACCATTAACTCAACTTCGAAAACATTAATAGTGCTACTATGGATAGTGAAGGGAGGGAACAACCCACTCTTCGGTCGCAACTGGCTTCAACAATTCCCTTTAAAGTGGCACGAACTCAAGATGTTAAAAGAAAATTCATCAACTACTAAGACCATTCTCTCCACATATGGCAAAGACAAACTGGGAGATCTTCTCAAAAGACACCAAAATATTTTTAGTGACGGCATTGGAAAAATCAAAAGCGCCACTGCTAAACTGACTCTAAAACCGGACACCCAACCAAAGTTTTGTAAAACAAGACCTGTTCCTTATGCTCTAGTGCAGAAAGTGTCTACAGAGTTAGACAATTTAGAGAGACAAGGCATGATCAGCAAAGTTGAGCACTCTGACTGGGCTACCCCATTGGTCCCTGTATTGAAGCGTACAGGCGTGTGTGTGGAGACTACAAAATAACAATAAATCCAGCACTTCAAGCGGAGCAGTATACCCTACCAAGGATAGAAGACATCTTTGCTAATCTTGGACAAGGAGAAAATTCTCAAGAATAGATTTGCGCCAAGCCTATCTCCAACTTCCTCTTGATGAAAAATCAAAACACCTGACCACAACAAACACCCACAGGGGCCTGTATGTATACAACAGGCTTGTTTTTGGTATAACATCATCTCTAGCAGTTTGGCAGAGAACGATGGACGGCATCCTTCAAGGATTAAAAGGATTCCAGTGCAACCAAGATGATATGATCATCACCAGCGAAAATGACGACTGTCACATGTGCAATTTAGCACAATTCCTCAGCAGACTTGAAGACCACGGACTGAAAGCCAATTTGGACAAATGCACATTTTTTCAAGATTCTGTTACCTTTTGTGGATTCAAAATCGACAAACGCGGACTGCACAAAACTGAAGACAAGGTTGAAGCGATCACAAATGCTTCAGTTCTGAAGAAAAAAGTCATCTACGATCATTTCTGGGGCTTCTGAATTATTACCACAAATTCCTGAACAACATCGCCCACATCGCTAGGCCACTAAATGAGCTGTTACAAAACAACACACCATTCAAATGGTCACCAGCATGCGAAAAAGCCTTCCTTAAGGCTAAGGAAATGATTGCATTTGACGAAGTGCTGATGCGATACTCTCCAAGTTGTGATGTATTCAGGTCTGCCCATACGCCTGGCATGTGATGCCTCTCCCTAAGGAATAGGTGCTGTCTTATCTCAGGTCACTGACGACAACGAAGAACGTCCCATCGCCTACGCATCCAGAACTCGAACCAAGGCTGAGAGAAACTGTTCCCAGGTAGACAAAGAGGCACTCTCAATTGTGTGGGGTGTGAAGAAATTTTTCAACTACGTCTGTGGTTGTCACTTCACTATCATTACTGACCACCAGCCTCTGAAGTATATCTTCAATCCTTCATCTGGAATTCCTGCGAAGTCTGCGGCACGTCAACAAAGGTATGCAGCGTTTCTCTCCGGATTCGACTACAGCATTGAATACCGCAACTCCAAGAGGAAAGCTGACTCATTTTCAAGGCTGCCGCTACCAACAACAGAGAAAGACGACAGTGACATGGAAACAATGTTCTACACTGAAGTCCTTGAAGCACTGCCAGTCAGTTCAGCCACAATTAGCAAAGCTTCAAGGAATGACTCTGTTTTATCTAAAGCCATCTATTTCACGAAACATGGTTGGCCAACCAACTCCAGCGATGAACTCAGACCTTTCCTTCACAGAAAACAAGAACTCAGTGTTCACCAAGACTGCCTACTCTGGGGAACTAGAGTTATTGTTCCACAGAAACTACAACAGCAAGTCCTTCATCAACTACATGACGGCCATCTTGGCATAGTTAAGATGAAGAACATGGCCCGTGGCTATTTCTGGTGGCCGGGTCTCGACAAAGACATTGAAGTCATGGCTAAACAATGCAGCGGATGCATGCTTGCACAGCCAGACCCTCAGCAGTCTCCACTTCATCCATGGACTTTTCCAGACAAACCGTGGCATCGTATACACATCGACTACGCTGGACCGTTCCAGAACCGCATGTTCCTTGTGGTCATCGATGCACATTCGAAGTGGGCTGAAGTTATTCCAAGTACGACTTCAACATCTTCAGCTACAATCGACATTCTGTACACCATTTTCGCTCGATTTGGTCTACCAAAACAACTCGTAAGCGACAATGCCCCACAATTCTCATCTGACGAATTTCAGAACTTTCTTCGTGCAAATGACATAAGGCATATCACAGGTGCGCCTTATCATCCATCAACAAACGGACTTGCAGAAAGGTTTGTATGCACCTTCAAGAACGCTATGAAGTCCGCCAAATCAGATCATGGAACCCTGCACTCGAAATTATCACGCTTCTTGCTGGCATACAGGAACTCAACCCATGCAACAACGGGTGAAACTCCAGCAAAACTCCTTTTAGGACGGAATACCCGCAACCGTTTGGATATTCTGAAACCATCCCTGACTGAGAAAGTCATCGAAAAGCAGAGTGACCAGGTGAAAAGTCAGCCTCAAGGCAACACCAGACAGTTCGACCCCGGCGAGACTGTGCTCACGCGAGACTACCGTGCCGACCACGACAGGTGGACTCATGGACGAATCTTGTCCCGAGCTGGTCCACTTTCATACAGAGTTGAAACGTCACCAGGTGTAACTTGGAAGCGACATGCTGACCAGATCATCCACACCAACACTGAAGCAAAATCATCACCAGCAGCGGAACCAGATCCACAACATCCAATATCTCCGCCGCCTACACCTGCTACTTATCCAACTTCAAGTAGTAGCCCATCATCTACTGCAGTCAATACTGCTCCTCCTCACTCCGCTACACCCATTGTGTGCTCACCCACAACAAGCACCACTGAACCACGTCGTTCAAACAGAGTGAGAAAATGCATGACTATAACAGTAAGAATAAAAGGCTGTCTCCTAATTTCTAGCTAGATTTGGATACATTTCTCTTTCTTAAGTAAACAAATATTGTTTCTCGGTTGTTATAATTATTTAGCAGCTATTAATTTTTTTGCAATCCCTGCTTTCTCCAAAGTAAAACCTTTTCAAAAACTAAAAAGAATAGCTCGCCCCTTGTATATTTCTGTTTTAAATATTAGGATATTAGGAAATACATGCCTTTATAATGCTTTGAATCGCCTCTTCATGTGCTTTAGCTATGTGAGCAGTTAAAGAGAGATCTTGCACCAAAAAAGGAAAAAAAAAGGGGAAAAGCTATTGGTTAATAACTTGTCGAAGTGGTTAAAGTCCGACTTGTCCGAGGGCTCTGGCGGGAAAAAATAGCTTATCTAAAAATAGATCTAGCTTAAGCTATGAAAAATCCCTAAAGAAACACTTGCACTTCCTCTGCCTGTTTCGGAGTACCAGAGGAAAAAGAAAAGTTGGTAATTGAGAGTGAATTTTTTTTTTAAATTGATAAGTGTCTAAGAAATCTTACATTTTGTATTTCAACAGCATTTTTAAAACATTAACAACATACATTGGTTTGTATTCTTTGAAGTTAAACACTAAAAAAATTTGATTTTTGAGACACTTTACTTTAAATTGAATAAAATAGGGTCGGGGTCAGTAGATCACTTCAGCAAGAGTCAAGTTCAGCAGGTGATCAACTTACTTCATTAACCAATAGTTACACGAAAATTGTTTAAAAGGGGAATCTTTCAGAATTTTTTTAACGATATTGTTGCTCTAAGTATATTCGTTTGCTTGTCTGTCGATTTGTGTGTTTTTAGTTATTAATCAGGTCTAAGTTGTTTTTAAATTGAATCTTCCAAAACAAGAAGCACGTGTTGAAAACAAGGCGTTGTTTGTCGGTAGAAATGGCACGAGTAGTGGTAGAGCATCCCTCTAGGAAACCTACGATCGCTCAAAATGTTTTTTTTTTCCAATTGTTCCTATACTGGCTTGGTATTTGTCAGTACAATGTCACCGGCTAAAATAGGAGTCCATATTTACCCCGCTCTATTTTCCACAATATAGCCTATGTATTTGCTGATGTTGGGTACTAGGTTAAAAGCATGCAAACAAATCAATGTTTTTTTGCAATAGTTTTCTTTATTCATTACAAGTCATGTTACATTGAAGAACTATGTTATTGTCTAAGCGTGTGCATGAAGTATCATTATTTTCTATTATTAGTTTTTTTTTTGGTATGTTCTCATATTATTTCTGATTGTGAAGACAATAGATCTGTGATGTTTGAAAAAATGTATTTATATCCAACTCGAAAGAAATTTTTTGTAAATTGTAAAAGTATGAAGTTTTTTCAATCTTACAAATCGGATACATCTCAGTATTCTTTTTGCTTAGACTTGGTCTGATAGTATGGAAGTCTCTAAACCACTGTAACAATGACGAGCGATTACTGTTAATAAAGCTGTTATGAAGCCGGGCTTGGGGGGAACGGTTGTTGGTCGCTTTCCAGATCGCTCACCTGTTAAGTAAAAAAATTAAATACAACTAGAAAATTTGTGGAGGAAAAGAAAGGCTTAATTTAAAGAAAAACATATTCAAACAAATAAAACAAAATACTGTTATTGAATCATTATTTGTACTCAGGCTAGTGTGATGGAGCTTGATGGCTTGGTATAAGTATAGTGTGACAGGAAACCAGCATCCCCACACTGCCTAATGAATGGGTGAATATAAAATCGTCAGACATAAGTCTTGGGTGCCGTCTACAATATAGTCAATATATATCTGATAGTCGGTGTTATATGAAATAAAACAAACAAGTGTTCAAGTATTAATTCCTTGATCTACGACCTATATTTTGTTTTTCGGTATCATGTCTATTTATACCTGATTTGCGGTTCAATTTTTGTTTTAATAAACCATTATATCTTCTTTACAAGTTCTTTTACAGATTGGTACAGAATTATTATTTTTGGTCAGTTGTCTCAGCAACTTCAATTAAATCGACTACACATGAATAAAATTCTGAGATACCATTTTTATAATGTAAAATTTGTTCTTTTTATATTATGTCTATTTATAGCTTCATATACCTATATCTGGTTTCATAATCTTCTATGAGTTCTGTCAAAGATTAGTGAATAAATTTTTGATCGTTTTATTAGGATTCCATTACATCACCTAAATATATACGACCGATTTCCTGAGTTCACATTTTTTTCGTTTTGCTTTTTTTTTTTTTAAAGGATGTTTATTTATAACTCTATTGGCTGTTTCTGTTATTAAATCTGTATGTGTTTCGTCCATTGCTTTTAAATAATAAAATACTTTGGATGATTGGGTTCTATGGTAATGGTTCAAAAATTAAATTACCAATTCTGTCGGTTTCTGTGGAAAGAGCCCTTTTGAATTATATAACTTTAACTTTTTAAAATTTCCTCAATGTTGGTTAATGATACTTGTGTTTGTCTACTGGCTGATAAGCGTACACGGTGGCTGCTGTACTTACGAAATACCTAATGCACTTATATGGTAACCAATGTGATTGTACATTGGCTAATGAACTAACACGGTTACGTATGTACTTACACAGTGGTTAATGTACTTACACAAATGGGAAAATAAACTTTAGCTATTGCCAGCCAAAGTCTATCACTAAACCACCCGTAAAGATCGCCGCACAAGCTTCTGACAAAGTTACGGTCACAGTTTCTCAAATTTTTAAATGGTCTGTAGAAAAACAAAAATGGAGTCTTTTACTCAGTGGAGCATAAATATTTCTGACGTAATGTTTCGGGGGAAGAAGGGGGGGGGGCGGTAGCTCAAGTGGTAGAGCACCGATCTTGCAATCGGGATGTCCGCGGTTCAAAACCCACGGCTGGTTTTAAAATGTGTTCGATTTGGTTTCTTGTCAATAAGTCAGCGTCAGTATATTGTGACTGCCTGAGATATGAGTCCATGTCTTCCCATCCTATCTTCTGCACGGCAGCACCTAAGGTTGTCAGAAACAGTCTTGGCGTCCTTCTACGATATAGTGCTCGCTTTGGGCGTTAAGCAATTTTCCTGCAATCGCGAAGTCCGCAATTCGAAACCCACGGCTGGTTATAAAATGTGTTCGATTTGGCTCCTTGTCAACTGGTCAGCGTCAGTATATTGTGACTGCCTGAAATATGAGTCCATGTCTTCCCATCCTATCTTCTGCACGGCAGCACCTAAGGTTGTCCGAAACACTCTTGGCGTCCTTCTACGATATAGTGCTCGCTTTGGGCGTTAAGCAATTTTCCCAATCAAAACACTGCATCATGGTTATCAATTATGCAAAACAAAATGCAAATATTAAACCAAAAGAATTACATAAGCTGAGTACGGAGGTACGAAAATATGGGTCGTAAATATAAGAGAACGTATTTTAGTGTTGGTTTGTAACCCTCGTGGTCCAGGTATTTTAGCTGGGTGTTTTTCTGTAATAGCACTACTAATTTGTATGTGTATGTGCATCCTTGCGTAAGAGTTTAATTGCTACATGTATATATTCAGTTTTTGTTCAATCGACATGTCCAAGAACGAGTGGACATTTTAGTGTTCTACTAACCAACTCATACATGCATCCTGGACAAACACTGACAATATGCAGAGATCCCTTTTTAGTGGTTTTTCGATCCTCGAGATACACCAGCTGTCGTTCTACGGACAACAGCTTCATTTCATGGACCGACATTATGTTATCCGCTAAAGGTAGGACTGAAAGCTGAAGCATTTTTGGTCTGGGTGGCTCTGTTCTTTCGCCTTGCGCATAAATCTTCCACCTTGATATTGCTTTCCCCAGATTCAATTAAGAGACATTAATGAGATTTACAGTGATATATTTTTTTAATTTGGAATTCCCAACCTTTTCCTTACAAAAATCAACTTCGAAAATTCGAACGTGAAATTTTTTTAAGTAAAACTTATAAAACCATATAAGAATATATCAATATAATCGTTATCTTTCGCACTACATTTTTTTAAGATTTGCGAGTTGCTATCAGTCAGATTCTTGCGCGAGATTCTTCAAATAGACAGAGGGAACTCTAAAATCGTTGATCGCGAACTCCCGGTCGCAATTTCAGCTGGTTTATTATAATTGTAGACGCAATAGAATAAAATTATTCATTTTATGACGAACCATGTATTAAACACTAATCAAAACATCAAAAGTTAAGCTTTTAATATTGTCTTTTATTTTAAAATATATTCAATAATTTTTTTTTCACAACGACCGAGTAAATACTCTCGGTCTATTTCTCAGTTCGTGCCTGAGCCAGAAAAAAACCAGCCTGTTTAGAAAACCTACTTATTACTAGGGTCGTGGTTTTCCTCAATCCAGCGGAGGCTCTGCCCGAGTGTCCTACATTTGTATTTCTTTTTGAGTACTTTATTCAGTATTACCCCTCATATGGAACTGTTTTTTTTTTGTAAGTTGTTTTTTGTACAACTAGCACTATTTAACCATAATATGTTGTGCATCCGTTATTGAATTTAATTATGTTGTGTGACTTCCCTTTGTTAGCAAGGGTTAGTTGACATGATTGAAGTATATTTTTTGTACTAATTAAGTATTGAGAGTAAAAAGGATGAATCTATTGTATTGTAAATATATAGAAAGATAAATTAGAAAACGTTTAAGGTAGGGGAGTTCAATATCGTTCAATCATATTTTCTGCTCGTTAACAGTTCCTCACCCACAATTTGCACTGTCAGTTTCGTCTAAGTTAGGTATCTCGAAACGACTGATGCAAACCTCTTCATTGTCAATGAATCTTTGCTGCACAGATTTGTTTCCAGCACATGTTGGAGATTCTTCGTAGATTCGATGTAGAGCTTTAATAAAAGCACAAACACACATGAGTAATTGAAATATTTTGCTCAAGAGAAAAAAAAAATTCATTTTGGAATAAACCTATTTTACTATTTTTTACTTTCGTCAATAACTATACCAATTGTTGATACTAATGCTGCTACTACTACTACTACTACTACTACTACTACTACTACTACTACTACTACTACTACTACTACTACTACTACTACTACTACTACTACTACTACTACTACTACTACTACTACTACTACTACTACTACTACTAC
>RQTK01000112.1:8979-21082 GCA_003991915.1 Elysia chlorotica | reverse complement strand
CATGCACGACTAAGCTGCAATAACAAAGTCGCCATCGATACGACTGGTTTGTTTAGGTGATCAATATGAAAGTCACGTTCTGGTCACCATATTTTTGCGCTTGCAGCCTGTCTCTTCTTCAGGGTCACATCGGATCAAATCATCGATAACATAAAGTTCATGAACCCCATTCAGATTGACGGTCAACGTAGCTAATGTACAGGGTCACTGGTCGAGTAAGGAGGAAGCTCGATAGTATTCATGTACTATTATTTATATTTTGTAAGTCGCAGAAATAGTTGTGTTAATGTTGAAGGAATAGTTGTGTTGGTGGCTATGAAAATTAATACAAAACAAAAGATGAACGGAATTTGCTCATTTATTTAATGTTGATTTTAATTTCAACAATAATAATGTTAAGGACATTTTAGGTTGACATTTTTTTTTATTTAGTATTTATTTCTATGTTATTTGATATTACATCCGCTTCTTGCTTAAATAAGGTTAATGCCTTGATCATATTTTTTTTTCAATTTACTCGCAAGTTCCCTTGCATGTAGGATGGCGGCCTTTCGACCATTCCATGTAGCCCGTTTCGGTAGCTAGTATCAGAGAGAACGTGTTACCTTTAACAATTTTATAGTTTTGTTTAACATCCTACCCCACCATCACGTAATATCTAACCTATGCTATAGCTAGGGTTGAATCCAATAGCTGTGATAGAACACAGCGTCTTACAACCACGTCTTAAGGTTGGTGATCTGATTGGGAGGTTTCTGGTTCGAAACCCGCGATTGGTAAAAAAAAATATTATTTTTATATGTTGCGTCCTCTTCTGAGAGGCTCGCTTTCAATATAATTGAAATTTAAATCTTTATTCAGTATTGAAGGCCATCGGCCCAAATTACAGAACAGTGTAACCGTTTTAACAAAGACTTTTTATTGTGAACAGTTTAAAGATAAACATGTTAAAGATGTAGGAAACTCAGTACCCTCTGTGTAAAGAGTTTGCTCTATCAATGTACACATTTTCAGGCCAGCAAGTTTAAATATTATGTAAAGGAGTAAAAATTTAAGAATGTTTATTCCTGAAAATCAATAACTCTTGCATACGATGGCTTTCTCACAAAATTTAACAAATTTAAAATGGTGTGAGGACAAGTAGTATTTAGTAAGATGTACAATTTGACGCCTCATGGATACTGTCAATATAATATGACCAACTGAGACAGGCATGGTGGTATCCCCGCATTTTCTCTGTGTACAGCGCATAAAATTGTCAGACATTAGTCCTGGGATCAATCCACAATACAGTCTCTGCCGTTGGACTTTAAGGAACAAACTGAAAACGTCATATTCCATAGCTCATTTTTACTTCTTAATTATCATTTGATGTCGTCGCTGAAAAGGTCTATGTATTGAGGAGTGCTACTCCTTATTGTTCTGTGATTTCGCTATACGTCCTGAAAACTTTCTGTCACCCCAGTATCTAAAGTCATCCAGGTTCATCTTCATTTTCTTCTATCTCTCGCCCCCTTTACTCTGCCCTACATTATATTTCTATTCTTACACAGTGAACCATGGCCTTTCTAATGTGATTAACAACCATTTTATGTGTTGATGAAAAGAGCATTGTACCTCTCTGATGTATTTGAAATATGGAGAGATAGTTAATCGGTACTTTGCGTGTGTTCCTTTGGTCCTAATAATACCTTACAATGTCATCGAAACGTAAGGCATTGCAAGAGCAAGTCCCATAGCAGAAAAAAGGACAACAGCTAAGGGAATCCCCGTAGATGTCCAATCGTAACTCCATTCTATACTGAAATAGAACATGAGTGATAATAAAAGGGGTGTGATAATGTCAGCCGTTATCATAATATGGCTGCAGTCTCCTGTGGCTATCAGTCACCTAAAATCTGAAGTCAAGCTTGACTTGTTATCAGATAATTCGCCTAACCTTGACCTCAGCTGTTGACTGCTACTAGTGCTAGGTCAATAGATTTGAAGTGATGGGAGTGACTTCGCGAAACCTAGTAGACCGCAACCTTGACGGCTTGTAGGGGACTCTTTCTTTCAATGATCCAAAGTTGTGATGACGAGATGAGAGAGAAAGAGAGAGAGAGAGAGAGAGAGAGAGAGAGAGAGACAGAGACAGAGAGACAGAGACAGAGACAGGCAGACAAGCAGACAGACAGACAGACAGACAGGCAGACAGACAGACAGACAGACAGAGACAGACAGACAGACAGAGAGAGACATACTATGAGATGAATGAAAAATAAAAACGCTAATAGTTATCTCCTAACTCTCTCCCGTCTTTTTTTTTCCTGGTAGAGTCTGTCAAGATGTCATCTTCTCAGGAGACGAAAATGACACAACGTTTACAGAGACAACGTTACAACAACGTGGACGCTGTCCTTACGGAATACGAAACTAACTTTATTTTATTTTTTCTGTCAAGGGTACTTATTCTAACAATACCAGTTGTCTAATAAAACATTGGTTGTTTCCCTTCGTCCATTACGATTCATGGTCGAAATCATGTGGTGATCGTGAGGGTCAGAGCTGTACTCCCTCACCCCTGTTGAAATAGCTCCTTATGTGGAGCTATTTCCCCTTAACTATCTAAGGGACTTACATTTTTGTAAAATATTAAATTTTACCTTTTTTTGCCCCTTGGCTAATTTCCTTGCTTTATAGTCTGATTCCAATTTGAGATTTTTCATATTCATTGATTGTCTTCTTCTAGCGGACATGTTAAAAAAACTGACGCCTGAAAGTTGTTCCTGGTGTCATGCAAAAACACAAATCAGGGATGTTGATAAGCTTTTACTTTCGTGTCACATTTTACGTACACCGATCCAATCAGAAGGAACAAAGCCCTCTTTTATAACTTATAAATTGTTTAGGTCGACAAACGAATTCCAGTTCAATAATAAATAGTGTTACTTGTACCTGAGAAGGCGAGTAAAAAAGGGGGGGAAGGGAAAGGGGGGGGGGGGGAGGCGAGATTGCTCAAGTAGAAGAGCGCTTGGCTTCTATTCGGAAAGTCCGAGGTCCGACCCTACTTTTGGGAGCGCGCGAGCAAATTCACCATCGTTTCCTAGTGATTGGATGTTTTATTTCAATGTGACCAGATTAGACAGAGTACCTAGTAGCCTTGCTCTGTCTGTGAAACTTAATGTGACAGTCTTTGTGTGGCAGCACCCGTGGCCGGAGATAATCTACGTGGTCACCTAGGAAAACTTAAACTAGACGAACTGATACACATACTATCACTCATCTCGCTTAATTTCTCCTTACCTGTCAAAAACGTTTGATAACATTTATTTGGAAATAAAAGGTATGTGTGGAGCTAACGGGTTTGGGTAGAATCTGTCTATCTGTTTTTGTTCTCTTTCATCCGTTTTCCCCTGCCTCTATATCTCTCTATCTGTCTCTGCTTATCTGTCTTTATTTCTCCCCCTGGCACACACATAGACCTACTGTATAGGCTGCCTGTGTATGAACATTTGTATGCTCTAAGAATTTCCAAGAAATTAGAAAATACAATTGTTTTTACAACGTATAAGGTTTGAACGCAAAAGAAATGATTTAAACATTATGATACTTAAATTAAAGATATATTTTTATTTGAGCCGTTTTAATACAACAATCATTATTTCAATATTATGTTGCCGATATTGAGTGATAGATAATGAACTGAATCTGTTAAATTAGGTAACAAAAAGAAAAACAATAAAAAATAGAAACAAAGAGCAACATAATACCAATAGATGATTTAAAAAGAAAAACATAAAAGTCACAACATGATTGTCTAATAAAAGATGAGAGTTAAAAAGGTGTTAAAAATAATCCCCACCCCTTGTGATTCTAAAAAGTCATTTAACATGTTTTTTTATTGCTTTTTGGTTGTTGTTTCTTTTGGATTTTGTTTTTGTTTTTGTTGTTTGTTTTTTTGGTAGTTTTGTTTTGTAAATAGCGCTTCATTGGCGACAAGGCATATGTAACTCTAACATAGAGAAGTTTGATATTACTGCAGTTTTATAACACTGTAAAACTTTCATCGTCATATATTGATGTATCACTTTCTGTGCTTTAAGAGGTTGTTCAGTCAAGTTTTTTTCCTTCTCCTAATCCATCCAAATGTTGGATTATAAATAATTGTTATAATTATAGGAAAATACACTGTATACACTAGACCCATTTCTAAGCCATTTGTATTATCTTATTTTACCCTATGTAAAATCTTATATAATTATACATATGTGTCTCATTGGATTTTCTCTTATGTATCTTATTTTACCCTATGTTAAATCTTTTATAATTACATACATATTGGATTTTTTTCTTATGTATCTTATTATACCCTATGTTAAATCTTATGTTATTACACAGATATGTATCTCATTGGATTTTCTCTTACGTATCTTCTTTTACGCTATTTTAAATCTTATATAATTACACACATATGTTTCTCATTGGGTGTTTTCTTATGTATCTTATTTGACCCTATGGTAAATTTTGTACAATTATATACATATCCCAGCCAGGTATTCCTAAATTCTAGTTAAGCCTGTTCCTGACTTTTCAGATCACCCAGACGGGCCTTTTGGCCAGGTAGTCCTTGAGGTTATCGAGGGCCGCGACCAGAGCGCTAACAGCTTTCACTCTAGGGTAACCGTCCAGGAGCGACGCGTTCTGCTGGCGAACATTCTCCGTGCCCTCAAAGATGATGAAGTCTGCGAGACTCAGCTGAGGATTGGTTTTAAATGGTAGGTTAGTTAATTGGTTGCTTGTTAGGCCTAATTAGCTGGTGTAGACGATTGGTTGTTTTAATTAGTCGGTTGTTTAGTTGGTTGGTTGTTTAGGCGGTTGGTTGCTTGGTTGTTTAGTTGGTTGGTTGGTTTGTTGGTTGGTTGGTTTAATAACGTCTAACAGGCAGACAAATTTCGAGAGAGCGAGAGTGCCATGGACATAGAGAAGCAAAGAGATAGATGGGTTGAAAAAACGTCTGAATTATGTTTTATACAAACATCGATCTTGATGAGCTTCCTATACTTAATATTAAAGTCACATAAAGCATTGATTAACATAGACACAATATCCTACACATAAATACAGTATGCTGAACTAGTGGCGATGCCAGTATCTCTTAGTCTTAGTTACATGTATCTCATGTTACTTCTTTTCGACGTTACATTTTGTCAATTTATATTTTTTATATTTCGTTACTGAAGTTATTCGGGTGTTGTTATTTTTACTACGTTAAAAGTGAAAGAAGTTTGAAACCATGACAGTTGGTATTAAGTGATAATAAAAACAGCTTTTACAAAACACACAAACTCGTTTATTTACGTTTTGGTATATTTTACCTTGTCTCCAACTGTGTACTTCGACTCAGTCTTGGCTTGATTTTCCTTGATCAACTTCTCACATTGAGCAAGGAATTTGGGGTAAACATCTTCGTGCATTCTCTTTTTAAACCTCGCCTGAAAAGAAAGTATGAAATAAAATGATTTCGTTATTTATTCAGTTTTTCATTGAGGGTTGATTAGAGTGTTTTTGAAACTTTGATCATACAAAAATTAAATTTCGCCCACGCCTGTGATCGAACCCAGGATCTTCATAATTGTGAACCGACACCATAACCATTGCACGAACCACACAGAACCCCCTGTGTTGATGAAGTCTAGAGCAAGTGGTCAAGCGTTGGTTCTCCCAAACCGGAGTTTCTCGGTTCAAAATGTATTATTGGTCAAAAATTTACCTGTCCTTTTTTTACCCCCTGCTGATTTGGTGAGCGTTAATATAGTGTGACTGGATGAGACACGTGTTCAGGTATCACTGCTCTGTCGCTGTGTAATAGCACGTATGATTGCCATTATTATGTTAGTCTTGGGATCCGTACACAAAATAGCTTATGTAGTGCCGAATGTGGACGCTAAGCAAAAAATTCGAATTCAGACTCAATTACCTCCAACCCCGCCTCCGACCCCCCCCCCCTGTAGTGTTATAATACAGATACAGCAGAATGATAAGCCTACCTTCTTTGCTTCATCAGTCTGACTCCAAGTATTGACCTCCTCCACGATAAGATCTTCTCTCAGCTGCTGCAGTTGCTCGATCTTGAGAGCGTCCAGGTTGCTTGAGCCGTACAGATCTGCGGTGAACAAGTTCAAAATCAAAGTCATTAGGTGTCAATCAGCCATTACGTGATTTGAAACTATGGTCTTATCAAGTTAAAACCCCAAATACTAGACCTAATTTTATGTCTTGAAAACTAACCTGTTTAGGGGTATACGCTTATACTGCCGCTAAAACTACTGCTCTAGGGACGTAATTACTAAATTGTTGTAGTTACTCGTCGTAAGCCTCCTTATTTTCACATCTTCAGATTAGTTGTACTTACGACTCAAGGGGTTTAGGTAGGTGCTGTCAGCACAGTCCTCAGGCTAAAGATAATGAACTGAATCTGTTAAATTAGGTAACAAAAAGAAAAACAATAAAAAATAGAAACAAAGAGCAACATAATACCAATAGATGATTTAAAAAGAAAAACATAAAAGTCACAACATGATTGTCTAATAAAAGATGAGAGTTAAAAAGGTGTTAAAAATAATCCCCACCCCTTGTGATTCTAAAAATTCATTTAACATGTTTTTTTATTGCTTTTTGGTTGTTGTTTCTTTTGGATTTTTGTTTTTGTTTTTGTTGTTTGTTTTTTTGGTAGTTTTGTTTTGTAAATAGCGCTTCATTGGCGACAAAAAAGGCACATGTAACTCTAATATAGAGAAGTTTGATATTACTACAGTTTTTAAACACTGTAAAACTTTCATCGTCATATATTGATGTATCACTTTGTGTGCTTTAAGAGGTTGTTCTCCACTCGTGAAGTCAGTTTTTTCCTTCTCCTAATCCATCCAAATGTTGGATTATAAATAATTGTTATAATTATAGGAAAATACACTGTATACACTAGACCCATTTCCAAGCCATTTGTATTATCTTATTTTACCCTATGTAAAATCTTATATAATTATACATATGTGTCTCATTGGATTTTCTCTTATGTATCTTATTTTAACCCTATGTTAAATCTTATGTTATTACACAGATATGTATCTCATTGGATTTTCTCTTACGTACGTTACGCTCTCTGATGTATTTGAAATATGGAGAGATAGTTAATCGGTACTTTGCGTGTGTTCCTTTGGTCCTAATAATACCTACAAAACAATATCCGTGTTTCATAAAATATACCCAACGAATAACTTTTCATTGTAACTTCGGGAAGGGAGCTCAGTATTGACATCATCGCAATATGATTTTTTAATGTCTTATGTTAGTCAGAAGTCAGAAGGGTTTGAGTAGTCAGGTGCTACAGTAGAAACTTCAAGGACAATGCTGGAGGGTAAGGCGTAAGTCTTGGAACACACTTGGAACACACTTGGAACACACTTGGAACACACTTGGAACACACATGGAACACACTTGGAACAAACTTGGAAGACACTTGGAACACACTTGGAACAAACTTGGAACACACTTGGAACACACATGGAACAGACGTGGAACACTTTTGGAACACACTTGGAACACACTTGGAAGACACTTGGAACACACTTGGAAGACACCAGTCTTGGGAGAGACTTGGAAGAGACGTGGAAGAAGTATTTTGAGAAGGATATGGCAAGATCAGGCCGTGGAAGGCATTAACGTAGAGAACGTGCCCAAGATAGAAAAACATGGCGCTATCTGGCTGATGGCCCATACACAGTGTCTGCTGAGAGTAGAGGGTATTAAGGAAATAACACCAAAAAAATTTATAGTGCAACGCCACGTATCAGTAACCAATTGTGATGGCCTCGATTAAAAAAAAGACTGCTAGAGACTGACCACACGTGAAGTCTTGAGCGGCTAGTAATAAATTACAAGAGGTTACTGATAAGATAAGACAAGAAAGCACAGACTACTAATCTTTATTTACTTACTCATGAAATATATATCCTTAGCTCCCCATGATTTAGGATAGCTATTAACATTAAATTCGATACTATGTTAAATATTTATTTTATGTTGCTAGCCAGCAACAAAAGCCAGGCTGCTGCGCTCGTGTTACCTTTACGCTAAATCCCAAGCCCTATCATCTTCCTTGCGCATGTAGTTCTAGAAATAATATATAATTATTTTCCTACCAGCCTCTCTCGCCACATAAGAAGCGATGGCCTGTCCTTGTCCAAAAACTTCGTCTCCAAGTTCCATGTAAGGCAGGCTTCCGAATGGTGTACCTGGAGGAAGAAGAAATTAGTTTTGCTTTTACACCGTACCATACCATGCGTATTTTGTTGTATACTTTCATCTTTACTCCTATAAATTCATAGACAATGACGATTGAATTCATTATTTCCATTCTATTGACCAACAACTCTTTCTACCCAGGATACTCCAATGTGCAAACAGGAAATAATGTACAGGATTTGTTTGAAATACTGTACCTTGAGGTGACGTAAGAAGTTAATAATTGAGGTAAAACGCACAATTGTGATAAGTTGTTTTTTTTTCTACCGTCCTCCTTTCTTTTTCCCCACAATGCCATTTCTTTCTTCGATCTTACGCCTGTTCCTTCTCTTGATAAATGTGATTCCCTTAATTATCGAATAACCTTATCTTGGACTTGAGAATTTTGTTCGTCTCCTTCCAAACACCTTTCTTTTTGTTTTCCTTTTGGTTTTGTTTTTACCTATTTTTCTTTTTCTTTCTCAACTCTCCTTTGCTTAAAAAAGTACTCATGGCCGATAGCAAAGATCGCTCCATAAGATAATATTTATTTTATATTGATCTACACGCATATCTGTTAAAGCCAAGTTTCATCAACTTATCTTCAGAAAACCCTAGATCAGAGATCTCTACCCAAATTACGATTTTTATATTGATCTACATCTAAGAGGTCCCAGCTATAAACGCTTAGATTTACAACTAAATTCTTTGAATGTTTGTTTGATTTACCTGGCTTGAACGCTGGCCAGTCCGAGAACGTGACGTGGTGGTCCACGAAGTCTCTCTTGGCGTAATGGAGAACCAGCCTGGTCACCTCAGCACGGCACCGGACGGGGAAGTAGTGCAGCTTGATGGTTGCCATGGTGATGGTTAAGAGATTGAGTGCTTGCAGGTCAGGGTATTAAATTCTGGCGATAGAGATAATTTCAAAACGATTAGTTATGTCTTGTTGTTATTGTTGTTGTTGTTATTGTTGTCATTGTTGTTGTTGTTGTTGTTGTTGTTGTTGTTGTTGCTGCTGCTGCTGTTGTTATTGTTTTGTTGGTGTTTTTTGTTTTTGTTTATTGTTGATATTTTTTGGTGGGGGTGGGGTTGTTCATTGCTATCTGAGGGAGTTCACAATCATCAAGGATCGAGAAAGCTGACGAAGTGTCACAGACGAAGAACTGAGGCGCACCACGGCTATACGCCCAGTAACTCATTTCTCTCTCACGATATAGTTATCGTCACGAACAAGGTTGTGTCATGGAAGTGTCCAGAGACTTAAAATCTTGCAAGTCTAGCTGCTGAGACATAGACAGTGATGTTGGATTCTAGAGATTCTGGCTCAATTGGTAACTATCACTGGTCTTAAGGTGAACACGATTGGATTATAAGTATCATCTTGTTGAGAAAAACCGCAGATGTAAAACTTGGCAATGTTAATACATGTAGATGGTATCGAATCTTTTCTTGTAGACTTTTGACTGAAAATTCGCACTGCGCTGTAATAAGTACAGTTTAAACTGATAAAGTTCGAACAACTGAAATGTGATACAACTGTCGTCTTCTTTTTTTTTACGACCAATTCAACGTAGTATTTCATACTGAGAGAGTGAGAGTGGTCTTATAACTACGCTTTATTGGTGTACGCTCTCCCATCGTCACTAGTTCCATATCTTTTAGGTTACTTGGTTTGTTTACGTCAAACGTAAGCAACTAAGATTATCGCAGATGGGCCACAAGACTATCGACTGGCATAATTTATGCTCTGAGAGAGTGCAACATTGAGGCAGAGTTGAGAGTTAAGTTGGTTTAGCGTCTATCGCCAGAACGATATAGGCTGTACTGTGGACAGACACAAGACTATCGTCTGACAATTCTATGTGCTGCCACACACGAGACAGGACGGGATACTATGACTCCTGTCTCGGCTGGTCACTTTATACTGACAACGACCCAACGAGTTACACTGGACAAAATTGGACAAAGACATCTGCCGATCGTGGGATTCTAACCAATCTGGAGACCAACGCTCTACCACTTGAGCCATGTCGTCCCCCAACATGGAGACAGAGTGAAGATGGTGTGGCTTGTTTCTGTCAGTCACATCATACTGACACCCATCCAAGAGTAGTAAACGAAAATGAAATTGTCGGCTAAAACCGAGTACCGAATAAAAGAGCAAAACAGGACTATACCACCTAAACCAGATCGCTCACCACTTAATCCTTCTTGCTCATATACACACATGTGAAACTGTCATTATTTTTATAGCATCTGCACTGTTGATTATACAGAGAATTTGCGAGCTTATCGAGCCCAACTTCGTCTAGTATGACAATTGTAGCGATACCTCTGTGGTAGCTGCCTTATATTGTGCAGTATTTATAGGACATGAAAACCACTCCATGGTATCAAGTTTACACCATGCGTGCTCATATTACGCAAATGTGAATTTAGTTTTCATTTCATATGGCCTTGTCTTTTTATCTCCGTTAGTTCTTTGGATTGCTTTAAAGAAACAAAAAACCCAACAAAAACATTAGAGTACAGTTTTAATGGTTCCCATTATTTTTTTCGCGGCGGGATTATAACATGTATGCGAACTAAATAACATGTTAAATAACATTTTAGACGATAGTGTTACGTTATTTGAAACCGGGGCATTGATATGATTAATTGTGTGCGTCACGAGTATACATTCTATCCTAGAGATCAAATGACAAAAAGCATCCCTTATCGTTTAATAGAGGACTGGTGTCTAAATATATTCATAATCATTTACTTAAATTCAAGAGTAATCGGCTCTGTGAAAGCTTCCGGTCTTAGCAATGGCAAAACTTAATAACACTGCATTTCCATCGGTACTTTCAATTGTAAAGATGGCATACTGATATAGCCCATCATTCTATCTTGATCTACAGCATAAACCTTGTTGCCTATGTCGACCTTTTAAAGTTTTCAGAGAGCTGTTGTTGTTCGGTTGGTTTAATGTCCAACAGCAGCAATATATATGCTATATTGTGGACGGGCCCCAAGACGGACGTCTGACAATTTTATCTGCTGCCACACACGAGACAGGGCGGGGATACCATGACTCCTGTCTCAGCCGATCACATTATACTGACACCGACCCAACCAGTAGGGAACGCAACAGCCAGGATTCGAACTCGGGACCTTTTGCTTCGTAAGCCGATGTTCTACCCCTGGACCACCGCGCCCCCCTTCAGAGAGCTACTGGTTGTTTCTCGTTAGATTTATTTTATCTTACTTCTCTGAAAATCTTTGGTCTTTACACCAGAGTAGTACTGGCTTCTAGGTCAAATTAAATTTAAATTTAATAAATATAATACCGTCCAATTAAAAATGGGATTCCGAAGTATTCATGTTAGCCTATAGTTGCTGGCCTGCTTCTCTGTATCATAATTCTATTATTTATTCTGGCTAACATGAATACTTCGGGATCCTATAGAGAAACTAGTTTGTTCACGTTCTGTAATAAAAACTTGGACAGGTCTTACTCAGCAAAGTACGATTTCTCAGTCAAGGCAAGCCGTGTGTAAAGCCCTCTAAAAGGAGCTTTCATTTTCGTGAAAGCCGATGGCAGAGTGGTTAAGCACACTGGTCTTCGCCTTGGCAAGGCCATGGGTGCCGAGTAGAAGGTGCGGGTTCGATCCCCGTCCATGTCATTTGTCTAAAAATGTGTCTTTGTCTACTTGTCTTATCTGTTGGTCTAAGCTAGACCTAGGTTTGTGGCTGTCCCTTTCTGTACTACTACTACTACTACTACTACTACTACTACTACTACTACTACTACTACTACTACTACTACTACTACTACTACTACTACTACTACTAC
>RQTK01000111.1:771926-802281 GCA_003991915.1 Elysia chlorotica | reverse complement strand
CTACTACTACTACTACTACTACTACTACTACTACTACTACTACTACTACTACTACTACTACTACTACTACTACTACTACTATAAAAATGTATCGAAAAAGGAATCAAGAGCACAACACTAAAGAGTACACCTACTCAGTTGCTAAGGACCTAAAAGTAGATGCATGTGCGCAAGTAATAGGAATAATATAATAATAAATAGAAGAATACAACAACTTAGCAACTGAGGGACACAATAAATGAAACACAACTAGAAATTTTAAAGAAAATACATTCAAACGTTTCGCCTTTAATGGCTTCGTCAATAATAAAAACAAAAGTGGAGAAAACAGTCTATTAAAAGCGTATGACTACATAGTAGATGAAGTAACCTCATCTAGATCTAGACCTAGCGCCTCAGAAATCAGAGTCGTTTTATTTTTCCAGTAGGCCTACTATAACATTTTCATTTATATACTAGGACTAGCTCATGGTCTACTGGTACAATGTCTGGGTGGAATAAAGAAGAGAATGTAATTGTCATTAGACTAGCTGACTTCATTCTTATCACAACATTGTACTTATAACCCAAAGACTAAAAGTAAGAAAGCGCACAGCCGTGTAAACTACAGTCTTGTGATAGCGGCATTACACATAAGGTAGACATCTTAGCACTTCGAGGTGGAGTGTGGAAATAGCGCCGTGGTATTTCGAAATATAAAGTGCGAAATATAAAGTGCGAAATATAAAGTGCGAAATATAAAGTGCTTTTCTCGCTGACGTATCGAGAATAAAGAATACCAGCCGATACGTCTTGCTAACATCTATTAATGGATCATTACTTACCAAGTAACGTTTGTCCACTAGCAAAAAAATGCTTTGATACGTATAAAGAAAGTAGAAGGCACTCTGTCAAAGCTAAGGCGTGGCGACAATCACTTTGCCTACACAAAGTGTCTTAACAACAAAGCGTTCTTTTGTAGACAATAAAAATCGTTAAAATAGACAATAGTTACAAAGGCGTTTATATAGTCTTCGATTCGACCACAGAAAGCAGTCTTGAGATCCACTTTCTCCGAAGCATTTTTCACCGCATGTAGAGCTGTTCCTTTTTTTGTTTTGTTTTTTGTTCATTTTTTATGTGTCTTTATGTGTAGAGCGATAATAGAAGTTTTATTACTTTTATTTGACTCTTAAGTTATTTAAAGTAACTATTATCATCCTTAATTTTTCTGACGGCCTATCTCTCTTCGTTCTCTTGATGTTTTTGTCAATTGATGTAATTATCTATCCATATATTTCAATCTATTTGCCTGTCTAGACATGCGACCGATAGATCAATATATAATTATATATCAGAAAGTATAAATAAATATACAGACGGATATTTGGATAAATGGATTGATAAATACATAGAAAGAAAGAGATATGGAATTAAAAAATATAGGTATAGATAGTTCAATGATAAATGAACAGATTGATTGGCTGATAAAGATAAAGCGAGACAGAGAGAACAAGAGAGTACATGTAGTTGTAGTTGAGTTGGTCTAACGTCCAACATCAGCACTATGTGGACTATATTTTGAACGGGCCCCAAGACTGACGTTTGACAACATTATTTGTTGCCACATACAAGACAGAGCGGGGATACCTTCACTGGTTACATTATACTGACACCGACCCAACCAGTAGGGAGCGAAATCGCCAGAGCTCGAAGCCTCGAACCACGGACTTTTTCTTTGCGTCGGAAGCCGATGTTCTAGAAAAAGAGAGACACGATAAAATATTATTGTACTGTCCTACCTTGAAAGAATAACCATTTCTTGAGACACATGTATTTAAGGCGGCGTTGTCAGCCGCTCTTTTCAGTATATTTATAAAGAGAGACAAACAGACAGACAGACAGACAGACAGAGAGGAGAGGGTAGAGGAAGAAACAGAGTCCAGGAAAGTAGTAAAAAAATAACACAATTATAGACAGAGACATTAAGTGATAACATGTAAGCTTTACACAAAAATATTAAGAGATAAATACAATATACCTCCAATCCTCATCCTTTTCAGTATACTTATAAGAGAGACAAACAGACAGACAGACAGACAGACAGACAGAGAGGAGAGGGTAGTAGTAAAAAAATAACACAATTATAGACAGTGATAACATTGAAGCTTTACAAATATTATTAAAAGATAAATAAAATATACGTCGATTCCTCATCAAATAATATTCCTCATGCATGAAAACCTCTCACCCATCAATTAGCGTTTGGCTTGTCACCATCAACTCGTAATAGTCGTCTACAGTCTGTAACGTTTCCAGTTACCGTTGTTAATAAATAAAGACCTGGCGATAAGGGAACCGATAACTAAAATGGAGACGATAGTTGAGTGAATCTGCTTATGTCCTTCTAGACGGCTATGACGGCTATGATCTGAACCGACATCCAATCATAGTTCTTCTTTAATTAATACGCTGCCAATGAGCATTCAAATAACCAAAGTGTGTGGTTACGCCTTCTGTAGGGGACGCGGTGGCCCCGGGGTAGAACATCGGCTTCCAACGCAAAAGGTCCTGGTTCGAACCCTGGCGACTTCGCTCCCTACTGGTTGGGTCGGTGTCAGTTTAATTTGACCGGCTGAGACAGGAGTCATGGTATCTTCACCCTGTCTCGTGTGTGGCAGCACATTAAATTGTCAGACGTCAGTTTTGGGGCCCGTCCACAATATATCCTATATAGTGCTGATGTTGGACGTTAGACCAACTCAACAACAACAACATCAACAACGTCATCTGTAACACCGTGTTGATCGCAAACCCTTGAATGAGAGTTTTGCCTCTCCTTCACTGAAGTTAGGGCTATTTTGTATACCATCCGGTGGCATTGTACTTTGTACTTAGTCTAGGCATGCACACAAAGACTCATATGACAAGGTATTACCAGGTTTAGAGGCTGTTTACACAGACGAATAGAATAATATAATGCTAATTGCTACTCACAGAGCAACTATGTTCAGATGAAGCGGAGTAATGGCAAGCACTTAAAAACTTATCTTAACACTATCGTTTGTAAGGAAGCTTGTAATTGGCAAGCAGTTCACAAGAGAAACTATTTAGTAAACGCTAATTGCTCTTTCACGATCTACTTTATTTTAGATCGAAACCATAATAAAATCGAAGCTGCCATTTTGTCGTCCACTGTATGTGGTCAATGCCCAATCTAAGGTCAAGGTTCAAAGTGTTGAAAGACATAAGGCGCAACGGAAAATTTTACATCGGTTTCTGCAAACAAACAAAACTTGATTTATCTATCTAACTCTTTTTCTCACTTTCTCTCTCTCTCTCCTCTCTCTCTCTCTCTCTCTCTCAGAGATAGAAAGAGAATAAAAGAATGCGATAGGGAGTAAAGAGGAAATGTACGTATTTCAGACAAGTTCTTTGCATTCATACACCAGATGCTTTTTAATTCGTGTAATTCTAAACAGTGTACTGTGCATACGTCCCAGAAATTATCTATGGTCTTAATAGCGTTGGATTTTTTTGGTTTTATTTTGCTTCATGTGCTTATTGAACAAGCTATGCTGATAAAGCGTAAAAATGATCTTCATTATTATTATTATTATTATGTATTATTCAAAAATCCACAATGAACAAGCTCATCTATAAAACAAAACAAAAAAACTTTGCTTGTAGCTCAACGTATTATAAACTCAGACTCGTCTGATGTTTTTCTGCAAGCAAAAAGGCTAACGACGCGTTGCAATCTCACATATGGTTCACGTTAATACTCAAATGTGTTTATACTTTTACAAGTCAAAATCTCAGTTCAAGTTGTTAGTAAAAAAACAACAAAACATACAACAATCAGCGAAATCTGTAATCACTTAACCTTTCCCCTTCCTTAAAGAAACGTGTATTCTCATCTGGGTTACCTCAAAACGTTTTAAAGAACAGCTAGAGTTTGAAAAAGTCAATAGCGTCAGGTGTTGGTTTTATACCCCACTAATGGATTGCTTAAAACTCATCTTCATACTAACGATGGTCTTGATGGATTCTAATGATCAAGCTCTCGGAACGTGTAATGGGGATTTACACAAAAATCGATGGGCCTTAAAAACAGAATGATAATAAACCGAAAAGCTGTTAATATGTTTGAGCGATTGTGCAATCTCAGTTGTTTAATACTAATAGAAACGTCGTTTTTAGCGGTAACTAGTATTGTGAAATATCAATCTAAATACGTGAGGCAACCAGCGTGAATCCGGTCCAGTCGCCATTATAAGTTTTGATCTAGATCTCTCGAAACATTAAAAAAGTACTATAACTTTATAGCCTTTTTTAATTTTTTAAAATAATTTAAATATCTCTAGTTCTACAAATGATAGAGTAATAGGGGGCGCGGTGGTCTTGGGGTAGAACATCGGCTTCCGTCGCAAACGGTCCAGGTTCGAGCCCTAGCGATTTCGCTCCCTTCTGGTTGGGTCGGTGTCAGTGTAATGTGACCAGCTAAAGTAGGAGTCATGGCATCCCCGTCCTGTCTCGTGTGTGGCAGTACAGGCGAATTTGTTAGACATGAGCTTGGGGATCTGTCCGCGATATTGCCTCGATGCTGATGGTGGGCGTTCCGAAATCAAGATACTAAATTAAACCCAACTTATTTTTCTCTTTGAGATTGCTGGGGTATGATTTCAAATTGCATATGAGCAAATTTGTTTGTCCAAATATTTTTATTTTGAAACTAGACCTAAATCTGTTTAGTAATGAAACAAAATAATTCATATAGAGCAGGGATTCAACCATCAAATGAAACATTAGAATTTCCTCCATTCACATTGGACCCCTTCAATCCTCTTCAAAACAGGCTTAAAAGATGTGCACAAAAAAGATAAATTGCTGCAATTTAAAAAACGACAGATTGCAACATGCACATACTGAAGTCTGTAATTTTTATTTTAATCATCATAGACGTTTACAACTGTCAACTTCCTGTTGGAAATTGGGCTCGTATTTCCCATAAATGTATCATTTTTTCCGAACAATTCCAAGTTAGCCTTAATCAGGGAACAAAATAAAAAGAAGAAATTTAACATAACAATATCAGTGAAGAGGTTGTGTTTCGAAAAGTTAAAGTTGCTGGGGTAGTAATATTGAATTTCATTTTGAATTCCACAAGCAGTGTAAAAAAAACAAATATTAGATTTATTTTTATTTTTAGCCTATCCAGAGAATTGAAAAACCAAATAAGTTAACCGTCCTTTGGTGTTTTTTTTTCTTATGTTTTCGGAACAGAGGTAATAAAGCTAAAATTAGCTTACTTACAGTACTGAAAAATGAATTCATACGTGCACAGATTTTAGTCCTTTAGGAAGGGATTATTTGGAAAGAAGAAAAATGCAATTAAGTGACTTTGTGGATATCAATATCTAATCTCTGTTCCATTCGTCATACTGATTGTGCTTTAGTTACTTTGGTGGAAACTTCAAAATGGCCCTCTGTTATTTTAACATTGATTACGTTTTTTAAGCATGATCTTAAGCAGGTTGGTTGGTTGGTTGGGTTTGTTTAACGTCCAGCAGCAGCACTATATAGGCTATATTGTGGACGGACGGGCCCCAAGACGGACGTCTGACAATTTTATGTGCTGCCACACACGAGACAGGGCGGGGATACCATGAATCCTGTTTAAGCCGGTCACATTATACTGACACCGACCCAACCAGTACGAATCTTAAGCAGACTGAACCTTAGAGTGGGAACCCGGAACTTGGCCAGTCACATTGTACGAACACCGAGCTGTCCAGTAGGTAAACAACGTGACGGCCAATGTAGGAATGGAACCCGCAACCTTCTGATTAGAACAAGCACGCCCAACCCTTAGATCAGCGTACCCACCTGATTGTGTTTGGCATTCCCTATAGAGGAAGGGAGAGATATCTCTCCTTCTCTCCGGGTTTAACGTCTCCTAGGTTCCCCTGGGGGATCCTATACGGCGATGATTGTGTTTGATACCGTAGCTACTTATAAAGAACAGAAGGGCAACAGAAATTAGCCCAAGTTGAAGAAACGTACCTTTTATGTTTTGACGATACCTAGTTCTTGATTTTTTTAAAAATAATAAGCTGTGCGAAAACAAAAAAGACATGATTATTTATCAAGGTACCGTTAAATGTGCCAGGAACCGTAACTAATTATTAAAAGAGAACTAAGGGAAATAATCCCAAGTGTAAGATAGGCCTATGTACCTGTTATGCCATGAATAATACATTGTCACATACGACATAAAAACCTATGTAACAAAAGTAAACATGTTTATCCAGGTTCTGTAGATGAGCTTTATGTTAATCTACTGCATAATTATAAACTTCAACCCGTTGGTAGTCCGCCGTCTCCGATTGTGACAACAATGTGCCAGACAAGGTGTAAGCTACTATAACGTTGTTCTTACGAAATTTAAGATAACAAAAATTTTCAAAAGGAAAACAAAATCTACTACTACATAAGACTATTACGTAATGAAAAAAATGAAATAAATTAAATCCCAATTGTGGCTTCTCTTTTTTTACTCTTTGTAAAATCAAAACCCTCATCATAAAAATATTTTCACCAATACCACACGGTTCTTAAGATATGTTGACATCTCTATATCTCTCATTTTGAGTTTGCCATGGATGTTTCTAGGGGTCATCATTAATATTTCAAGAGTTATTTCCCTGCAGATTCTAAGTTACCGCGATTTCTGGGCCCCCAAATCTCCTGGCCGGAAGAATGTTGCATTTATAAACAGCTCATTCCAGTTGTCGAACGTGTCTGGAAATACAACCTGGGCCCAAAATAATTTGAATAAGTGTTAACAAGGGTTCAATGAGCCGAAAAAGTAAGCTAGAGGAAGGCTGTTTTAACACATGCAAGTTTGGAAAGAGAGAGATAGGACATTTTGAAGAGAAAATGACAGAAAAATGATAAAAATCTTCTTGTGATTGTTTTTATCGGATCAATTAATGTTCAATACAACGTTTTAACATGGAGTTCCTGCAATGCATCTAAAAAACTACACAAAAGTCATTATAATTATGATATATTAAAACACGCAAGAAAAAGAAAAAGACGACGACAGGTTAAAAACTTGGGAGGCCCTTACAGCATACATTAGCTTTTTAGTACGATAACTAGTTGAACATGTCACACTTTGAAATAAAATTCAGGGAGTATATAATTACAGCAACGCAATGGTGGAGTCAAAATAAAGTAATCATTTTGTGTTACATATCTGCTCAATTATACTATACTGAGCTTAAAATATCAATAATAATAATAATAATACATGGCTTTTATTTAGTGCAACACCCAAGACAATGTCTGGCTCAGTGCGCCTTTACAAAGTGTTTAAAATCACAATGAACGTACAATTAACATATAAATATCATTATCGTAGTGATTAGAAAATACAGATAATAAAGAACTTTCATTTTATAAATAAATATCATTATCGTAGTGATTAAAAATACAGATAATAAAGATCATCATTAAAATTAACGAACAATAATTAGGTCTCAGCATCTATTTCTTTAAAAATTACAGAGAGTAAAATTCCAATAACAATACACAAAATAAAAATATGAAAGTGTATACACAAATTAGTGCCTAAGACATAATCATTGTAGATATAAGAGCCAAATGACACCTTAAAGGGAAATTATGCGTTAAAAAGATGTGTTTTAGTTGCTTTTTAAATGTGTCAATGGGTCCCTTCACACAATCCTTGTGGTAAAGCATTCCACACTCTTGGGGCACAGTATCCGAATGATTTTTCGCCCACTGTCTTGAGACGCATTCTTGGTATGACAAGAGCAGTGGGGTCAGTTGCTGATCTTAACTGTCTTTTTGGAATATAAGCTTTAACTAAATTTTGAATGTATTGTGGGGCGGTTCCATGGACACACTTATAGCATATTGTGCACATATATAACTATATATCGATAGTTATTATAACTTAGTTCTGTATATACAGGTTATAAGATGCTACCTTGAGTGTCAATATATGGAATAGATCTAGATATGGCTAAATCACTAACGACAACAGTGGTGATATAATAGTTATCTCCACTGTAGAATATACCTAGAAATAAGGGCAACAAGAATGAAGTTCTCTAGTTTTTTCCATGTAACTTTATCAACTGATGTGAAGACCAATGCTCTCACACGTGAGCTAATTCGCCTTACGTGAACGTGCGGTGCAACAGGGAGTAATAACAAAATGAAGGTGCTGAATTTTAATATATTAAATCTAGAATCTATATGTTGACATCTCTATATCTCTCATTTTGAGTTTGCCATGGATGTTTCTAGGGGTCATCATTAATATTTCAAGAGTTATTTCCCCTGCAGATTCTATCATATATATATATATACAATCTGGGGTCCCTTTCATACGAACAGTTTGAATCATAGCTTGGGTTGAATACAATGTAATTGTCTGTAAGCTGATTATTTTTGAAAGGGGAACTTTTAGAACCTTTCATATATTTTTGATTTTCCTTTTTTTTATGAAATGAAAATATCTTTTCTCTTCTTTTTTTTAATTTCTTTCTTTCTCTCTCTCTTTTTTCTTCTTTCTTCGTTATTCTCTTTATATTTTCTTCCTTTAATTTTTTTTTATTATTTTTCTTTCTAAAAAAAAATGATTCTCTCTTTCTCTCTCTCTCTCTCTCTCTCTCTCTCTCTCTCTCTCTCTCTCTCTTTTTCTTTTCATATATATTATATCTAGACAGCTGCGCTACTACTGCTGCTAATATCTGACAGATTTCACCCTTTCAAGCAAATGATTTGTTTAATGTCTCCTAGGTTCCTATGGGGAGTCCAATACGACGACTGGCCCCAAGACTTACGTCTGACAGTTTAATGTACCATGACTCCTGTTTCAGCCGCTCACATTTTACTGTTACCGCCGACCCAACCAGTTACAGGGGACTAAATTCGAAAAAAAAAGCTGCAGATCGGATTCGAACCCCGCACCTCCTGATGTGAAGACCAATGCTCTCCCACGTGAGCTAATTCGCCTTACGTGAACTTGCGGTGCAACAGGGAGTAATAACAAAATGAAAGTGCTGAATTTTAATATATTAAATCTAGAATCTAGATCTACAATGTATTAAACCCTTTTCATAAGTTAAGCCTTGATTGCAGATTTAGATAGATTGCTTATGTAAGCCTAGATTCTAGATCTAGATATATTGCTGGAGTCCAGTGCCATTAGAACATTCGGTAGTTAATGACGCTTTGAAAAAGACGATCCGGAGATTTTAAGGCGGGCTATTTTTTATTTTTTATTATAATAAATTTTTGAAAAAAATTAAACAATATATATATTTATATATATTAATGCTCTCACTGCACTGTTTCGTTAGAACGATTGGTTTTATTGTTTAAATATGGAACAAAGCGTACTTTAAGCAACTTAATGGCGTGCGGCACTGATGCAATCAACATTGCATTTACTTCTTGTGACGTCTCATAACAATTTAATTATCGCATAGCCTTCACTTTACGGTGTTATTACAGATAGGAACATCAAGAGGAAAATCCATTTTAAATAATCATCTTCCCTGGATCAGTTTTCGGCACATACAGTGGTGTCTTGTGTGAATTTTTATGACATTTCGGTGATTATTATAAGTTTTTTTTTTTCAAATTTAGAAATATATAATCGCTGAGTTAGTTTTAAAACTTAATATTTTTGACGGAAATTCAGACATGCATGGTTATCTTCATTGGAGCGCGTACTAATTCCTTTAAATGGTGTGATGTGCATGAAAATTACTCTTTTTTTATAAAGGGACGCGACTCAATAAAAAGGCAATGGGTAGGATCAACAGAGTTATGCTTAAATATGTCCTTAGAGTTTATACGTCTGGTTCGTATTATAAATTTTGTTGTTGTTGTTGGTTGTCTGCGATGAATTTGCATATCCACAGCAACAAAATTATCTTATTTTAGGCGAATTTACATATTGGAATCCTTGTAAAAAAAGCTATTCAACAAATCTTCTTCAAAAAATCTGTATTCTAATGTCGACTACAATGTAATGAACATTTTCATGTCTCCTGTATTAAAAATTAACCATGTTTTGTAATTACATGTTTTGGAGAAACATATCAAAACCCTATCTCAAAGAGTAGAAAATAGAAAGAAAGCTGTGTATGTAATTTGTTTTCTTTCCCATATGTTTTGATCTTGTTAAATTAAATCAAATTATAGAAACAGTTTCTATTGGATATTAAAGGCTTGTCCTGTCTTATATTATCTTACACACATTTATAATGATTAATATATTATGATCTCAGTTCGTTTTTGCTCGGAGGCGTCCTAATATTAACATTTTTTTTGTTTAAATGCTACCACAATTTCGTTGTTAACATATCTGGGTCGCAGAACTGTTTTCATTTCAGAATGAGTGATGTGCACGATTCCAAAAAAAGGCCAATTGAGTTGGTTTAACGTCCAACATCAGCACTATATAGACTATATTGTGGACTAGCCCCAAGACTGACGTCTGACAATTTTATGTACTGCCACACACAAGACAGGGCGGGGATACCACGACTCCTGTCTCAGCTGGTCACATGAAACTGACTTCGACCCAACCAGTAGGTAGCGCAATCGCCAGGGCTTGAACCCAGACCTTTTGCGTCGGAAGCCGCAACACCTTTTGATTGGGTTTAAGACCGAATAAAATATTTATTTGTATGCTTAAAAGGTGCGTATATAATTGAATCAATAAAAAGTGATTCATTATGTATTATTTGCAAGTCGATTGAAAAAGCCATTTCTATTTAATGTGCATTACAAAAATGTATTTTATTTTTATATGAATCATGTTGGAACTACATTTTACTGTCAGTATTGTTTTCTGTGCTGGCTGCACTTTTTCAAGGCCTATGGAAAAAAATTGCAGTTATGTTTTTTCTTAATGGTGCTTATAATGAATACAAATAGATAAAACGGACGAAACAACAATATCAAAAAAGAAAACAAAAAAGGAACAAAATAAATATTCTACACGAAAATTGTAATCCAACAAAGTAAAAAAGAACAACAACAACAACAACAACAACAAACGGCAGCAGCCACAACAACGAATTATTGTTGCAGCAAATGATGAAAATGAAAAAAAAATGAAGTGTTAAGAATATTATTGTTTTTTTTTGTTGTTTCTAAATCCGTGGTTAATTTGCTTGATTAGGGTATGTTCTAATAGTTCTACCAAAAAAAAAACAACAACACTTTTTCACGATTCTAGAGTACAAAGTTCAAGGATTCTAACTAAAATTAGACAGCAGATTTAAATGCACCATTTACTATGCACTTAGCTGTCATAGTGAAGGGGCCAAATCTTTTTTTCTTTTTACTAAATCTCCCTATTTCCTAACACGTTTGTTTTTCGCCCATGACCACCAAAGTACTAGATGTCACCAGCCGTATAATTAGCGATTTTCGTTTTATACACCCAGTGACTTTCAGCGTCTAACTTGCTTTCTCTTTAACCGCTCATAATAATAGATCTATCGCTATTGGGGTTTCGGTTAGGAATGTTAATAGCACCAAACGCAATACAAATTGAGCTCATTAAATTTTTACGCTGATGTAGGTCTATGCACTTTCCAAAAGGTAGCATTGGAGGACATTTCTTTTGATCTTGCACCTTCTCTTGGTGCTCTAATTATTTATACAAGACAAATCATTGCGCCCCTTTATTTCAAGAATCAAAAAGTTCCTAAATAATTGCACTAGGAGTCAACACGGCATGGCTCGGTATATTTTGTAGTAGTTTGTGGATCTTTAGCTCTGTAGCTCTGTAAATCTGTAGCCATTATCTCTTTATCCCTGTAGCTCTTTAGTTTTATAGCTCTCAATCTCTGAAGTATTTCATAGATCTTTATTTTGACAGATCTATAGCTCTGTAGCTCTGTAACTCTGTAGCCCTGTATCTATATATCCCTGTGGCTCTTTAGTTTTGCATTTCTGAATCTCCGTAGTAGTTTGTAGATCTTTATCTTTGTAGCTCTGTAGCCTTGTAGCCCTCTATCTTTTTATCCCTGTAGCTTTTTAGTTTTGTAGCTCTCTATCTCTGTAGTAGCTTGTAGATCTTTATAGCGGGAGATCTATAGCTCTATAACTCGGTAGCTCTGTAGCCCTATATCTGTACCTGTTGCTTTTTAGCTCTGAAGTTCTGTAGTACTATAGGTTTGTAGCTATGTAGTTCTGTAGCTTTGTAGATATTTAGCTTGGTAGCATTATAGATCTTTAGCTCTGTAAATCTCTAGCCCTGTATTTCTCTTTATTCCTGTAGCTGTGTAGCTGTGTAGCTGTGTAGCTCAGTAGTCATGTAGCTTTGTGGATCTTTAGCTTGGTAGCACTATAGTTCTGTAGCTTTGTAAATCTCTAGCCCTGTATCTCTTTATTCCTGTAGCTCTGTAGCTCTGTAATCGTGTTGCTTTGTAAATCTTTAGCTCCCTAGCACTATAGCTCTGTGTCTCAGTAGTCTTGTACCTTTGTAGATCTTTAGCTACGTATCTCTATAACTCTGTAGTTCCGTATTTCTGTAGCTTTATAGATCCTTAGCTCGGTAGCTGTGTAGTTCTATATCTTTGTACTTTTGTAGGTCTTTAGATTTTTAGCTCTGTACCTCTCTACCTCACGCCCTGTTATTTGCCTTATCTGGTTTACCTCGTATTTTGCTTTTAAGTATACACCGCTTCATTCTTAACATAATATTAATATTTTTTGCAACAGCGCCTTTTGCTAGTAAAAGCAAGCATCTAATAAACTATTTAAAACGGAGCTGATTTTCAATGTGAACTGACTTCGATACAAAAGGGAAATAAATTTGGAGCAGTATAAGTAGTAGATCTATCTACTCTGCTTCTCTCCTATATTTTTTCGCAGTTTTTTCCCTCTAAAAATGTTACAAGTCATTTATACTTATTCTATTGTTCAACGTTCATATATGCAATAATTTGAAATCCTGGCATAGTAGCAACCACTTTTAGCCAATACAATATTTACTACGTATCTTGCCTCTATTTTGTATCTGTACCCACAATCACCTCGTCTCTATTTTGTATCTGTACCCACAACCATCACGTCTCTATTTTGTATCTGTACCCATATTTTTTTCAGCTTCGAAAATGAATGTCACAACTTCGTTCTTTCGTTTCTGCCTCTGAATTTATGTGCATGTGATTGTTTGTTCTCTCTATCTCGCTAAAGAAGTCTGACCTAGGTTTACAGACTTTCCAACTTGTAAAGAAAAGCCGTCTTACTCCCTCCCTTTCTCCCCTCCCCGTCTTTATTCTCCGTTTCCGTCCCTGTCTTTCCAGCTTTCTATTTCTCTTCTAAACTGTCTCATAGTGCTGTATCGCTCTCTACTCCTTTTCATTAGAACTATTTCCCTGTCTTTTTCAATGCAAAATCCTGTCGCGCTAAAATTTAATACCATAATATACCGTCGCATGATAAGCGACATTGATATAACACACGCAAAGATGAAACTTTAGCTTTCGGCACTTTTTAATGCACTATTTCTTTTAACATATCGCAATTTTTTCTGTAAAGAGCAGTACTAAGTGAGGTTAAAATATTGCTTTTGCTTCCTGTATACCTTATACATGTAAAAGTATTCTAAGAAAATATATGTTTTTAAAGTTTGAATCAAATTCCGAAGAAATGGGACCTGGTCCAACACAGTCAAGTTAATATCGTCTGTCACTGGTGATAACCTTATGTGGGGTTTGATGTGCTTTCATTTTTACCATACGTATTCAACATAGGGAACGGTTAAACCCACTGTTTTGTAACCCTCCCCTTACTCTAACGATGCCTACCGCAGCTTTCTACTTCTATTCTTGCGTGTCTTCCTACGGTTCATACAAGGCTCTGAACATCCGCTGCAGGCTATATCTCTCCGATGTAGTTGTAGTTGAGTTGGTTTAACGCCCTACATCAGCACTATATAGATTATATTGTAGACGGGTCCCAGGACTGACGTGAGACAATTTTATATGCTGCCACACACAAGGCAGGGTGGAGGTGCTATGGCTTCTGTCTGAGCCGATCACATTAAACTGACACGACCCAACCAGAAGGGAGCGAAATCGCATGGGCTCGAACCCGGCACTTTTGCGTCGGAAGCCGAAGTTCTACACCAGGGCCACCGCGCCCCCTATCTCTCCGATGTAAAACTCAAATTCATACGCTACTCTGCTTTTCAAATCATGGTAAATAATTCCTTTTTCCGAACAACAGTCATAATCGTACCATATGCATGTTTGTTCGCCTTCTGTGTATTCTCACTCTGTGACTTCCAATCGGGGATTGATTCTTTCTGTCCATCTGCTGTCTTTTGATTGGGCCCTAACTCGTCCATTTCGTCTTCTGTTCTGTTACAAAGTACATTTACTATAATGTTTGCGTTATTAGTACTGGGGCGGTGAATTGTACTTTGGTGCTCATAATTCCTATTCTTACTTAACTGTCTCCTAAGTTTGTTTCTTTGTTTTGTTGCATCAGAACTGTATATGATACATTGTAGACAGGCCCCAAGACTGACGTCTGACAGTTTACGTTCATACAGTAGAAACTTGAAATATTTTGACTTCCTCAAGTAGTTGTTGTAGAAGTTGAGTTGGTTTAACAGCCAACGTCAGCACAATAAATGCTATATTGTAAAGGGGCCCCAAGAATGACGTCTGACAGTTTACGTGCAGACAAACACGAGACAGGGCCGGGAGACCTGGACTCATGTCTCATCCGGTTACATTAAACTGACAATGAATCAACCAGTAGGGGACGAAATCGGAAAATACATTTTTTACCGATCGTGGGGTTAGAACCGCGGACCTTCTGGTCTGGAAACGAACGCTCTACCCCATAAACCAGTATTACGTACGTTACACGCATGCCCCTTGTAAAGTTGTATGTAATCCTCAAATATCTTTTTTTACTCTAAAATAGAGATCCATAGAAATTCCGCCTCCTACGTAAAACAGTAAAAAACGCAACGCACGCATAGTATAATTCGAGGACAGAATAAAAAAGAACAAAATTGAAAATAAAACATATCAAAACAAACAGCATCAAACCACGATGTTAACCACGTTTGGGAAAAAGATAATAATTATATAAATGATGCGAAGTGAAGAAAACTGAGTTTGTAATCATCTTCTCCTGGCATAAATGGTCGATGCCAGAGCAAGTTGGGCTGAAATTGCTGCCAAAAGATTGCAATGTTAAAAAACAACAATTGCGTTTAATATGTTTTCCTGGTTGCTGTTTTTTTTTTTACATTCTCTTTTCCTCTCTTCTTTTTTTTCAAATTATTGTCAAACTAAATTTTGTCCACATTTCTTATTCTTGCTGTCAAGATTTTTGTCTTTTTTTAACCTTTTGTTTATTCTTCCAAAGCTATCATTTTCTAACTCCTTATATATCTCTCTATAAAATATTCCTGACCTCTTTCTGTATTTCCATTACTTTTTTGTGTTTTTTGATTATTTTTTTTAATTTCGTTGTTTTTCTAAATGTCTTTGTCGTTTCCATTTTCTTTCGACAAGGGAAAAAGATCGAACAAATCATTTATTTTAATCTAAAAAAAATCTACGATTCGCATTTATAACAAAGACAAAACTAACACTTGTGAGTGTCAATAATATTTTTTTATGAAAATTAAAGACATTTTTTTCCAACATGACCCATGGAGTCAACAAAGAGCTTACGTAAATGTTAAACGGACAAAGTCTTGTATGAACTTGGTCTTACCATTATCTGACGAAAAAAAAATTGCTAGATCTTGAATCTGCGTGATAGTTTGGAAAACAAATCTTTGTTACTACAGCGTTGATCGTTTAATAAATTTCAAAATACTGTTTTTTTGAAAGTACACAAAGATCGACTAAGTGAAATCCTAATTTATCACATACTATTCATTTCGTATATCACACGCATTTGTTGGATTTGGAACGGGTTTTCGGGTAGTGAAATTGAAGATAATTAGTTTTCAAATAAAATACGATTCTATGAACATAATTTAAAAGTTCAAAATGATGAGAACTCAATGCCATTATTATAGAAGAAAACAAGGGGTCGCCGACTTTCAAAAAATTATATTACGCCCCAAATCTGCTACATACTTTGGAGTATAAATGTGTTAATCATATGCACTGAATTTATACCTCAAATTAATAACCCGTACTGAGAAATAACGAACAATTTCAAATATATCCTATTGATTTTTTGTAACATTTATCGACAACAACATTTTAACACATGCAAAGTTTATTTAAACTGCGTCTCACCTTTGCTGTCCATTATTTGCCTAAGTTTATCATTAAAACACATACACCACTGAAATAATAGCAATGCCGCTTTAACACAGAAAACATAATTATAATTATTGCAAAATACATGTACAGGAAATGAATGGAACCACTTAGACTGTTCTTAGGGAAATAGTCGATGAACTAAGTCAAAATGGATTTGTTTGTCGAACACATCCTGGTTATTTGACAAAGCCTAGTGAATTGTGTTGAATTGTTTTCCTTTATTGAGAATTAATAAGGAGGAAGACGAATTTATTCTGGCAAGTAGAAGTACACATTTTCAAACATACGGCTAAAAAATCAAATTTAGTATTCTTCACCAACAAGTTATATCGAAATTGATACAGTTGTTTTTGCCAGTGGTATTCAATAATAATAGAATTCATTAATTTTTTTAAACTAATCGAACATTTTTTGTGTTCCAAGATAAGCTATGCCCTGGCCATTGCATCGTGAAACAGTCAGTGGAGAGCCATTGATTGTAGGATGATCTGTAGCGTTGTCTCTTTCGAAAAAAGATGTCTTTAAGAGCGTTTCACTCTTGCGTTAAGAATTATTTTCCCTTCAAACCATCTGTAGGAAAGTCTTCTCAAAAAGATGTTTTGAAGAGTGTTCCATTACAAATTAGGTTAAGAATTATTTCCCTTCAAACCTTCTGTAGGAAAGTTTTCAATCGAAACTGTTTCACAGGCCGTCCCTGAAAATGAAATCCTTAATATTATTTTTGGAGTTCAGTAAAAAATGGTTATATTTATGGTCAATATGTTCTACTTTTTTTTCAATATAGGCGTTACTGTGCTGACGTACCGTAAAAACACTCTTTTTTAAACAAACAGCTATGTTGTTTTCTTTGGATCCTAAGCCCATTTTGGTTTGATCTATATGTTCTGCTACAAACATTTCTAACGAACATTTTTTCCTATGTACAGAATTTAAAAAAATCAATTCTGAACTTCGTTAGCGAAATAATTTTAGGCCCCATGCCACATGCAGACATAAACGGGTAATTTTGGAAGATATATCAATGAATGAAGTTTTACATGGCGGCTTGTAACAAGAAAAAAATTAATACCTTTCACAAAAATTCGAAGAGTTTAATTTAATCCAAATAAATGGGCATCCTTTTTAAAATTGACTAAATCGATTGACGAAATACTGGGTTTTTATCGGACAGATACGTAATTATAGTGTGATAGATAAGACGACAAAGTCCCGTCCGATGCGCAGATTAATATTTCCTGTCTGCGTCATTATATATACTACGTTGTGCATGTACTTACTATACTAAACTTGAATTGGTGATTAAATAAAGTGCATTCGAATGAAGTAAAGCAAAAAGTAAATCTCAATGTTTGATACACCTTCATCACCAAGGCGCACGATGTTTAGATTGTAACAGTCTTTCCCCTCTCGTGGGATGGATGAGTTTGGATCTAAGTCACTAAGCGCCCTGAACCAATGAGCAAGAGGTTCGTGGTTCGAATCTCGTTTGAATCTCGGCTGGTGCCCTGTGTCCGAATAAGGCTCTTTACGAACTCTATTAAATGTTTTCAAATTATGAGATAATGTTTAATTATTATGATGGGCGTGGTTCAAGCACACCGGTACTGCTGGTTCGAAAGTGCGCGATCTACTATTGGACCACCGCGCTCCCCTGCCTTTCTTATGGCTACTGATTTTTTGTTTGTTTTGCAGGACTGCTTATTGCCGTTTTCATGATCTCTCTCTCTCTCTCTGTCTCTCTGTCTCTCTGTCTCTCTCTCTCTCTCTCTCTCTCTCTCTCTCTCTCTCTCTCTCTTTCGCTCTCTTTCTCTCTGTCTTTCTCTCTCTGTCTCCGTATCTTCCTCTCTTTCACCCTCTGTCTGTCTGTCTCTGTCTCTGTCTATGTCTATGTCTCTGTCTGTCTCTGTCTGTCTGTCTGTCTGACTGACTCTCTCTCTCTTTCTCTCTCTCTCTCTCTCTCTCTCTCTCTCTCTCTCTCTCTCTCTCTCTCTCTCTCTCTCTCTCTCTCTCTCTCTCTCTCTCTTTTTTTCTCTTTCAACCTCTATGTCTATCTCAACCCCCGTTTCCACCCCTATCTCTTTGCCTCGCCCTAATTCCTGTAATTTCCTGAACATCGTTTCAATCCTGGAACTAGTTCTTTCACTCATCAAGCTTACAACTAGCGCCTTGTTAACCCCAACTCCAAACCTTACCAAGAAAACAAATCGTTCCCCAGTAAGCGCTCTAAATGATAATTATTATCTTCTACTATTGGTAAACAGTGAGAGAAAAAAATGTTAATTGTATTTATCAGGAAGTGAGCGATACCAAATCACTACCCAGGCGGCGGGTTAAAACAATTAGGGGCCTACTACATTACTGATGTTCGTCATTTATGTGCTTGAGCATTGATTTTGACTTAATCTTTTCTACTTGTTTGAATTTTCAGCCAAACAATGAGATAGTTGTGTACATCAGTCAAATCATATTATTTGCAGCATTTTTTAATACAAACAACCGTACCGTCATACAAAGAGAGACTAAGGACTATGTGTTTGAAAAACAAATAGAATATGTCATGACTTTGGAAAACCACTGCAACCTAATGATTAGAAATTGAAAGCAAAACAAAACAAAAGAATGATAGAAGCAATAAGAAAAACGAAGAAGGCGACGTGTGTTGTTCCCCCTCTTCCTCATGCTACTACAACTAATACTACCACTAATAGTACATACACATCATGTACTTTTACTACTACTACTACTACTACTACTACTACTACTACTACTACTACTACTACTACTACTACTACTACTACTACTACTACTACTACTACTGGGGGGCGCGGTGCTCCAGGGGTAGAACATCGGCTTCCGACGCAAAAGGTCCCGAGTTCGAATCCTGGCTGTTGCATTCCCTACTGGTTGGGTCGGTGTCAGTATAATGTGACCGGCTGAGACAGGAGTCATGGTATCCCCGCCCTGTCTCGTGTGTGGCAGCACATAAAATTGTCAGACGTCCGTCTTGGGGCCCGTCCACAATATAGCCTATATAGTGCTGCTGTTGGACGTTAAAACAACCCAACCAACCAACCATCAACTACTATTACAACAACCACATGATGATGATGATGATGATGATGATGATGATGATGATGATGATGATGATGATGATGATGATGATGATGATGATGATGATGATGATGATGAACTACTACTACTACTACTACTACTACTACTACTACTACTACTACTACTACTACTACTACTACTACTACTACTACTACTACTACTACATAATTATACTTATGCCAATTGACAATAAATAAACATCAACACACAGGAAACCAATAAGTGCTATGAAAAAAGAAACAACAATTGGCAAGATAGTTATGTCATAGAAGACGGGCATGTACATTTCCTCGTTAAATAACAAGGGCTAAATATACGCCTTGAGCAGCGGTTTAACGAAAAAATAATAATCTAGCCTTACACAGAAATGCTGCAAACGACTCTGTTGTGAGGGGTAATCGAGAAAAAGAGGTCCCAGCAATATAAGATAAATCAAGGTTTTTTTTTGTTCTACCCGCCTTCGGGAATGTAGGTCTGAATTAATGCTTGATCAAGACAATGCTTTGAAACAATCTGCCGTTTCCCTGATTGGTGATACTCTAAAAACGCGATCCCCATCTTGTACAGGAGGCCTGGATTTTCACGTGTTGTCGGCCCTCACTCACTGATAAGAGCAAACCTGACACTTTATCGCAGCATGTGGTGTTCGATCATTGTAAATTTCAAATTCTCTTTTTTCTTGTGATCAGTCTAAGCAGACTAATTTTTACTTTAATTAACTGAATTTCAGAAAACACAAGTTGTAACGTGCTTTTAGATCGGACGTGAAGTAGGCTTTTCGTGAAAATGGACGAACATTATTTTGCGCCTTGTGGGATAAGAGACCTTGACTTTTAGATGCAACTACACTGAATCGCCTTGCCACCCAAAGAGAGATAAATCAAAGGATTTTATGTCTACCCGCCTTCGGGAATGTAGGTCTGAATTAATGCTTGATCAAGACAATGCTTTGAAACAATGTGCAGTTTCCCTGATTGACGATACTCTAAAAACGCGATCCCCATCTTGTAGAGAAGGCTTAGATTTTCACGTGTTGTCGGCCCTCACTGATTAGATCAAACGTGACTCTTTATCACAGCATGTGGTGTTTGGTCGTTGTAAATTTCAGTTTCTCTTTTTTCTTTTGATCAGTCTAAGCAGGGCTAGCTTTTACTTCAGTTCACTGAAATCTAGCAAGCGCAACCTTGAACGAAATCAGTAACGAGCTTTCATATCTATGGGTGAAATTGCGAACTAACCAAACTTTTTACGCTGTTTGAACTGGAGTTAAAAGTTAACACTTATTGAAATCGCTATGTTCAAGGCAAACGTTACTGGGTAATTGATTTTGTTTAACCATTTTAATAGTTTAAGTGTCTGATAAATTTCGGCCCCTTTCCACGCGTTTACCATGCTCTCAGATCTTAACATGGAATAAACATTGATGGTGTCAGGAGATAACACGTTTTGTCGGTCACTATCATACTAAGACCTTTATTTTTAAATGTTTGTTAGTGCTGTTTTTAGGTTGATAAAGTAACTGTTGCTATGGTTGTTTCTGTTGTTAATGTTTTTTGTTATTACTGCTGCACGACTACTTGTACTACTACTACTACTACTACTACTACTACTACTACTACTACTACTACTATTACTACTACCACTACTACTACTACTATTGTAAATTAGATTTAGGAGAGACAGACTACTGGAACAATTTAGAACAGACCTGGAATTTTAGGTATTTTTGATCGGTGATGAAAAATAGGCTTTTAGTTAAAATGGACGAACCATGGTTGCACTTTGTGAGTTAAGAGCCCTTGACTTTTAGATACAAAGACACTGAATAGTCTTGCCACCCAAAGAGAGCATGGTATATATAACATTCGACCAAAAAGTTCCCTAAAAAATAAGAGGTTTATGGCTAGGGTGCTTACTAAATCTCTTTTAGTGATCTACTATCTAGGTTGGGAAACTGTTTTATTACATGTATTACGGAAACTGTTTTATTACATGTATTACTATACATAAGAATACATCTAACCTCTGTGAAAAAAACGACCTATTAAATTCGAGATCTATTTATATATCAATTTTAACAACAGTCAAGACTTGCAAAAAATATGTGCTCTTTTTGGCATACTCGATGTATGTTGTTTTTTCTTCTTTATTTAACATTAGTCTAGCTACTTAAACAGGGTTGTAAGCAAATCAGAAAAGCCAATTATAGTAATTTGCACGTCTTTATTCAGTTACAGCTTTGAGCAGCAAAGTTTGGGAGGCGTGGAGCAGTGAATGGGTTAACAAAATAAAATGGAATAAGCAAAAAAGCCACAAAGGGCCGCCTGGTAATCATATTGCCCTCTATGCGTGACTTGTCGCCTTAAATCTCTGATGTGGGTGAGATACTCTTACATAGTTTGCAGCCGAAAATGTTATTTAAGAGAGAGAGAGAGAGAGAGAGAGAGAGAGAGAGAGAGAGAGAGAGAGAGAGAGAGAGAGAGAGAGAGAGAGAGAAAGGATATACAGATGTTAAAACCCAAAATGTACAGATGTTCAAAATCAGAAGGTACAGATGTTAAAACCCGAAATGTACAGATATTAAAAACCAGAATGTACAGATGTTAACACCCAGAATGTACAGATGTTAAAACCCAGAATGTACAGATGTTAAAACCCAAAATGTACAGATGTTAAATCCCAAAATGTACATATGTTAAAACCCAAAATATACAATGTTAAAACCCAGAATTTACAGATGTTAAAACCCAAAATGTTCAAATGTTAAAACCCAAAATGTACAAATGTTAAAACCCAGAATGTACAGATGTTAAAAGCCAGAATGTACAGATGTTAAAACCCAAAATGTACAGATGTTTAAACATATGATATCTAAAATTAGCAAGCCATTTTAGCCCCGTGCAGGAAACAAGTTGGTTACATTAAGGCCAAGATCGATGTATAAAACAAGAGGGATAATGTTATGTTATCAAACTTTATCGTATCTTATACACGATACAATAGAAAACCATTTGGTTGATTTAGCACTCCCTCTCACATAATCCTGCAAAAATAAAGAGAGGGTGAAAATAAAATTGTTCAGATTTTGGGACACAAGGACTCCTGTCTCGGCTGTTCACGAAGTCCTGGATTTATTTTACCAACCGAAGTAGCACTATCTCTCTCTCTCTCTCTCTCTCTCTCTCTTTCTCTCTCTTTCTCTCTCTCTCTTTCTCTCTCTCTCTCTCTCTCTCTCTCTCTCTCTCTCTCTCTCTCTCTCTCTCTCTCTCTCTCTCTCTCTCTCTCTCTCTCTCTCTCTCTTTCTCTCTCTCTCTCTCTCTCTCTCTCCCTCTCTCTCTCTATTGTATTTTTCGTGCACTAAACTGAGAAATGTATGCATTTAGGAGAATAGGGAAGATATCATGGCGACAAAAATTGACCAACTACGAAGTGTTACAAAAATTGAACATAAGAAGAGAAATAGGGCAGTGTATTAGAGATAGGAAGCTGCAATATTATGGACACCTCATGCGTCATGAAAGTGTGATAAGAGATCTCTATAACGGCGAAGTGGAGGGCAGCAGAGGTCGGGGACGCCCCAGAACGAAATGGAATGACAACTTGCTGGTGCAGTGCCAACGACTTGCGCAGGACAGATGTCAATGGAGGGCCATTGCAGCCAACCTTCGCAAGGAGACGGCACCCGGGTGATGATGATGAAACTGAGAGATGAGACATCAATGCGCTGCCTTCAAAATGATAAAATTATTGTATTCGTGTCTATGGGGTGAGCGCCAAGACTGCTCTGTGGTCTTGAAAGCCCAATAAATCATTAAGCTATAAGTCATGTATTTATTGAGAAAATCAACATTATGGTGAGGGATGGGATTAAAAAAGTAGATATTACTTTGAAAGAGCCAAGGTTATCTTTACAAGAGCGATAAGTATTTGTTGACTTAAAGAAATGCTGTATGTGTTGTTGAGATCTAAAAGATAAAAAATTTTAAATATATGTTTAAACGGAAAAAAGCTACTGATACAGATGGAAACGGACGTATGATCTAAGAAACATATGGCGGTAGTTTCAGGTTATATAAAACTTTTGGTAAGCTTGAGTTATAGGCAGATTGATATCATTTCGAGAGCATAGTGTAAAGGGCAAAAAAAATGTCCTAAAAATGAAAATTTAATGCTAGTATGACACTAGGTAGGCCTGAGAGGACTTTTCACTTGAAAAAACAAAAAAAAACACAACAAAAAACAACATAAACAAATGAAAATAAAGAAAGTATTTAAATAAACGCAATAAATTGAATGATATGCCTTCAGTAAAAGCGCTGGAATGCACTGGTTTACCGGAACGCCAAATAAAAGAGATCTTTGTTTTAGCAACGTGAACAAATACTAGCGTGCAGGTGAGGTCGTTTCGAGCACTCACTCACATCGCTACGAGATATCGGTCACACAATTAGTGATACTGCTACAAACAGAAGACACTCAATTAGAAGGGTGCTTTATAGAGTAACGTAAAAAAACGGCTCACTTCTAATCTGTACAGCTATTGAGATAATACACACTTTGCGAATACACGATATAACGGATGGCATAATCGCGCCCTTAGATATGGGGTACAAGATATCGAATACCCGATTAGTTACACTGGTAAAAACAGAAGACACTATCGAGCTATTACACACTTTGCGGACCCCACGGCGATTAGAAAGCTGCGTTATGGAGTGACGTTTTGGCTCACTTCTAATCTGTTGAGCTATCTAGATAATACACACTCATAATAATAAAAAATAATAATGAAGATCGATTTTAAGCGCTTTATCCCAGCATAGCCGGCTCAAAGCGCTTTACATAGTTAAGACGATACAATTTATCAGCCATTCACACACATTATTAGGCAGTTTTGCAGATAAAGGACATGATACATGAACAGCAAAGAAAAATTATGAAAAATGAGTAAATTACACATATAAAGAAAACATTAATGAAAATTAAGAGGAAAACTCCACTGACAAGTGCATTGTAAATAAGTAGGTTTTTAGGCCTCTTTTGAAACTATTAAGTGAGCTGCACTGTCTCAGATCTAAAGGCAGGGAATTCCAAACAACAGGTGCATAGTGCACAAATGCTCGCTCACTTGTCTTCTTAATTTGCTCTACATGGGACTGACAAGAGCGCTTTATTTCTGGACCTTAAGTTTAGACTAGGAGCATGAGTAATAATAAGCTCGTAGAGATACTGGGGTGCTTGTTGGAATTTACATTTATAGCACAAAGTAACAACTTTATACTTAATTCTGGCCTCCACTGGAAGCCAGTGGAGCTGTCTTAGCATGGGTGTAATATGGTCTCTCTTTTTTTTCTTAAGTATCATGCGAGCTGCATTATTTTGGATCTTCTGCAATTTGAAAAGTGTGTCATTGGGTAGACCATACAGAAGAGCATTGCAGTAGTCCAATCTCGAGAACACAAATGCTGAAATGAGTGTTTTCAAATTAGACTGTTTCAAAAATAAAGACATTTGCTTGATTCTTCTGAGCTCTAAATACATTATTCTACATAAGTTATTTACTTGATATGACATAGATAATTTTGAATCAAAGTACACACCCAGGTTTTTAGCCTTATCTGAAAAGGGTATATTCTCATTTCCAATGCAAATATGATTAAGATCACTGGAAAGGTTACATTTAATGATTTTCGTCTTGTCTTCGTTCATTTTGAGTTTGTTATCAACCATCCAACATTTAATATCTTTAATACAAATTTCAAAATCCTGTATAAGCTTTGGGAAATCATTAGGTGGTGCAGACTTATAGACTTGTGTATCGTCTGCGTACATGTGGTAAAACATTGAGTGCTTCTTAATTATGGCCCCTAAGGGCTGGGTGTACATTGTGTATAGGACATGTCCTAACACGGAACCTTGAGGAACACCATAACATAAGTCACATACAGAGGAGCACTTGTCGTTAACAATAACGCATTGTGTTCTACCTAGCACATAAGATTTAAACCATTCAATAACAGATCTTGAATTACCAAATGTAGTTGACAGCCTTTCAATCAAAATACTGTGGTCAATGGTATCGAATGCCGCACTTAAATCTAATAAGGCCAAAATAGCATTATCTCCTCCATCCGTGGAGCATAAGAGATCGTTGTGGACTTTCAGCAGTGCAGTCTCTGTGTTGTGAAATTGTCTGTAAGCTGACTGGTACGGGTCTAGCAAGTTATGTTTGGAAAGATGTTTTTTAATTGTGCTAGCACTACCTTTTCTAGAATTTTAGACAAAAAAGGTAAATTAGAAACAGGCCTAAAGTACACTTTGCGAACTTAGACGGCTGCGTTACACAGAAAGGCACTTAAAAGGCTGAGTTATAGAATAACATAAAAAATGACAAAAATGACTCACTTCTAATCTGTAGAGCTATCGAGATATTACACACTTTGCGAACCTCACAGCTAAATCGTATGACATAATAACAACGCCCCTTAGACATGGAGTACGAGATATCGATTACACGATTAGTTACACTTGTAAAAACAGAAGACAATCATTTAGAAGGCTGCGTTACAGAGTAACGTAAAAATATGACCCCCTTCTAATTCGTAAAGCTATCGAGATATTACATACTTTGCGAACCTCAAGGCCATTAGAAGGCTGCGTTATAGAGTAACGTAAAAAAATGACCCACTTCTAATTCGTAGAGCTATCGATATAATACACACTTTGCGAACCTCAAGGCTTTTAGAAAGCAGCGTTATGGAGTAACGTAAAAATTGACTCACTTCTAATTTGTATAGTTATCGAGATAATACACACTTTGAGAACCTCACGGTTAAAACTTATGACATAATAACAACACCCCTTAGACATGGGGTTTCCTTGTAGCTCATTGGCTCTGAAAGTCTAGGATAGAGCTACGGTTGGACTCCGGTGCAGATTCCCTTATTAAAAGAGGGGCGCGGTGACCCTGGGGTAGAACATCCACGTCCGACGCAAAAGGTTTGGGTTCGAGCCCTGGCGAGTGGATAAGACGTTAAGATGTTCGGCGTAGCATAGTTATGGTTCGGGTTTTACAACGCCCATGGTTGAGTCGATAGAATTAATATCCTCCATCCGGATACCACGATCGGTTGAATATTTTTGCTCGATTTCGCCCCTTGCTGGTTAAGTGGGTATTAATCTAATGTGATGGTTAAGAGAGGAGTTGAGATCTTCCCGCCCTGTCTTGTGTGTGGCTCATGGTTAAGTTGATAAAATTAACATCCTCCAACTAAAACTTGAGTGGGGTGGGGAGGCATGGATAAACTGGCTCATATGGCAGAGTGCTGGTCCACGACCCCAGATAGGAGAGTCGGCGGTTCGAATTCCACTATCGGTCGAAAATGTATTTCCTTTGCTGGTTAAGTTGGTATTAATTTAATGTGACGGTTAAGACATGAGTCCAAATCATCCAGACCTGTCTCGCATGTGGTAGCACATAAAAATGTCAGGCGTCAGTTTTTATGTCCGTCCACATTACAGGTTTATGGTGCTGACGTTGGAGATAATGCTTGCAATTATGCCATTCGTTATGATAAAAACGAATGTAAAACGATGCAAAGAGAAAGTATCAACAAACTGGTACATGTAAAACAGGGAATGAGCATGCGCAAAAAAAAAAACTAAACAATACAAAAACAACAACGAACAAAGTATACTTATATAATATAACCTGAAGGGCAAATGCAAAACCCAAATACAGCAATTTTAAATGATGTGTAGATTAAGTGCCAAAGAGTATAAGTAAAATGATGTGAAGAGTAAGTGCCAACGACATAAAGAGCAAGTGCCACCGACAAAGGTTCAAAGCGTGATTGCGATGGCTTGTAAAAAATGTGTATTTTGTTTCTCCTAATTGTATGGGTAGATCTAGATCTAGTTCTTAAATTCAGCACGATCCTGTCTACCAAGGTATGTAGACTTCTTTTTGTGCCAACACAGAATACGTTCTTTATCTTCTCATCACGATATATTGTCTTTGTCTGATTTCGCTGTGGATTAACATTAGGCTTATACACCAATTATAGATAGAAAACCGGTTTGTGAGATAACAGAAAGCAAAAGGTAGAGAGTAAATAAAAAAGTACAATGAACTTACAGCTCAAACTATAGCATAAAACGCTTGCGTAGTCCAAGAATTATTGCCCTGACGGGATTCTATGTGTGCTTTTCAGGTCACCATTGGGTCAAAAGCTATACCCAGACATTTGCGATTGATTTCTTCTCTGATGAGATGCCTATCTAGTGTGAGGGTTAATTTTTTGTTGAAGAGTGAAGCTATTATAGGTCTACTTTTGTGCATTTTGCTTTCATGAGCCAGTCCTTTGCCCATAGATCTAATCTGCTCAGAACCTCTTGGAGTCTTGCCTTGGCTGTTCCTATGTTGCCAAAAGCGCAAGATTATCTACATATAGAGCTGCTTTGACTTCTCTGCGTAAGACACTTTGTACATTGTTGATATAATGTACTGTTGAGTAAAGCGTTGGGGATAAAATGCTTCCTTGAGGGACACACTTTGAATAGAGAGGGGACATTTTGTGTCTCTTTAATGCCTTACCCTCGCCGCTCTGTCGCAGAGGTAATGGTTACGCAATTTGTGTGTTTCATTTGTCACTCCACATTTTAAAAGCTTGTATGACAGACCCTTCTTTCTGACTATCGAAAGCCTTTTTCATATCCACCCATACCAATACTGTGTTTTTCTTTTCTTGAAATCCATCTTCAATACTGTGAGAGATGACATTGATTTGATCTTCTGTGCTCCTTTCTTTTCTGAATCACGTTTGATCCTGAATGAGAATAATATTACTTTCGAGGTGCTATGTGAGTCCCGTGTTCACTATGATTTCCATATTTTTACACAGGCAACTGAGAAGACTAATGAGTCTTGAATTGTCTCCCTTTTCTTTGCGTTTCCCTTGCTTGTGTATGGGTATCACTGTGGCTTCCTTTTGGAATTATTCCTGTTTTCCCAATAGTGTTGGGTGTTGGGTTGGGTTGGTTTAACGTCCAACAGCAGCACTATATAGGCTATATAGTGGACGAACCCCAGGATGGACGTTTGACAATTTGATGTGCTGCCACACACGAGACAGGGCAGGGATACCATGACTCCTGTCTCAGCCGGTCACATTATACTGACACCGACCCAACCAGTAGCGAGCGCAACAGTCAGGATTCGAACTCGGGACCCTTTGCGTCGGAAGCCGATGTTCTACCCCTGGACCACCGCGCCCCCCTCCCAATAGTGTTGTAGAACCCGTTTATGTTTTTCGTTACTTTATCACCTGATTATCACAATACAACATATTAACATAGAAAATTTGCCTTGGGAACTTAAAGTTTGAACAAATAAAGAAGCTTATTCTCGTAAATTGAAAAAGAATGTAATCACTTTCTACTGACAGGAGGTAATCCATTTCGGATAGAAAGATATTTAAAATTGCGTGTTGTTAATGTTCGCAAAATCATGTATCTAAACATTATAAAGAGGAATCATAGTTATTATATATTTTTAAGTGCTATACTTATAAGTTTTGATATATGGTGGCAAATAAATTTCATTAGCATGAATTTGATCTTCATAAATGTGTACTTTAAAAATATATAGTATATAGTTATAAACAAACAAAGCAGTTTTATGACTTGCGCAATGTCTTTTCATGACACTGAGCTTACAAGAGAATAAAACAATACAAAATATGAAATGCGATTTCACAAGAATTTTTCGACTCTACACAAAAGAATGAGTCAAGCTCAACAAGCAAACACTTTATTGTCCTGATTTTTGTAAAAAAAATTTCCCTATAGCGTGGCTTAATTTTATCCTTCAAACACTACTTTGAGTCGCACCATTTAGCAGTACACGAACACGCATCATTTGCTTATATCGCCAAGCTTACATTGTTTTGACCTTTTTCTCGGATCAGTATGTTTTGAGCTGCCAATCAGTTTTGACAAACTGAAAGACATAATCGTTCCAACATGAACATATTTCGCAACTGACAGTCTGTCATAACCTTTATCTACAGAATCTAGACTGACAGCAGTTTGGTTGGTTGATGACTGGTCATGGGAGATGGAATTTCATAATTATGTTGTGGCTTAATCGCTTTCTTGTTACAGTTAATTTGGTTTTTGAAAGAAAAATGTGGGAGAGTGGGAGAGGAAAGAGAAAGAGGAAGATAGATGGATAGATAGATAGATAGATAGATAGATAGATAGATAGATAGATAGATAGATAGATAGATAGATAGATAGATAGATAGATAGATAGATAGATAGATAGATAGATAGATAGATAGATAGATACAAATAGGTAGGTAGGCAGATATATAGATGCAGCAGAAAGATATTTAAAGTTGTGTTTTGTTAATGTTCGCAAAATCATGTATTTAAACATCATAAAGAGGAATCATAGTTATTATATATTTTTAAATGCTATACTTATACATTTTGATATATGGTGGCAAATAAATTCTCACAAGCATGAATTTGATCTTCATAAATTAATGTGTACTTTAAAAAGAGGCAGGGTCGATTTTCTTACATTGTTATGTTGATTACAAAAGAAGATTAAGTGAATGTCATCATTGCGATCATCAGCATTCCAACGAAGACATAAAGGTGACGTAGATATTTTCCATTTACACGAGTTATTTTTGAAAGGCAGGTTGTGTGCCAATATGAATGTTAGATTTCTAAGTTGGCAATAAAGCTTAAAAGATACGACGTATTGTGCAAGGGCTAGACATGGTGAAATCAGGGTAAAAGGAAATACGATATTTATAGATGGAGAGAGAGAGAGAGAGAGAGAGAGAGAGAGAGAGAGAGAGAGAGAGAGAGAGAGAGAG
>RQTK01000111.1:747029-758246 GCA_003991915.1 Elysia chlorotica | reverse complement strand
ATAATAATAATAATAATAATAATAATAATAATAATAATAATAATAATAATAATAATAATAATAATAATAATAATAATAATAATAATAATTCTTTTTCGCTCTATCTCTCTCTCTATCGCTCTCTCACTCTCTCTATCTTACTCCCATCCCCTCACACCCTCCCACTCCTTCTACAAGAACGTTTTTTTCTGAACTTACGCTTTACTTATAGAAACATTAACATTTCACCTCATGCCACTGATTTCAAATTTGAGATAAAACATTTTAACATTCTTTGCATTCATACGGATTAGTATGTGACGGGACAGTCTAAAGGACAAAGGCCTTTCTCTGTTTGACTGCTATGTTAAGGTAGTGAAGATAACTTGCTGTGTTGTTGTTGATGGTGTTGTTTATAGACAATATTGTGGACGGACCCCAAGACTGATGTCCGACAATTTTAGGTGCTTCATGTGCCACACACGAGACAGGGCGGGGGGATACCATCACCATCAAAACTGTCGCATTGAACTGAAACCGACCCAACCTGAAGGGAACACAATCGGCAGTGCGCGCGAACCCATACCATTTGCGTTGGAAGCTGATGTTCTACCCCAGGGCCGCCGCGACCCTCTTCCCCCTAACTTGTTGTGTACAAAGAGCAAAACTCAGTGTTTTCTGACCATCTGTTACAGGGCGATAATTTCTGTGATAATTCCGTGTCATGGGTAGATTAATGAACGTGTCTGTAATTTGACACAGGGCTTTGACAAATTGAGCACTGTGAAAGCCAATATTTATACATAGCTATGCTGAGAAGAGCAACAACAACAACAACAATATTTTTAGAGATCGTTTAAATGCCGCGAGAGGCTTATGAAGTCTAGTCTTGGAAAATATTATATTATGGAAGGTTGCACATATTTTTTTCAAAACCAAAATCAAACAGGAAGCGAGACACTTAAAGGGCGCCAACTAATATACCCAATAACCAGCTAAATATCCAATGAATCCTTACACTAGTCAACCACGTCAACAAATTTATTCTAATCAACCGATCAGATGGGATGAATGAGCCAAGAATTATTAGTGAATATTACTCATTCAATTAATAATGCACATGGCCACTCACTCGATCCATTAAGCCTTAAGCCTATTTATCAAGCACTAACCTTGGCTAAGTAGGTATGGTAAAACTATACCAATGGGCATACTCATTTTACCAATTACTTATAATCAGTTAAAAATACTAAATGCTATTTGATATTAACTATGACAGCTGACAGATTTTGATAGGAAACAATCTGCGATTTATTAAAATAACCACACTCGTTAGTTATGATTGTATTTGAAATTTTCTACTTAAAGCTAGAATATAACTTTTTCTATGATTGTAATCCGGTGTATGTCCTCCAAACTACTCTCTTCTTGGGAGCGGTTTGGGGGAGGGGGCGTGGGCCTGAGGTAGAACATTGGCTTCCGACGCAGGAGGTCCGTGGTTCGAGCACTGACGATTTTGCCCCGCTACTGTTTGGGTCGGTGTCAGTTTAAATGTGATCGGCTGAGATAGGAATAATTTTATCCCCGCTCTTTATAGTGTGTGACAGTACATACAATTATCAGACGTCAGTCTTAGGGTCCGTTCTCAATATAATCTTTATAGTGCTGATGTTGGAGGATAAACCAACTTAACTACTACAACTTCTTTTTCATTTTCGCTTTGAGTCCCGTTATCAATCCAACTGCGCCTACTATTTTAATAGTTCAATTCTTTAATTGCATGCAGTCTTTTGTCTTCTTCGGCGACTTTGCGTGCTATTTTTGGAAGCCTTGATCTTGCCCTAAGTCAACGAAATGCAAATAATAAGTACCTTCTAGTCTTGTACACATCAAGGCTCAATACAGCCGAAATGTCTTGTATGTCTGATTACCCTTGTTGAAACTGTTTTCTGTCCGTTAATTTAAGTTGGTGATTACTTCATTATAATCATGTTTCTACACCTTTTCAGTTACCCCTGTGTACCATTGATCATTGAACACTAATCCTTGTATCGTTTCAAGAGGTGTGTTTGAAACTATGAGTATAATTATAATAATTGTAATGTAAAATATATTAATAGCGACTTCTGTTCCGGGGAAATCCCATCCCTTTCAATACTGTTTTTTGATCGTATATTAATTTACATTTACGAACCGTGTTCTTATATTAATAATAAAAGACAAACCGTGTTATTATATTAATTACAAAAGGCGAACCGTGTTCTTATACAAATTACAAAAGGCGAACCGTGTTATTATATCAATTATTAAAGGCGTTCCTATCCCACATCGATAGAAGATGACATGCTATGCATGGGGTATTCTTAATGCTAATTGTTATGTTATTAGTCTAAGATAGACAACGCTACGGGTGAACGTCGTTTCAGATTACATTCCTTTTGTCGTTGATTTCATTAATGTCTCTGTTATCTCAAAGCCGCTGTTTTGCCAGGTTTAAACCGGTTTGTCCGACGATCTGTAAAAAAAAACTAAGTCTCATCCGTTCAGTTCCTTGCGTTTAAATTCAGCATTAATATTTCTAAAACGCCAGTCTTGAGGCCCGTCCATATTATAGCCTATATAGTGCTGATGTTGGACGCTAAACCAACTCAACTACGACTGATACTAACGTATGCCACATAAATACGGCACGGCAATACCACGACTCGTGTCATATCAGATCGCATAATACTCTGCCAACCAGGAACAAGGACACAGTCTCACAAAATTAATAACCGATGTATTTTTTTCCAAATCCCTTTTCTCTTTTCCTTCTATCTTTCACATTCCAAACAAAACATATGATTCTGATCCTGCTGAATGAGTAACAAGCCACAGGTAGTTTGTGACAGTTGAGCATAGTTAAACCTGTTACACATAATTTCTCTCTCACTCTCTCTCTCTCTCTCTCGCTCTCCACCCCTCTCTCTCTCTCTCTCTCTCTCTCTCTCTCTCTCTCTCTCTCTCTCTCTCTCTATCTCTTTCCCGTATGTTATTTATTCATCTATCATTTATCTCTCTCTCTTTTTTTCTGTACTTCTCTCTCAATCTCTCTCTTTATGTCCCCCTCTCTCTCTATTTCTATATCTCTCTATATTTTAGACCCCCCCCCCCCCCGTTTCTCTCTCTCTATCTAACTCACTCCATACACACACACACACACACACACGCACGCTCTCATAATCCCTACATCCACCATGTCTCAGTCAGCTGGTAAAAATTACATGAGCTCTCAGTATAAATAACCTCTGTGATTTAATACAGAAAATATTTGCCAACTTTCCTTTGCACATCATTAATTGTATCTGCATTAAAAAACAATGGCAGGGAAACGGCGGTGAAACGACACTTCGTGGGTTATAGATGGAAATACGCGCTGAATGGAACAGTAGGAGTTGACCCTACTGATTAATAATGTTAGACAGCGTGCCGCCATAGCTTATTAATTATGAATACTCGAAACGCACAACACACGGAATTTTCTATAATAGGCAAAAATAGCAACAAACAAACAGAAAACAACAACAGCAACAACAAATAAATAAAAATAATAATTTACTTTACTTTCGATGATGAGATGAGTAAATGAGAAAACCGACAGTCTTGGCTAAACTAATTTGCAATGTATCTTGGAAAAAATAAAAACTCTAGAAAATCTAGGGATAAAGCATTTTCCTTGTTTGTTAGACCTTTTTTTTGCTGGTTGGTGTCCGTCATCCAATAGTTTGGAGTTTAGCGCTTTGTTAGGGGCAACATCTAACTACATGTATTTGCGGGAATTTTATATTTTCTGTGGTGCAGTGGGGGTTATCAAACGGGAAACTCCAAACGATGGCAATAGGTGCACGTACCTGCATAGCCACATAGCCAATTACTACTCTAATGTTCCTGTGTTCCTGCATTGGAAACTTCGGAAAGTATGAACACATTCTTGTGGTCTTTCCGGTTTTCCCTATTTTCACAGAGCTCCACACAGGAGCGACCGAGGATTTGTCGGTATTAACAGTAATGGGAGGAGGTGAGCCCATTATAAGGTGCAGAACCATAAACCACCGGTATGTGTTATGTGGTATACGCTTTAAACCTCACCAACTCACCCCCTCTCTTGAGGAATCGTACTAACTTATCTTAAAGCTTCAATCGTTATGCATTTTCTTTGGTTTGCAAGTGAAGTAGCTTGATCTTCTAAAAAATGTTTTTTCCAGACATAAATCATGTGACCAACATGCCGGTCTATAACATTGAGACTCAACTGGCAAAACAAATAACTTCAAATAAGTCCATATTCACAGTAGTCATGCGGAGCATCCCACCAAGTGATCTAGGACGTGAAAATCCTCTGTTTGTGATCAATAATAGCCATACAACTGCAGACGATAAACGCTAGGTCTATCATGGTGTCTGCCTGCCAGGAGACACGATGGGGTCGGCAATGGACGAACTGTATGGCTTGGTCGAGTCGTTAATTGAAAAGTGGGGGTTTGTGTCTGGTGCCCCTTCTCTCATTTTTTGCCTATTAAACATTAACCACTGACGCACTTGTTGGAGCAATCCTTAGAACACTTTCCTTTTTTGGCTCAAAAATTTAAAAGTTTGTCTTTAACCCACCTCTTAACCGTCTTAACGTCCAACTTACCTCACATGACGTCAACCGTCTTAACGTCCAACTTACCTCTAATGACGTCCATAAAGCAGCATTTGTATGAGACTTTAACGGACATTAACCCCAGTGGGGATACAAAGATCTCAATGACACTGACAAAGCCATTGAAGAGTTATGTGGAAGAACAGACCTTGTAGTACTCCAAAGCAAAAACTTCTCACCATCATTCCTTCACACGGCTCACTATACTCTGAACAGAGCAGATATTACCATAATCTCTTCAGATCTATTTCATTAACAAACAACAGAAGTCCTTGACAGTCTGGAAAGTGACAACAGACCCATCCTACACCCACCACTTCATTTCCCAAAAGATGCTTCGCCGAGGAACGATATGCGTCTTTAAAAAGGCAAAAAATGAGTTGTACTGACAAACCTCGACTGGCATGTACGCAATATAGAGAGAAGTACAGATGTGAAGACATTAAATCAAAACATCACAGAGTAACATTGAGAGCTGCGCAAGTCAGTATAGCAGAAGGCTGTCACAAAAGTAAAAACCTTTTTGAAAAACCAAGATTCAGGGAGCAATCAACATGACAGAGAAATAAACAAAAGCTTTTGAAATTGATCCTACACTAGAAAACAAAACAATATATTTAAGAACTTGTGCTCAAGTGAAAGGGACCATAAAGACAGCCAAACAACACAAATGGGAAAACTCCTTTGCCGATGTAATCTCGTTGAAGGTGGGATCATAGCTTGGGCCATACTATTAATCCCCATGCTGTCAAAATTACATTACAATGGGTATCATGGCATTTAAATATTCCAGGGAATGAAAGAGAGGACAAACTAGCTAAAAAGGAACAACATACCACCTAAAGCCTCAACTAATCCCATGAATACAGCCAAATAGATTATAAGAAACAACAACAAAGAGGACTGGCTAAATGAGTGGGCTCTGGGAAAGACTGGAAGATCTATCTTTGAAAACATGCCAACACACAACCCAAATTAAAGTATGAACTTTTTGAAACGTCAAGAACAGGTGACAATAGGTCTGTTCGAACTCAGCCTATTTCACTTAACTACTACATCGATCGTTTACAACCCCCCCCCCCCTCCAAAAAAATAAAATAAAAAAAAAATAAAAAAAAAATGTTCTATTCTCTCTGCCCCCAAACGAATGAAAAAGTCAAACGTGTCCTTTTTAACTGTCCTTTACTACAATACCTCTAATCCAACCATCTTTGACCAATAATAATACAATTTTGGGAAACACAGTATGTCGTGAGAAATACCAACTGGAAACGACATAATTTATACGTTCCCCATCATGTCATCAAGATATAGGGCGCAGGCTCAAGTAGCTGCCGGATCGGAAAAGCAAAGTAAGTTAAGTGTCTTAACAAACGCGTAAAATATTGCCCAATTAGTGACTGGGCCTCCATTTGTTTATAAATAAGAAATAGAACCAGTGAGGCATTAAGTCATTAGTTGTATTGATGCTGCTAACGCGTTCTACTAATCGTTCGACTTTGAATGAAAAGCAGGTGACAAAGATGACACACGTAGACATGAGAGTGAGAGACAGATAGATAGATGGAGATAGATAGAGAGAGAGTGAGAGAGAGAGAAGTAGAGACAGAGAAAAAGAGAGAGAGAGAGAGAGAGAGAGAGAGAGAGAGAGAGAGAGAGAGAGAGAGAGACAGAGAGAGATAGACAGACAGACAGCCAGCCGGAAAGACAGACAGAAAAAGACAGACAGAGACAGAGACAGAAAGAGACACAAACAGAGGAAGAGAGATAGATAAAGAACTGGACATAGAGTTAGAAAGAGGGGGGAAAAAGGTAGATAAAGAGAGAGAGAGAGAGAGAGAGAGAGAGAGAGAGAGAGAGAGAAAGAGAGAGAGAGAGAGAGAGACAGACAGACAGACAGCCAGCCGGAAAGACAGACAGAAAAAGACAGACAGAGACAGAGACAGAAAGAGACACAAACAGAGGAAGAGAGATAGATAAAGAACTGGACATAGAGTTAGAAAGAGAGGGAAAGAAAGGTAGATAAAGAGAGAGAGAGAGAGAGAGAGAGAGAGAGAGAGAGAGAGAGAGAGAGAGAGAGAGAGAGAGAGAGAGAGAGAGAGAGAGAGAAAGAGAGAGAGAGAGGGAGAGAGAGAAAGTTACAAAGAGATACAAAGTAAGAGACGGGAAAAATAAAACAAAAAAGAAAGAGAGTAAAGTAAGACATATATCTATATGTCAACTATATAAGAAAATTAACAGTTAATTATGAAAAAAATATCGAAGAACTAATAATGGGTGTGTGTGTGTGGTGTATGGGGGGAAGGCGGGGGGAGTCGTGATAGGCCACCACATGAACAGGCCACTTTTACACTCTTACCTCAACCAACAACGAAATGTCGGACATCACGCAGGCAATAGTGAAAAAGGTTTAAATCCTGGATATCATCATCTGCTTTAATGCCTGTCTTGACGTCACTCGAGCTCCTTAATCTTTATCGCTTCCGTAGTTGTTAGTGGTTTAAGAATTATTGGAGAAAAAAAAAGCGAATCCTTAAAGTGTAGCCTGTGTTATTTCTTGATAAAGTGTCATAGAAGCAAGAAAGAAATTGTCAATGCATTGATCCTATGGAAACTTAAACATGGTAAAAAGGGAGTGTCGGATGCAAACAACGTATATAATTATATTTATTAAATTGATCAGGAATACCGCATAGAAGTCTTATTTGTGAAATGGATGACAGAGAAAGATGGAAAAAGATTGTGAGAGAAAATGTTCGCTTGATGTCGCAAGTTAGATAGATATATAATTATTTCTTGAGTATAATTATCAGTTGTTACTTTTAGAAGCAGTTTACCATGCGACATTTTATTTCTTGAATTTTACCACATACCTTAGAGTTACTAGGCTACTTAGTATAATTTTCACTTTTATATAAATATCATGATAATCTATTTTTATTTTATAATAAAAATCGACTTTAAATCAAATTAATTGAATCTCATATCCAAAATAAGCTCCTTAAAAACGAATAAAAAAAAAAAAGAAAAGATGATCATAATCATGGCTATCATTTTTTTAAAAGAATACGACATATAGATTAGATACACTATACACTCAGGAATTTCCCCTCATCAATCAAGCGAAAAGGAAAATAAGTAGTTCATTTCAACACGTAGACATAATAATTAGATTTAAAAAAAAAAACCCTCATCTGTAGAAATAAAAAATACACCACCAACAAGCTTGCTTTGACCTACATATTTTTATACAGGTAGACCAAGGCTTAGGTGTTGGCTTGGACAAAATAATAATAGTCTAAATTAGATCGGTAATAGGCTGAAACTGTTCGAGATATAAATGGCATTTTCCTTGATTCAAGTTCTTTGATCAATATTTTGTTTTTAGTTACTAATTAGTGCGATGTAAATATGTTCCATTATTATTTTTAATCACGTACGTTTTATCCTATTTGAAAATTCTAAAAAATAATCGTGTTAAGCGCAATTTAAAATTTACGGCTTGTAATACAATATAAAATGTTGCAGCTCCTCTTTTCCCATTTCATTTGATACAAATACTACTTTGACTGGTTATATGACAATTTCTTTTACAATTACTAGCCCTTGTTCTGCTACTGCTACTACTACTACTACTACTACTACTACTACTACTACTACTACTACTACTACTACTACTACTACTACTACTACTACTACTACTACTACTACTACTACTACTACTACTACTACTACTACTACTACTACTACTACTACTACTACTACTACTACTACTACTACTACTACTACTACTACTATGGTTACTGTTATTACTTTTTAGTCTAATAATTCTTTCATGACTTTTTAGCGACAAGGCTAATAGTATTGCTGCATAACCTAATTTTTCATACTAGGAAGTATCACAAAGATCAACAACATAAAAAAGAAAACATGAAATGAAGAACATCAACTATAATACTAGTCATATTTGCCAACAGAGAAACAAAGAGATTATTATCCTTTACAGTTAGGTTAAACACGCCAGTATAATGTTTGCTCTACATTATGGCTTTTAGTGATTTGTAAACACGATTTACAAAAATGAAAGCACATTTTTCGTTATGTCTGTGTGAGATTAAATTTGTGCTCGTTTAACCTGTTTTTTCCCTCTACATTTCATCTCTTCGCACTAGATCTAGATCTAACTGCCAACACACGAAAGCGGCTAAGCCCTTGATTTAGACGTTTAGTAGAGCTATCCCATACATTTGCTTTGATGTGTTTAAAAGAATGCGATAATTATATTTTTCGTATAGTGTTTTTTTACATGTGCTGCGGTGGGTCTATAACAAATATAGAATAAAATACTTTTCTTAGTTTTGAGATTGCGTGCCCTTCATTTGTGTTAAGTAGTACTCAGTATATCGAAACAAAAAAATAATAATTGGAAAACAAAACGGAACAGAAATATAGTAGTGCATAAAGCATTGCTATTCAGATTAAGACAAATAACTTATTATTAGATTTCGGTCCATATAAAGGATGTAGTATGACTGTTTCGGAATACTGTGGATTTGCGTTTATACCTCGAAAGGTAAGGTACTGATACTTTATACTATTGACTATAATGTTGCAAATAGAATGCTTAGACCTTTCTCTGAGAAATCGGGTGGTACTCAGTTCGAACCCACGTATCATGTATGTGTCAGTAATTAATTTGTCTCAGCCTGCGTTAAGGTGCTATTATAGATTATTGGAATACTATTTAAACACAGCTAGTATTCCTGCGTTCTAATGGGTCATACACACACGATGTCGGTTGGAAACCAATCCTTGCAAATTTATGAACTATATTCATCTGTCCTATCTGTTGGTCTATCTAAATCTCTATCTTTCACTCTTCAGGAATGTGGTATATTTACAGGTGGGCCAAACATATACATGTGTTAAGAACGCGAGTAATTAATTTTGTACATTCGCATCAATCTAGACTACCGTTGTTTATTTAAAAAAATATGAACTAGGTATAGAACACAATGAAAGTGACACTTACACTAACCCTTGTAATGCTGAAATTTATTTTTGACTTGTTAAACAAGTTTGTGCAGTAAGTGTGCGTGACTTTGAAAAAATTGTAATTAGATGGACCTATTTCAGTCACTATTTCCTAGTCATATAAAAGTAGGCTATCACGCAAGTCTTAATATCTGCATCAACTGACAAAGACATAACTTACATCACATTCTTTGTGGTTCTCTTTGAATTTTGTCTATTAATGAGAATATCTCTCTTATTGTATCCATGTCCCTATCTCTCTACCATTATATCTCTGTCTAATTCTCACTTGGTTTCGGTCTTTATGTCTCTGTATCTGCCTTTCTGTCTCTGTCTTTCTGTCTCTGTCTTTCTGTCTCTGTCTTTCTGTCTCTGTCTTTCTGTCTCTATTTTTCTGTCTCTGTCTTTCTGTCTCTGTCTTTCTGTCTCTGTCTTTCTGTCTCTGTCTTTCTGTCTCTGTCTTTCTGTCTCCTCCTTTCTTTTTCCATCTGTCTTTTCCAGTTAGTGGGTTACATAATTCATTTCTCATGGCATACCTTTGCTGTTACTTTGGCTAAACTATTAAATTCCTTCTGTTTTTAATATACATTTAAAAAAATGATGAATCTACCAATTTATGGCACTTAATGTCTTTCCAATCAGATACTCTTATGACTGAGATGACATTGAACTATATATACGTTGTAATTACGGCTCTAAAAAAGGATAATTTCTTATCTTGACTTCGTTACATGCGGGTCAGTTTTTAAATTCTACTCATTGTGCGCTATGCAAGGAGCAATAAAAAAAAGTGCAACCTGCATCACAAAAGAGAATAGGTCGAGGATCGCTTTTGTTCCAGCCTCAGTTAGAATATTGAGAACTAGATCTGTTAGCGTGTAATGTGCACCATGCACCATAAAAACATTATGCCTTCACTTCTCAAATAATAAAAACTGTCAATCGAAACGAAGGGAGACAGAGGGTTGGGAGAGAGAGAGAGAGAGAGAGAGAGAGAGAGAGAGAGAGAGAGAGAGGAGGGAGTAAAAGATGGGAGTAATGTCATAATTTTTTTACTGATCGCTATCGCTTTATTGCCCCTTAAATTTCTAAGCCACTGTCAAACTGTTAAAGACGTAATAAAAAAAGATAACGAGAAAGAGAGCGATATAAGTGAGAGAGATAGAGAAAAGAGAGCAAGAGATTGAGAGAGAGACAGAGAGAGAGAGAGAGAGAGAGAGAGAGAGAGAGAGAGAGAGAGAGAGATCATAACATGTAATGTCGTACTGTTTGCCCGACGTACTTTTTAATCCAGAACCAATTTCCGTTTAAGATCAATAAATTTGTCCTTATCTTATCCTAGGACTATGTTAGTTCCTTATAGTGCTTCGGTAAAATATAAAGCTTTTTAAAAAATTTTTTACGCAGTCTTCGCCGCGTCGGCACTCACTTATTATTATTATTATTAATTTTATTATTATTATTATTAATTTTATTATTATTATTATTATTATTATTATTATTATTATTATTATTATTAT
>RQTK01000111.1:730470-746970 GCA_003991915.1 Elysia chlorotica | reverse complement strand
TTATTATTATTATTATTATTATATCTGTAACAACTTTACGACAAATCGAAGCTGATACCGAATATAATCTTACGTTTCTATATAATGGAACTCTATTCACATTCATCAATACCGTTCTCTAGCTGAATGGAAATTCATGAATTACACGCTTGGTTTTGAAGCCAGTGGGACTTTTTACTGTCGCTGCGCAGGCAACTTAACCATCTTGGGAACACTTAATTCAATAAGAGCCGACAAACACCATGGTTTTCCCGTACTTTTCTAGCTTGATGAAAAAGCACTTTACAAATCATATATTATTTCATAGTAGTGAAATTCATAACTCATAAATTTTAATGTTTACGTTTATTCCACAGTCACAAATGAAAATTAGCAAATCTTTAATTATTCTTTTTAATTCCGAAACAGCAGTTAAAAAACCCTGCAAAAAGTATTCGAAAGTGTATAGAAGACAGAAGAATTTCGCAACATAAAGAATCGAAATACCAGGTTAAAGGAAGTGTCAGAGATATTTAAACAATGATCCGTACCCTCCTTGAATACAAAGTCTTAGACATTTAGTGCCTTCGTGATATGGCTATCCCAGCCAAGGTATCGAATACATCGAATTATGTCAAAACTCCGCTGGGGTCCTATGTAGTTGAATTGGTTTAACGTCCAATGTCAGCCCTATATAGACTATTTTTGTGGTTCTAGAAAGACATTGAATCAATCATGAGAAGACCAACGTGAAATCAGCGGGCGCTTGACTTTACATTACTTCTTTTTGTTTTGTTACCAGAATTATACCGGGGAGTGTGAAGTTAAATTGTGTCTGATGACAACGGCTTAAAGACACGGACAGCTCAATGGTCTGTAACATGATCTCGATAGAGAAAAAAATCTGTGATACCGGTAGCTGAAAACAATACCAGCCAGCGTTATTTCAAGAGGGATCAATGTGTCTTTACATATCCAGCTAAATCCTTTGACGCCGCAGGCTTAAATTTTTCAGCCAACCATGTATTTTTATAATTACTTCGATGATTCTTTTTAAATTAGTACATCCGTTAACTCAGGGTTAATTCTTAACAGATTGTGTACATTTGAGCCTGCATGAAATCTGTGGCCTAGTGCCAATGAACTGATTTAGTAATGTGATCAAAACATATCTATACGTTACGGTGATATTGTAGGGTCACTTTTTAGGTAACGAGGCTTAGTAATGGGTAGTTGTTTAGGTTCGACCGTCAGCACTATATATGCCACATTGTGAAGTACTAACGTGTGATAAGTTTACGTGCTGCCACACAGAGACACTGTGAGAATACCATGTCTCTGTATCAGTCAGTCACATTAAACTGACAACGACTAAACCAGTAGGGTAAGAAATCAACAGAGCGGGGCTCGAAGCATGGACTCCTGCGTTAGGAGCCAATGTTGTACATCAGGACTTATATATAAAATTAACATGCCATGCAGCTTTTCATTATCAAACGACAACTGAGAAACAAAACACACCACTCTCTCCCCCACCCCCTAGAAAAAAAGGAAAGACCGAAGGAAAACACAAAAAAACCCACAAAACAAACAAACAAACAAACAAAAAAACCCCAACCAAAAACAACTTTCCCGAAACCTTACCTTGACTGTGTAGCTAAAAAAAAACAACAACACACACACAAAATTATAAACAACAAAGCCATTTAAAAATAAATTATAACGGCACAAAAACAAACTGCGCCATAATTATATGACATGCATAACTAAATAAAAAGCCCCATAAATGACCACCCGGTCAACCTTTTACTATGATAATTCACCCCAAGCGGAACTAGACCAGTTGTAGTGGTAATCATGTCGTAACTTTATCATGATCGATAACGTATGCTTTCTATGCAGGCTGCAATCAACGGAAAATTGCGCTATTGGTGGATGCTGCCATTCCAAATGCATAGCCTAGCCCAATTTCTAGCGCTATCGTTTTTATAAACAACATCGTTTTTTTTTTGTGTGATCTTGTTGTTGTTTTGTTGAGTAGTCTGGGGCACTTTGACTCGCAATTACGTTTTGTATTTATTCCTTGGGATAAAAACAAGGATTGCAGGAATTCTTGAAGAAATTACATGTTTTTTTTCTAACGTATCTAACGATAAAGGTTCACCCGTTAAGGACATATTCTGTTGAACTTAATGACACACGGGGCTGAGATTGCTTGAGCGCTAAAGAAACGATGCATATTATTCAAAATGGGCTCAGTTTCATCACACAATCATGCAATGCTATTAATTTTGTTGGATTTCGTACCCCACTGATTAGTCTGTGTTAGTATAACAAGAGTACCTGAGATAGAAGCCCGGTACTCCCGCACTGTCTCTTTAAAATTTAGCACTTAAATTTTTTTCAGACGTCAGTCTTGGGATTCATCGACGATATTACTTAGTTGCTGGAGTTCGAGTTAAGAAAACGACAACCGTCGTGTGATCTAAAAACCTGAAACCAAAGCGAATGTTCTGGTATGACCAGTTTTTACCAGGTTTAAAATAAAACCCTGAGATAGCAATCCATCCCATCTCCAATAAAGATTCAATGCCACGATAACTGAGTAATAAAATACACAGTTGTGTGTGTGTGTGTGTGTGTCTCTGTGTGTTTTTTTTTTACTTTTGCAATTTGTAAGAATACTTTAAACATTCAAAAGAACCACAAAACTCAAAAATGCGTAGACTTCAATATTTGAATTTTATTTCCATCCACCCTTCTTTAACTCTTTTTCCATTGTTAAATAATTAATTCAATAACTTTATTAAAACCCATCTCTTGTCAAATTTATTGAAGATTACATTAAATACATAATTATTAAGAAAAAAATGGTTATAGACTAATTCCATACTTATGTACATATGCGTGGGACTAAAGCAATTTTATCATACCCTTAAATACAATCTTTACAGAACCAACTTACTTCTTGCTTTAGTAATATAATGCTCTGATAACAGTTCTAACCAGATTTGCTTATGTGTCTTATTATGTTTTATAAATAAAAACAAAATATCGTATAAGTTAAAATAATAAAATTTTTAGAGTTTTCAGTCTATGTCTGGTACAATATGTTGAAATATATTAATCGTATGTCTAAGTTATATCTTATTTGTCAGACTTTTCTCCAGTGCAGCTTATAACACCCATTAAGGAAAGAAGCGCATTGTTAGAAATCTCCTTAGTAAAGCCAAACATCACGAAAAATATAAAGCTTTTGTCAGTGTGAATTAACTCGTCGAGGGATGAACTTTTACTTAAATAAAAGACCTCCATATTATAATTCGGTGCTTAAAATACCGACGAAGAAGCGTTGTGATTGGTAGGTAGATAATAAAGGTGGGCGAATGTCGAAATTTACAATAAAAACAAAATAGTCACAATCAGTGATATTATTATACTTTCGATCTATTGTACTGTTAGAGCAAGGCGTAGGCTTAGTATAAATCGAGTGACATGAATATAAGAGAAATACTACTTTTACGGGTATTGACTATTCCTTGACAACTTGTATTAACATTATAACTTTTATAAAGCTTTTTTATATCGTAAAAGGCATTACCATTTCTAGATTAACGTAGTTTAGTTTAACCGAAGGGGACGAATTCGTCCACTTTTGAAGTTCTTTTGATATTTCATTGCGAAATTCTGAAGGTTTCATACTTTAACGCACAGTAAAAGGGTAATGCTTTTTTCGATTGGTATAGCTAAATTTAAACTAACAATTTGAAAACAGTAAAATATTATTTGTCAGCAATTAAGTGGCTTAAGAAGTTGTTATATTATTTTACAGGGTATAGTGCAAAACATACTACAGCGAAGAAAACTTAACAAGAAAACGGTTGCGGATAAAGTCTAAAATTTCCCCACCTAACAAAAATAATATTATTTTCTACCTTCATAAATAAAGGCAGATGACTGAAGCGCCACCATATCTCTAATGGATATAAAAGAGATGGTATACATAGAGGACATTTTTTCATCTTAGACCGGACACGTAACTTGCTGGCTTCTTCCATTCAGGAACTTGATTACAAACAACGATCATAACTTTCTTGGCTAAAAACCCAAAGACAGCAACCTAGTGCCGTGATAAAACAACGAGAATTTTCATTACGCTGGTCGCTTTTTTCTTGTAAGGAAGGATACCATGGAAAACGTCTATTACTCTTGATAAACATGTTTACACTATCAAAGAAAGTGCATCAAGAGAGTTTAGAAGTACACAGTGCAATATGGGTTAGGAATAAACTTCATTGAAACTCTGTCGCCGAAGTCCAACTGAACGCACCAATATAATGACCATGAGGATTTGCAGCGCAGAGTCTCCATACGCATCTTTTGGCCTCAAGCTCCCCAGACATTGGCTTAAAGCCTCGCTCTCCACTCTACAGCTTCTCCTGGCCGTGATAACGTCTCACCTCTCAGGATGCAGTGGATCGAATCAAGGCCTTCAGAACCTGACGATAGGGGTTATGATCTCTACCACTGGACCAAAGAGACTTGGCCAGGAAGCCATTGCAGCTATCAACCTGAGCCTGCAGGTAAGGTACCTGTTGTTTTTTTGTTGTTGCTTTGTTTAACTTCATGTTAGTTGAATTATGACACACTTTTTGCTTTTTTTTTGTTCTAGTGATATTATTGCTAAGTTTTTGTTTACGCTATATTTCATTGTAAAGACATTATCGCTTAGTTGGTTCTTGTTTTATTATCATTATATCGTAATTGATTTTGCTTTTCATATATTTTATGTTGATCTGGTCTCCGAAACTAACATTGACGTTTTGTGTTTATTGGTATATTGGTGATACATGTACTTTCGCTGTGTATAGTTGGTGCTCCTTTACAAGGCACTGCCCTTTATATACTGCAAGAATTTTGTGTGTTTGCTGCGAAATGTTCCAATTTTGACCATTACGTTTTTTTCAGACATGAAAGGATTTGATGCACATAGGTTAAAAAGATAGTTATAAAAAGCAGCATACGATTGTAGGCTGGAGTGCTAGAGAAATAATTTTATCACTTTTTGAAGTTAAAGATAGCCAAGCACACAGCTCGTCTAAGTTTCTTCCACAAATTAATCAATTCGCTTCCAAGGTTTCCGTTACAATAGTCACGTGAACATTTTAATTTCCTTTTTAAAAATATTGACACCAAGATCGTTGAATACTAACCATAAATAGAACATTTGAGAATATTTTAATCTATCGTAGTTGTTGCCGAAGCGAGCTAATGGGGGGAAACAGTTAAAGATCAAAAAAAGAAAAAAGTATAAACAGACACATTACAGGTTACTGATTACGAGTTAAAAAGAGACAGATGGAAATATTTGTAGATATATTTATATCTAAAGATAGATAAAACACAGGTCAATCAATAGTCATTATATAGAGAAAAAGTAATATAAGTAGTAACGTTAGAGAGAAGAACTTTGAAAAAAAACAACAACCTATGTGTTGTCAGTTTCCCAACCTTACAAAATGCATAAATTTCTTGTAACATTTTCGGGAAACCTTTAAAAATGCTTTCACACGTTTACGGAAAGAAACAGGAAGCACCGAAGCCTCAAAAAGAACCACAAGACAACTTTCTTGACAACTTGACACATTAGCATTCTTTAAAGCAACAAAATGTTTTGCTGGTTTCTTGAGCATCGTCAATCATATAATAAGGTTGTAAAGTGTTAAAAGCAGACGAGAAAGACCAAACAGAATTCTAATATAACTCTTTGGTGCCTCAATATGCTAACACACTCTTTATTTTAAACATAAAAATAGCATCTTCTGTACCTCGTGACATCTTTTAGAAAAATAAACATGGGTCATGATAACCATGAAATCAACCAGAAGTTTGCGTCAAACTAATTTGTCCATGCACTAACAATATCAGAGCTACAGGTCGTAAATCGATGTTACACGTAATGTTTTTAGGAACAGAATTAATTGTTCATGTTTTCCAAATTCTTGGGATATCATGCTCGGACAAATAGATCTATTGAAAACGGAAGTGAAAGCAGGGGCCAATTATTCTGCTTGAACTGCTTGAATTGTTATTTTGAATAATTTAGTGACATAATGTATATAGACCAATGTTTCCAAACAAGGGTTATCTGGTACTCTAATTATGCGATACAAGATCGTTAACCAATGGAAACTAATGAAGACGCATTAGCATTGTTATTATCAAAGCGTGCATATAATTATTTTGTTATGTTCATCTGCAAACTCACGCCCATACAAGACATTGCTCAACACACTCAGACTCGTACCCTGTACTTTTCTTGAACCATTCCTGGCACTCTTTTGACATTTAAAAAAAATACCTTTACATTTTTGTTGACAAAGCAAGCATAATTTTAATTATATCATAGTTTACTATAACCCTTCTTCATTGTCTAGAAACTGGGTTAAAAAATTTAAATAGAGTTGCCAAAAAAAAACCCCCAGAAAAACACAAAAAAAGACATAATAATTATTTTAAATTTTCGTTTACATTACAATTTTGTTTTCAAAAGTGCATGTTAGTCACGACTCTCTAAGGTTGTTTTTTTAATCCAGCAAAAGCATGTTCATGTTTTGCATACCCATAATTTGTTGTTTGCGTATATTGCAACTTAAAACAAAAATTAACATGATTGTTTTTACAAAGAAAGCCTCTTCTCTTACCTCTTACCTTACCCCCTATTTTATTCTCCCGTACCGTATCCCATATTTTCTCCTCCCTTTCTCACTTTCCCCTCCCTTCCTTACAATCTCCCTTTTTCCTTGCCTCCCACATCACCCTTTACCTACCTACCTTCCTTACTTCCCACCCTTTAGCTTATCCTTCCTTACCTCCCACCCTTTACCTAACCCTCCCTTACCTGTCATCCCCCAGGGACTGGGTTAGAGTCATAGCTGGGACAGTAAACTTTATTGGCATCGCCCGATTTAGCATGTGACTGCTGGTCGATATTCCAGAAAATAGACATAATATCCCGAGAAATCAGGGACGCGGTGAATCCGCTTCGTCTGGTAACAGAAACCTGGAGGGGGGGAGTGGGGTGGAGAGCGTGTGAGTGTGTGTGTGTGTATACTCTCATGGATTTAAATAGCTTGAAGATGGTCAAGGCATAACACTCTGGAATTTAGATTAAATATAACGGGTTTGAATATTTGTATATATTTGGATTGGTATGGGAAATAACATTTTTGAATTCACTCCTCTTTCTCTTTCTCTCTCTCTCTCTCTCTCTCTCTCTCTCTCTCTCTCTCTCTCTCTCTCTCTCTCTCTTTATCTTTCTCTCTTTTCTGTGTTTGTCTGCCTCTCTGTCTTTCTATCGCTCTCTCTCTCTCACTATCTTTTAAATGTCTCTCTAAGTGTATTGTTTACTTTCTCGGTCTCATAATACTAAGATGGACCTAACCGGAAGCTGAAACTAGCAACATCCGGTTGGAAACCGCTTTGTTCGATCGACGGAACTCTACACACACTTTATCTGTCTCTGTCTCTTTGTCTCTCTCTCTCTCTCTCTCTCTCTCTCTCTCTCTTTTCTACCAACTCTTTTTGTGTCTTTCTCTCTCCCTCTCTCTCTCTCTCTTTTCTACCAACTCTTTTTGTGTCTTTCTCTCTCCCTCTCTCTCTCTCTCTTCTCTCTCTTTCTCTATCTCTCTCTCTCTCTCTCTCTCTCTCTCTCTCTTTCTCTCCTCGCACCTCACTTTTTCTTCTCTTTCTTTCTCTCTTTCTCTCTCTCTCTCTCCTTCTCTTCCTTTAGAACTTCCTTGTATCTAACTTTTTTCCTCACCCTGTGTCACTCCTTCCCCAATCTCTTTCACGTCACTCTCTCTCTCTCACTCTCTCTCTCTCTCTCTCTCTCTCTCTCTCTCTCTCTCTCTTCGTCGCTCCCTCTCTTTCTTCTATCACCCAGAAACTCTTTCTTCTCACTCTCTTTCTCTCTATCTCCACTTTCTATTTCTCTCTCCCTTACTCTCTTTCTTCCCTCACTCTTTATTTTCACTCTCTTTCACTGTCCCCACTCTTTCTCTTACTCTCTCATTAGTACATGATTGTTAAACATGAGTTATTTTTGTATAACCCTGTCGGTAACGAGGACTCTATTATGTATGCCTAATGGGCGGGAACAACAATCAGCTGTCCTACTAAGAGAACGTATCCAAGCTGTTGTTAGGAAAATGTTTTATTCGTGCGCTTTTTTCACATCACCATATATATTGAAAGCAACAGCAGGGTAAAATTCCCCACACAAAACACAAATTTTAGGTTTTGCATCATCAGTGATAACTACTCACCCAAGAAGCCTAGGATCCGTAAGCCATGAGATGGAAATATGTTGGCCATTATTTTGTCCCATTTTATTCTACGATTTCTTTTTTTTTTCTCTTTTTTTTTAAACATTCAAATTAAATCCTAAAGACTGCACGTCAAAAAGAACATCATATTGTGGACGGGCCCCACGACGGACGTCTGACAATTTTATGTGCTGCCACACACGAGACAAGGCGGGCATACTATGACTCCTGTCTCAGTCGGTCACATTATACTGACACCGACCCAACCAGTCTGGAACGCAACAACCAGGATTCGAACTCGGGACCATTTGCGTCGGAATTCTTTTTGTGTATTCAAATTAAATCCTAAAGACTGCAGGTTAGAAAAGAACATCATACTGTTGAAAAGAATGCAACCCAATTGTATACTTTTCTATTGTGCACAAAAAGCTAGTTAGAAAGAACATCATATTGTTGAAAAGAATACCACCCAATTGTGTACTTTTCTATTGTGAACAATTAGCTAGTTAGAAAGAACATCATATTGTTGAAAAGAATACCATCCAATAATACTTTTCTATTCTGCATGAATAGCTATTTATGCAAATAAAACTAACGCACACAAAAAGGTTTAAAGCCCAAAGAGCTATGAGACGATTGGAGAAATGTTTATCATTTTTAGTTGGAAAATTAAGGCTATATTTTATTAAAAAAAAAAAAAAAAAGATAAAAGCATTCGGCGGCAAAAAACTTGCTTGCAGGGAGATAAACCATGTAGCTGAAAATACAAAACTCTAAAAATAGTGACAAACATTTACATATTAACTGTTTCATTGATAACTTTTCTTTTGTTATTGTCCTCTTTACCAAATTTTCGTAAAATTTTGCTTTAAAATTGTTTTGACGCTCTTAGTATCAGTGGATTTTGATGTATGTCCTTTAAAAAGCTGTGTTTTTTAAAATAGTGCAGGCACTTATTCCTCTTTACTAAACATATATACTTATACTTTGAAATTAGAAGAGGTTCTAGGTAAGTTACACGGTAGTTGAATTCCTTTCTAGAGCTATTTATATCTCAATTTCAACAAAATGTATTCCGAAATTTTATTAAATATAAAAATCGTGCTAAAATAGATTCTAAGAATATTGAGGCCATTTGTGTCTTAACAGAAACACATTTTTTATGATTTCCAACATTCCTTAAAAAACAAGTAAAGCCATTTTCTAGGTAAATTTAAGTTATTTTAAATTTTACATGATATTGGGGTTTTAAAAAATCATGTTTAAGGGTCTTTGTAACCCCCTCCCCCCTCCCAATAAAAAAAAACAACAACAACAAATAAACATCAACACAAACACAAGCAAACAAAGAAAAAAAACAAAACAAACAAGAACAACAACAACAAACAAACAATCAATAACAACAACAAAAACAAATAACAAAACAACAACAACAAACAAACAAACAATCAAACAAACAAAAAACCCAACAAAAACAACGTATTATTATATATGCCCTAGCCTCGTTAGAACGATAACGATCGACTTGTAACTTTTGTTTGCATTCAGTCGGTTCTAAAGACGTACTTTGCTCAACATCCGGTTTCTAAGATTTTTATTTTCTTTTTTCATATTGTGGTTATGAAACCGGTTTATCGGTGGGTTGCTTCTTCATGAAACGTTTTGTATCGCTTCATTAGTTTGGTGCTTTGCACTTCCTTTTAATTCATTCTGAATAATCCATGCTAGTTGGTTTTAGACCCTTCGCATCAATTCTACATCACTAATGTGATTTCATACTTTGATAACCGAACTCATGATTTCTATGATAAGGCTTTGACAAATTGATCGAAAGAATTATAAACAAGTATGAAGTGCACACGGAAGGAGATTCTAAATCTAGATCTCTATCTTCATAACATTCTTTAACGTGAGGTAAAGTAGGATTTTTGTTAGCTGGATTATAATCTAGAACTGGTTTTCTGTATAAATGCAACCGTCACGTAAACACAACGTAAATACACGTAAATACAACCAACAGCCGACATAAACCGAACTATACAAAAGAAGTTAAAGAAAAAGGCCTTGCGTTGAGTTCAGTTGAGTTGGTTTAACGTCCACCATCATCACTATTAACGCTATATTGTGGACGGGCCCCAAGACTGACGCTTGACAATTTTTATATGCTGCCACACACGAGGCAAGGCGGGGATGCCATGACTCCTGTCTCAGCTGATCACATTAAACCTCTAAAAAATAACACGTCCCAAAAAATGAGACTATTTTAATTAAATGATAGGTTATAGTTTCTATCAAAACTAGTTTTGACTAACAACACAGCTTATAGTTTCGCTGCCACACCGATACTCAAACATCAACTTATCACAGACGAATATCTAAACCAAGCAGTAAGTCTTCCTGATTGACCATCTGACCGATTTTATCATCATAAAATATTCATCTAGAAATATCCAATAGAAGACTAATGCATCGCTGTATGATTACACAGATTGTTTATGGTTTACCTGTTTTTCTGGCTTGTCAGTATTATGGTTGGAAGTACAACGGTGTTTTAGCGTAAAACTTGTTAAGACACATCTTAAGACAAGTCGTAAGCTTTCCACGACGTTGTACTTCAGACTCTAGTAATGCAACACGTAGGCTTGCGACAGCGATTTGGATTTAACCGAACGAGATACATGAACAAAGAAGGCGAACTGAACAACCTTTTCAAACGTGAGCTTTTTTATCCAGATGAGGAATCTTCTATACACATTCTACCTACTAATTTGCCTTGGCACTTTTTATTTTCAATGCAGGAGCATTTGTCTCTATTTTGAAAAAACAACAACAATAACAACAACAACAACAACAACAACAACAACAACAACAACAACAACAACAACAACAACAAGGAAGTAGATCTACAGTTAGCACAATGTCCTTTTACATCATAAACCATGATTTCATAACAAGACAGCCTGTTTTATTATCGTTATCGTGAGTACAAAAGGATCTGAATTGTTAAGGATACAATGTCCCCTTCCAACTCATCTAAATGTAGATACAATCTGGGCGAAATTACAAGTTTTCGTCTATGGAGTAACAAGCTAGGTCAATAATATAAGCAACATCATCCCAACCCCAAATCACATCAAATAAGTTCGGAGCGAATATAATTGTTCGTTCCATAATGATTTGTGTATAAGCTAAGCATAGCCATTATTTTTTTAGAAATAAATACAAAATATTGTTACTTAAAAAACCCCGCAAAAATGCTATTGTCAAAATCCCTTTAATGTTTTTGAACAATCCCTAAAGCCTCGTAATCAAACTTAAAGTTTTTTTTTTACATTTCAACCTAAGTAAACAAAATGATACACCTTAGACAGAATGATGCATCCCGATGATTGGGGTTCGGACAAGAGATCATGATTGTAAACCTAACTATCATTGTGGCATTGTGTGATCAAATATCTTGATTATTTCAAGGACAAAATGAATTATGTACGCCCATGACGTAAAAAATTAGATATGTTTCTCAAATGTTCATTTTTTTTTCTTGCTTCTCTTCACTATTTACAACAGAGAAAACACATGAAATACTGAGAAAAAAAAAGCTCTCTCTAAGAACAATTGTATCGAGGATCATACGTACCCTTATAAATTGAGAGAGCTCAAAATTTAAGAACCCCCTTCTACAGATCAAAAGGAATTAATCTTAACGCATAATATAACCATGTCTTGAATTTGTGAACCGCGCTTCTGGATCAAACGTGAGCGTTTAGCAATGAACGACTGTTTGTTAAGTCGGTGTCAAGAATAGATAATTCGGTGAGCAAAACGGGGCCGGGAAAAGAACTATCCATAGAGAGCTTGGAAGACACTGAAAAAGTATATCATTGGTAATAACAGTATTATAAGGGCAGACTCGCCTCTTAAATTATGAGAAGGATATTAATTAGAAAAAGCGCTCCATTCCCGGTTTGCGAAGTTCCAATTCTTCGGTTCACCATCTATTTCCGACGTAAAAGGCGAGGGAAGATTTTTATACATTTTGTTACTAAAAAAAAAAAAAAAGATTTCTTTTTTTTTTAAGTTGTAAAAGTTAATCGCAACATTTTAATACGATATGCGATACAAATTTCTAATTATCAACAAAAGCCGAATAACTTTGGATCTTCTCCTGTATAATTTTTTAACTATTTTGATAAGTCTCTGTATCTAGGATTCAAAAAATAAAAGGCAAAGTCAGTTGAGTAAAAAGATGTTTGTACACACTGGGCAATAGTGATTCATTTCTAGTATTTTTTAAAAGATAGGGGAAAAAACTATAATTAGAGCTTTTTTTGGCATATTGAGCTAAAAATGTAGATTTTCCTATCTAGAGCTGTGGGCAATATTTCTTTTTGCTAAAAGATCGAAATAGGTACGTTTAATACTAATTATAGATCATAGCTCTCTTGTACCCTTACTGCAAGTTTTTGTTTATTTCGGTGACCCCGGCGTTTCTTTTTGAACGCCTTAGTTTTGTACTCGTGTGTGTCATATGAGAACTGCCAATACAGACGCCCATAGTAAAAAATAAACAAACAAACATAATAGGTACATGAATCAGCAAATACACCCAATCAAAGCTCAAAAAACTAACATAGCCAATTACCTTCAGAAACAACCAATGCTCAAAAGGCGTCATTACATCATAGGATACCATAGTGTGAATCACAGAGGCTGTGTTTATCTTTATCTGTCTCTGTTCTAACAGAGCGGGTGTCAAATCGCACTGTGAAAACTGGCCTGAAAATAAATATTGACAGAAACCTTGTCTCAAGAGAAGCTACTGTACTGGCGTCAACAGGATACACTGCAGGGTGATTGAGTGAGAGAATATTATATTACTTTGAAATTTGAGATAACGAAAACATAGGAATAATTAATGATTCCAGAGGTATCTTATCTATATCCAAAACCGATTATTTCTTGCATAGACCCCCCCCCCCTCCTTTTTAGACATATATACAAACAGACACGCAACATTGCTTCCATATCGTTATCCCATTAAGAAAAAAAAATTCTCTCTATCGTTCTACAGTTACACTCTACTCCCCTTCTCTCTACCTCTGCGACTACCTCTCTCTTCCCCTCCATCTTTCTATAGCCCTCTACATCTTTTTAAACCTTGTCTCAAGGGAGTATACTGTACTGGTGTCAACAGGATAAGTTGTAGGGTGATTGAGTGAGAAAATATTATATTACATTGAAATTTGAGATAACGAAAGCATAGAAATAACTAATGACTCTAGGGGTATCTTACCTATATCCAAAACCAACTATTTTTTGCCTTGGCCCCCCCCCCTCACCCTTCCTACTTCCTCCGTCTTAGACATATACAAACAGGCATACAACCTTGCTTCCATATCGCTATCCTATTAAGAAAAAACTTACTCTCTATCGTTCTACAGTTATTCTCTGTCCCCTTCTCTCTACCTCTATGACTACCTCTCTGTTCCCTTCCATCTTTCTTTACCCCCACTACATCTTTTCAAACCTTGTCTCAAGGGAAGCTACTGTACTGGTGTCAACATGATAAATTATAGGGTAATTGAGTGAGATCATATTATGTTACTTTGAAATTTGAGATAACGAAAACATAGAAATAATTAATGATTCCAGTGATATCTTATCTATATCCGAAATCGATCATTTCTTGCATAGACTTGACACGATCATAATCTGTGGCCTCGGTCTCTGAAAGACGACAAAACGCTTCTAACGCTCTTCCTGTCAGCAGTGCGGATAATGGTGTGCACCAGCTTTCCTTGGGCCATCGACTTGTGGTAGCGAATCGCTCAAACCGAAGTAACCAAGAATCCAGGTCATCCTTTCTGTCCACAAAAGCCGGTAATTTAGGCATCTTGAATTTAGAATGCTCTCCTTCATGGACCGATCTTGTGCTGCCTGATGTAAGGTTGTGTTCACTTTGCTGACTTGCCTGTGCTTGTATCCTTGCCAACTCTAACTGTGTCCTCATTTCCTCCATCTTTAGTTCTTTCTCAGCTTGAAGTTTAGCTTCTCGCTCTTCCCTTTCAGCTTGAAGTTTAGCTTCTCGCTCTTCCTTTTCAGCTTGAAGTTTGCGCAAATTATCCATTTGCTCAATAATAAATTTTTTCTTTTCATCTCCTCGTAACTGCAGTTCCTCAGCAAGTTCTTTGATTTCTTGAATGGACGACATTATGGAGCTTTAACAGCTGAGGGTGCGATATAAAGAAAGAGACGATTCGAATACTGGCGCAAAACACACGACACGGTTTACGCAGAACACACTGACTCTAGATCTAACTTTAGATCTGATAAATTAGGCAAGCAAAACGCGTGTACCAGATATTAGCCGACGAAGGTTGGTAATCTAGATCTAGCTCTACGCTGGACCAATCTAGATCTCTAGATCTATAATTCTTCGATGCGTCGAACTTGTAGACTCGATCCCGGACGAGCCCCCAGTGTAACAGATTTGCTGGTGAGGTGGTAATCTGTTAGGCTCTGTTTGTCTAGGGGTATTAAAAATATTCACAGCCAATCACACGACTCGTCCGTAGAAAATAAATCCGAAGTCCGCAAGTAACAATTTCAAACTGTTTAATCCAACAAAAGGGCTATACTCTACAATGTTTGTAGGACGGCTCAATAGTACAATTACTAGACTCTGGAAACAATGTTGACTCTATAAATGTTGACTCTTGACTACTCCTAAATCTAATTAAGATTCTTATTTATACAAAATTTCGTCGAATCATCCAGAACAAGAATTACGTAAATCATAAGAGAATATTCTCGGTACATCTCTTTAGCAATTAACAACCAATCAGAACAAAGGTAAACAAGAGGTGACGAGGTGATTACTATTCTAGAACTAGCCGGAGGTTTCGAGAAGGGCTGTGTTCAGTAAGCAAAACTCACAATCAAATTCTTAGGCTTGAAATACAATCGTTATGCAAACAAACAAGATAATGTACATACATCTAGTCAATCCGCTACCCAAAAGTTACGCACCTAAAAAGGGTGAGGAAATGAATAGATCAACTTATAGTACAATGCGTTACACAGACAGACAGACAGACAGACAGACAGACAGACAGACAGACAAACAGACAGACAGACAGACAGACAGACAGACAGACAGACAGACAGACAGACAGACAGACAGAGTGAGAAAGATAGATGGAAAAGGAAACGTGAGAGGTATAAAGTAGAGGGAATGGACAGAAGTCTGAGTAGTTACAGGAAATTGAGTTTGTTTAACGTCAAACGTCAGCACTATGTATGCTTTATTGTGGACGGATCCCTCTCTCTCTCTCTCTCTCTCTCTCTCTCTCTCTCTCTCTCTCTCTCTCTCTTGCTCTTCTCTCTCTGTTTCTGTCTCTGTGTTTGTCCGTCTGCCTGTTAATCTGTTTTTTCCTTCTTCTCCCCCCCCCCCTCTTCCTCTCTCTCTCCCTCTCTCTCCCTCTCTCTCTGTTTCTGTCTCTGTCTCTCCTCTCTCTCTCCTTCTCTCTCTCCCTCTCTCTCTCTCTCTCTCTCTCTCTCTCTTTCTTCAACTAACTCTCTCTTCCCTTCTATCTTTCTATACCCCACATACATCTTTTCAGTCTATCTCTATCTGTTAAAGGGGGGGGGGGGGCGGTAGTCCAGAGTAGAACGTCGATTTCCGACGCAAAAGGTCCCGAGTTCGAATCCTGGCTGTTGCGTTCCGTACTGGTTGGGTCGGTGTCAGTATAATTTGACCGGCTGAGGCAGGAGTCATGGTAACCCCGCCCTGCCTCGCGTGTGGCAGTACATAATATTGTCAGACATCCGTTTTGGCGCCCGTCCAAAACATAGCCTATATAGTGCTGCTGTTGGACGTTAAACCAACCCCAACCAACCAAATTCACACAAAATAGCTTATATTATATAGTGCTGGCGCTGGATGCTAAACAAACTCAACTCAACTCACTCTTTTTCCTTTCCTCACCGCAGTTGCAAAAGTTGATGCTGGATAGTGCCCATCTCATGCCTATCAAACGTGTCCCAGCTCCCAAGGTTGGTCTTAATTTCTTGTTTTGTTTTTGTTTTGTTTGTTACCTAATAGGGGGGCGCGGTGGCCCAGGGGTAGAACATCGGCTTCCGACGCAAAAGATCCCGTTCGAATCCTGGCTGTTGCGTTCCCTACTGGTTGGGT
>RQTK01000111.1:692616-730393 GCA_003991915.1 Elysia chlorotica | reverse complement strand
GGCTGTTGCGTTCCGTACTGGTTGGGTCGGTGTCAGTATAATTTGACCGGCTGAGACAGGAGTCATGGTATCCCCGCCTTTAGACATTAAACCAACCCAACCCAACCCCTCTATCTGTTAATCCTTATTTCTGGTCACTTCATCTTAATCTCTCTTGCACCTGGACCATGATAAGCAGCGGTCTTTCGGTTGACTGCACTTTCAGACACTGCAGTAGTTTTCCTCTCGTGAAGTCCAGTAATGCCAAAAAAAAAAAAAGAGGCAAATAAAGAACCAATAAGGAAAACCTCCCATTAAAATATACTTGAAAATAGAAAATGATTATGGATAATCCTTCCAATTTCTTTGTTTAAGTCAGTGCTCATCAACTGTCATCTAAATTCCATCAAGTCTGGCAACTGTTATAGCACGCCTCGAGCTACATAGACCAGTGTTACGTTGCACTCAACGTTTCCATTTGGTAATAAATCCTTGCACTTATGTTATTAAAATATCCCCCATCACTAATAGACTGGTACCTATGAAATGATATAACAATACGGCTCGACCTGACTAAAATAACTCTGGATTAATTGTGTTGTCTGACGCTGACGTAGCTTTAGACCAGTATCCATTGTGTCATGTGCCTCCTCTCATCACCGCCGTTAAAGTATCCATAAATAATCCAAACTATAGTGTATATAGTCAGTTCGTCTGTAAGTAATAATGATGGGAAGTTCCGTCTCTGTCTGTATGTATGACTATTGTTCAGTTTCTTCCATCTCCTCCACCCTCATCTATCTTTGTCTCTCTCTCTCCCTCTCTCTCCCCCCCCCGCTATCTCTCTCTCTCTCCCTCTCTCTCTCTCTCTGAGTCCAACGTCTCCTAGGTTACCCTGGGTGACAACGACCAGTGAGTCCAGGCTTTATGGGAGAAGACCCTATACGGACACTAGCCTGCTCTCTGTCCAACGTCTCCCAGGTCGACGTGGGTGACAACGACCAGGGAGTCCAGGCTTTATGGGAGAAGACCCTGTACGGACACTAGCCTGACTTCCACTATTAGACAAGAAGGCTCCAACCTTTAGGTGGAAACTGCAGTGCTAATGGCGATCAAGCTTCCGAGAATAAATTGATATTGTTCACCGAAATGTACGGCTCGTACTCAAGGATCTGATATGCTTTGGTACTAAGAGAGAGATAGAGGCAGAGAGAGAGAGAGAGAGAAAGTGATACAGACAGAGAGAGAGAAGGAAAATGTGAGAGGTATACTATAGAGGGAATAGACAGAAGGCTGAGTAGTTACAGCAAATTGAGTTTGTTGAAGGTCAAACGTCAGCACTATGTACGCTTTATTGTGGACGGATCCCTCACCCTCTCTCTTTATCTTTCTCTCTCTCTCACTCTCTCTCTCTGTTTCTGTCTCTGTATTTGTCCGTATGCATGTGAATCTGTTTTTCTATCTGTTATCTCCCCCTCCCCCTCTCTCTCCCTCTCTCTCTTTATCTCTCTCCGTATCTCTCTCCATATCTCTCTCCCTGTCTCTCTAATTCCCTCTCTCTCCCTCTCTCTCTCCCTCCCCTCTCCCTCCCCTCTCCCCCCATCTCTCTCCACGCATCTCTCCCCCCCCCTCCCCCTCCCTCCTCCCTCCTCCTCCTCTCCCTCCTCTCTCTCCCTCACCTCTCTTTCTCTCTCCTTCTCTCTCCATATCTCTCTCCTGTCTCTCTAATTCCCTCTCTCTCCCTCTCTCTCTCTCCCGTCTCCCTCTCTCCTCTCTCTCTCTCTCTCTCCCTCTCTCTCTCTCTGAGTTCAACGTCTCCTAGGTTAGCCCTGGGTGACAACGACCAGGGAGTCCAGGCTTTATGGGAGAAGACCCTGTACGGACACTAGCCTGACTTCCACTATTAGACAAGAAGGCTCCAACCTTTAGGTGGAAACTGCAGTGCTAATTATGTAACTTGTAATAGCTTTGTTATGCACAAAATCATGATAGATCTGGCTTCCGCACGCCTTCTCAGCCTTTTCATTTTGAAAAAAAAAAGAATTATAATTATTATCGTAAACGTAAAGTCACGGGCATCTTATGAAGAAATCAATTTGCTAATTTCTTTTTGCGTGTAAAAACGTACGCCTTTTTAAACCAAAAACGCAGTGCGAGTTTAACAAAGCACATTTAATTCGATTTGTCAACTGGTCGTAATATTGATAAAAATAAGTTAACAAAATTGAATACTTTTGTTTCTTTTGATTATTACAAAAATAACACCGATGTTCCACCTAGCCCCCCCCCCCCCCCCCCCCAATATAATTTGGTATTGAGATAGAAAGGAGAGAAAGGGACTTTAAAATTTTAGGCAACTTGTTCGTAATAGCTTTGTTATGCACAAAATCATGATAGATTTAGATAAATAGATAGATAGATAGATAGATAGATAGATAGATAGATAGATAGATAGATAGATATATAGATAGATAAATAGATAGATAGATAGGTGGAAAGGTAGATAGAAAGATTGGTTTAACGTCCAACGCCAGCACTAATTGTGGATGGGCCCCGAAACTCACGTCTGACAATTGTATGTTTTGTCACACACGAGACAGGGCGCTGATACCATGACTCCTGTCTGAGCCGATCACATTAAACTGACACCGACCCAACTACTCCACGTCAGTAAGAATCATTTAAACGTAGTACACCATGTTACTCTCCTTAACTAACAATTTTCTGAATTTCCATTAACATCATCTAAGCAAGAGCTATTAAGTTTTGACTTGCCATTTGTAAACTTTATGTAACTTGTAATAGCTTTGTTATGCACAAAACATGATAGATCTGGCTTCCGCACTTCATCTCAGCCTTTTTTATCTTGAAAAATAGGATTTATAATACCGTCAACCTGCGAAGTTCACGGGCATCCTCTGAATAAAACAATTTACTAATTTTTTTTGCGTGTAAAAATATACGTCCTTTCAAAACAAAACCGCAGTGTAAGTTTAACAAAGAACATTTAATTCAGCTTGTGAACTGGTAGTAATATTTATAAAAATAACTTAACAAAATTGATTGCTTTTGTTTCTTTTGATTATAAAAAAAACAAACATTTTAAACCAATTTTTGTTGTTTTTTCAAAAGAATTAAAATATGCTTAAATTAATGGTACTTTTTATTAGTATCCATTAGTTCTCTTTCTCTTTCCCCCACAAATTCGTTTCGTAGCGATATTTCAGATCTGTCAAAAAAGAATTATAATTATGTGTCATGTAGGCGAATGCAAGCAAATGTCTCGCTTTACTTTTAAATTGAACAACATTATACGTGGTCTGCGTTTAGAGAGTATAATAATCTGTTTTTAATATTATACTTATGTGAATATAATTTGGGAATTATCGGAAACTTTTCGTTTGTATTTTAAAGTTGAAGATAAGTATAAACAGAAAGAGAGAGACACAGAGAGAGAGAGAGAGAGAGAGAGAGAGAGAGAGAAAAGAGAGAGAGAGAGGAATAGAAGGAGATTGAAAGAGAACATGAAAGAAGTGGAAAAATAAAAATAGGAAGGATAGACAAATTTGACTAAGGAGAATCGACAGAAGGTGAGAGAAGCAACGAGCAATTAATATGTCATTAGAAACATGCAATGGTCAATTAGATGTAAACGCGCATCATTTATTAATATTATTACTTTATTTTTGGACTTTACACTTCAACTACTGGGGCGGGGGGTAGCGCTGTAGCTTAAAACTTTGGCTTTCGACGCAGTTTCACGGTTTGAGCCCCGCTCTGGCTACTTGTCCTCTACTGGTTTGATCAGTGTCAGTTTAATGTGATCGGCTGAGACAGAGTCATGGTATCCCCGCATTGTCTCTGGTAGCATGTAAACTTGTCAAACATTAGTCTTGGAGCTTGTCCACAATATAGATTTTATAGTGCTAAGGTTTAACTCTAAGCAACAAACACATACTTTTTGACTAAGACATTATGATTGTGAACTCTATGTCATAAACTTTTAAAATAAATATCGCTTCAGTTGAGATATAACCATACAAAGTTTGAACGTTTGAACTTAAAAATTAAAAATCTGGAGAAGTCTTTTTTTTTTTTTTAATTTTTCTTCATTTCAGGATTTTTTACTCAAGTGCAAAATTAATTTGCACTTTAATCAGAAAAAATGAGATCGATATTATTTCATGTCCCATAAAAGACATGCAATTGGGTGTGAAATTAGCATCATGTGCCTTTCTAGTTAATAATATCATGCAGCCGATTGGAAAATGAATATTGATTAATTAAATTTAGGAGATATAATAGTACAATATACCATCGCAGCCTCCAACATCGTGGCATTTTCCTCTTATGATTAGAAAATTTTAAACTGCTCTGTAATCAGAAAAAGCTAAAAAGAAATCAATGTAACTATTTTTCAATGATACAAATTGGAGCGGAGGAAAATAGCAATTGTTAGAACAAAGAGAAAGAGATAGTCATAAAGATAGACGGGAGAGAGTTGTACAGCGATAAACATAAAGATAGGTGGTTGAGAGTTTGGTGTAAATCGATAGTCATAAGATAGTCTGGAGAGAGTCAAGTGTATATCAGGATTTAAACAGGCTGTGTTTTGTTTCAACACTTTCAGTGATTGTAAAACTAGCGCTGTCTGTCTAAATTGATTTAATTCAGATTATGTCACCACCATAGATACGGTGATGTTAAAACAAAGCGGAATTATTTAAGCAGTACCACTGGACGGAGGTATTGACTGATAAAAACAAAATTAAAAAAACAACGAAAGCTAACTACTGTAATCTGGGCTATTGATCAATTAAAATTTCCTAACAGCGGTTTAATATATTATATGTTACCAGTAAGTATTTCATATACGCAGATAAATTAGATTAGTAGATAGATCAACAGAGAGAGAGAGAGAGAGAGAGAGAGAGAGAGAGAGACAAATGAAAAGAGAGAGATAAAGCTAATATATTGTTAAAAATTACTCTTTTACATTATTCAAGCTATCAAAACAACAACGACAATGACAACAACGAGAAAAAACTAAACCAATCACTATTAATAAACAAAGGAAGAAAAGAAACACGCGATTGAGAACCAGCGACTGTTCACAAACAAACAAATTATAGGCTTACAAAACTGTTAATCCATTGCGTCACTGGCTTTGTCCCAAGTGATCATACTGTTAGTATAGCGAGGTACATTTAGTAACAAGCGAACGTACAAGAAGTTTCATTGATGGTACGATATGTTTTACTGGTATTGCTTTGAAATGTAAGTGAATTCAAAGATGTTTTCCTCTAAGACGCAAATACGTTGTATACAAATGTGTTATAAACTCAAGAAAACGGCAACCTAAATTGTAGGCTTTTTTATTTATATAAAAACGGCAACCCTCACTGTGGAGTTTAATTTATTTATCATATCCATATCACAACTGATTTACTGAATGCAAATTTAGTTAATATTTAAGAAAATAAAAATAAACTTAACAGCCAACTCCATATTTTAATATTCCAGAAAATCCAGCAGTCTCCCGACTTCTCCCTGGTCCGGGACAAGGGCTACCAGTTCCAGGTGATGATGGACAACGTTCCATGCGACCCGTCCAACTCCTTCGCAGAGATGATGGACATTTTCTCACACAAGGAATCACACCAGTTTGTGCAGAACGCATTTGTTGGTGAGTTACGGAATGGGGGATAATGTGGTTAAAGATAGATTGGTGCAAACAATTATACAACGATATATTTCTAAGAACAGTAAGAGGCGAAGGATAAATTGCTAACAGCAGTTAGCGGTGAGTGATAGATTGCTGAGAAGATTAAGAGAAAAGTAATGGGTAAAAGATAGATTGGTGAGAAGATTAAGGGGGGAACTTTAGATTTCTGAGAACAGTAAGGGGTGAACGATAGGTTTCTGAGAAGAGTAAATAGTGAAGGATAAATTGCTAACAACAGTTAGCAGTGAACGATAGATTTCTTTCTGAGAACAGAAAGGGATGAACAATAGTTTTTTTAGAACAATATTTTTTTATATCTTTGTTTGGGTGGAACACGATTGAAATCATGATTATTCAGGACCAGGTTTGACTAAATATGTCTGGGTTTTTAATCATCAACAGATTCCTATTAGCAGTAAGAGGTAAACGATAGATTTCTTTCTGAGGACAATAAAGGATGAACGATAGATTTAAAAAAAAAAATAAGGATTAAACGATAGATTTCTGAGAACGGTAAGGGCTAAACGATAGATTTCTGAGAACAGTAAGGGGTGAACGATACATTCTTTTCTGAGAACAGAAAGAGTTGAAAAAAAGATTGCTAAGAGCAGTACGGGTGAAATATACATTTCTAAGAAGGGTATGGGGTGAAAGATATATTTATGAGAACAGTAAAAGGTGAAGAATAGATTTCTGAAAACAATAAGGGGTGACATATAAATTGGTGAGAAAAGTAAGGGGTGAACAATGGATCGCTGAGAAAACAAAGGGGGGAACGACAGATTTGTGAAAAGTGTAATGGGTGAGCGAGATATTTCTGAGCACAGTTATAGAAGGTATTGACGAAATACACTATGCTGATGAAAATATAAAAAACAACTAGGAGTGAAATATATGGTACTGAAAGAAGGTTGACGTGAAAGATAGATCAGATGGAAATACATAAAAAGAAAGATAATGATGAAAGTTAGGTTTCTTAGAAATTTATAAAATATTTCCTAAGCACCCTTAAAAGACCATGTGTCTCCCCCCCTCTCTCTCTCTCTCTCTCTCTCTCTCCCCCCCTCTCTCTCTCCCCCTCTCTCTCTCTCTCTTCTCCCCCTCTCTCAAACCCCAGGACCGAGCTGTGACGAGGTGTGTCAACCGGGAGGACGACTGGCCAAGTACTTTGATGTCATGATGGTTTCCTACGGCTGCGAGAGTTCCATCTTCGACGACAAGGAGGAGGTAAGAGTATTATGAAAATAAAATAGGTGCCTGCAAATATGAATACCAAATACTTTTATTGGATCTTGTGGTCAATAGACCATACATTTAATGAATAAACATTCAATAATTATGATAGCATAGACTTCCGCTTTGCTTGAATAGACGAAGGTCCGTGTCTTTCTTTAAATATTTGGTCTAAATAACATTTTACATTGTTAAGTATATTTTATCAGATGAGTTTAATATATTGTGAGACATTTGTACAAACTGTATTTCTTTCAGAATTGGGTTTAATATCTTTACTTTCAGATTATTTTGAGCGCTGCATTCAAAAATTACAAGATATTCGTCTTTTAACATTGCAAAAATGCACAAATTGTCATCACTTAGTTGGAAACGATAAATGCTTGACTAGAAGAGAGAGATGGGGGTAGAAAGAGAGAGAGAGAGAGAGAGAGAGAGAGAGAGAGAGAGAGAGAGAGAGAGAGAGAGAGAGAAGAACAGTCATGAGTGGCGATCAATATCATATAAAGTCTGATGTGGAATTAAACACCAAGTGGAGAAAAATAGAAACCATCTTACGGTTACAAAATATAGTTAAACTAACCAAAACCAAGGCCCCTATCTAACCATGGTGAACTATGACTATTTGTTACCATTTAAATTTTGATAATTTCAAAAAGAGCTAGCTATATGAAGTTTAAACTCAATAGTCGGTCAGACAAATCATCTATTTCAAGCTAAAAGCTTTTTTTGATATGATTAATAACAAAAGAGCAGTAAACAAACCAACTCCATCCCACGATTTTCATCTCTGCAGCTGATAAAATTCCTAAAAACGATATAATAAAATAGTAACATTGGAAACAAATAGCGGGAATTCCATGACACTGATTAATTTTGCAAACAATGTGCATTGGTAAAGCGCCTTATCTTGTAAGGGCAACTGAATTGTAGGGTGACTCTATGGCGATTTATCATAATTATCAATGCGTTTCCTGCAGGGAAAACCAGATAAAAACTGTCATGGAACTGGACTGTTTGAAGCCGTAACTAGAGATAAAGTTGAATATACTTAATTTTCAGAACGGATCATGGGTGCCATTAGAGTTTTCACTTTATAACATCTTTTATATAATTTAAGAAAATTATAAATGAATGTCGTATACATTTTTGTTACATTAAAATAGTCTTTGATACTGTTTCGCAGATATTTATCTAGTAAAATACTTGGTAAAATGCAGTTTTCGGACTTGCACAAAATAATCAAGATGTTTTTTACAACTTTTCTATGGCATATTATAAAAAAAGAATACATTTTTTACGGTTTATGTTTTTTTAAATTTATATTTTATTATTAAAAGTCACTGGATATGTTTTTGTCGTATAAATCTAATAGTAAAATGTGTCTTGTAACAATCATTAATTTGCTCCTGATATTCTACTTAATCACAAGTGAAATTATTTCAGTTGCGATTCCTCTATTCAAGCTTGCAGCTGTCTATATTTATCAAAGACGCGACATTAAATATTTACTTTAGCGTTTGTTTGTTGCTGTTTTTTGTGGGGTTTTTTACTCTTTAAAAGAGGACCGGGGGGGGGGGGGGGGGGGGGGGGGGGGGGGGGGGGGGGGTAGGCTGTGGGGGAGGGGAACGTATGGGGTATTCCAGCTAGCTCATGGCGCCACCACTGGGTATTAACATTCCGATCTGTATGTGTTTTCCTTCCTCTCTATTGTGATGGATCTATGTCAGTACAATGTGAGTGGCTAAAACAAATCCAACTATGCAAACATTGTCTCTCTGTTTGGCACAAGGTAAAATTGTCAGACATTGGTTTGAGCACTCGTTCATGAAACAAACTCAGTCGCTGAAACAAAGCAGTCAATAAACCGTGTTCAATTTAAACGACGGGGGAACTAGAAATTATTGACAAACAAATTCATAGTGCATTTTTGCCGATCAACGCAACAATAGGACCAAGGCGTCCAAAAATAGAAGGCCAAGTCACCGAATTGAAAGATTTTGGCACACCAAGGATACAAGTGATTTAATTTCCTTTAATGTCAAGCATAGATAGGACACAGTGATACTTAGAGAGTATTTTTCAGCCCACACAATCAGCCTACACTGCAAATTGTAACTGTCCTATCTATGTGCGCGCTATTTTGGATTATTTTTGAAAATGCATAAATGATCGGATATTTGATATCTATTGTTGCTAAATAAAAGGTGCGCAGCGATGCCAGAATGTTCATAAATAGATTATTACTGCAAGTTCATGTAGATCTATATTTCTGTGACTTTCTATTTTTGGACGCATTGCGGATGACATATTGACGCCGTTTAGGCGCAGGGTGTTTGGAAAGCTCATTGGTTCCCTAGCACTTGAATAGATCTTTGACTCGATGCCGGTGTAGATTCTGTTGTCTACCGTCTTCACTTTCAATGTGGCCTTCATCATCGCAAAACCTCTCCAGTTGGATTGACATTGACAACGCAGTGATGTGATGGCAATGATGTTTGTTGGGGGGTTGGGTTGGTTTAACGTCCAACAGCAGCACTATATAGGCTATATTGTGGACGGGCCCCAAGACGGACGTCTGACAATTTTATGTGCTGCCACTCACGAGACAGGGCGGGAAAAGCATGACTTCTGTCTCAGCCGGACACATTATACTGAAACCGACTCAACCAGTGGGGAACGCAACAGCCAGGAATGTTTGTTGGGGGAGAAAAATGTAGCTTGTCATTGATATTTGCACAGAGGCATGGCAAACTTGTTAGTTTTAATCTGTCTCGGATTTTTGCATATGAAATGAAAAACATCATGCCTTTCGATAAACATATTGACACAGCGTTCCGTTATCTTCTGCAACCATAGATCAATTTTCTAACATTTTACTGGCATATCGTTACTCAAGACAGTTCACGTGAATTTATGTCTGGACTCTGGAAGTGATTATTAGTGCTCATGTGTGATGGTGCCAGTTGGAAATAATGTTGGTTGTAGTTTACGATTTCTTTGCAAACGCTTTTCTTTTTTTAAAGCAAAATTTTAGTAAAACCCAAAGTAATTTTGATGAGACAAATATAAGTGGGGTTTTTTCTCCAAATGCACTTTTTAGAAACAATAAAGATAAGTGTTTTCTTGCATTTTTGAAATAACCCATCAACACGTCATTTTATAAATTGTTGTATACACTCTGCGTGAAGATTTTTTCTTTACACACACGGGGGGCGCGGCCGTCCAGGGGTAGAACATCGGCTTCCGACGCAAAAGGTCCCGAGTTCGAATCCTGGCGGTTGCGTTCCCTTCTGTTTGGGTCGTTGTCAGTATAATGTGACCCGCTGAGACAGGAGTCATGTATCGCCGCCCTGTCTCGTGTGTCGCAGCACATACAATTGCCAGACGTCCGTCTTGGGGCCCGTCCACAATATAGCATATATAGTGCTGATGTTGGACGTTAAAACCAACTCAACTCAACTCAACTTTACACACACATTAGTCACATCGTGCGTCTACATTACAGTCCTAATGAAAACAACAACGACAACAACAACAAAGCAAAAACGGCTATAAGAATAATTCTCAAGCCACATGTATTTTGCTTACATCCCTTGCATCAGTACACTTTGCCAAATTCCATATCAGAAAATTACCTTCTTTTTAGGAGATTGTCTTTATCCTAATTACACTTTTGATGTTAAAAGCATATGGATTATGGATAAAACGGCTTTTGCGTCAAGGTTTTGTCAATGAGGAATTAAAAATCTTTAACCTTAACACATCTGAATAACTAAACAAATTGGGAAAAGGCTTTTTTTCAAAGGCTTACTCAACGACATAAAAGAAAATTTTGTATTAAAAGCTCTCTGCCTAAAAATCACGTTGCTTTTAACAAAATATGTTCAATAATTGAGAAGAGAAAAAAAATACCTCTTGCGTTTTCACGCTGGAAAGAAATCGATTTTACTATTAGCTTAGACATTGTAATTCAACCCAAAGTGTACTTCACTGTGATGTAAATATTAAAAACATGAATGACATTACGAGACTTGTATAATTAAGATGACGGTATTTACATTGCCTTGCTGTCTAGAAGTCAATACAAAAGGCTCTAGTTCAAATTATTTTGTAGAATCAGTGAGCATCCATGTTGTGGAAACAAAATACAAAAATTCCATTTCTTCAACCTTTTCTTAATCTGTACAACTTCTGTATTTTATCCCGTGAAAACAAAAATTTCGAATACAAATTAATTTTGTTTTTAAAATAATTCAACCAATACTTAAGTACGTGCAACACCAAATGACCGTAACTAAAATAGTTTTTTGGGGGTTAAAATTGAGTTGGTTTAACGTCTAACATCAGCACTATATAATTTTTATGCTAAATTGTGTACCGGCCCCAAGAGTGACGTCTGACAGTTTTATGTGCTGCCACAAACGAGACAATACGGGGATACCATGACTCCTGTTTCAGTTGGTCACATTAAACTGACACCAACCCGACCAGTAGGGAACGAAATCGCCATGGCTCGAACCACGGACCTTTGCGTCGGGAGCCGATGTTCTATCCCATGGCCACCGCGCCCTCCTCCCTGGCCGGCGGCGGCCGCGTTTNTNCCCCCCGTCCCCCCCCCCCCCCCCTGTTAAAGCCCAATGCCATCATCTAAAACAACCATACTTAACCGATCAGTGTTAATGGTCGCTGATTTTTTTTTTTATCTGTAACACTCTTTTGTTGATCAAAGACGTATTCACCATAACGATTGATGGTTGGTTTTCAAACAATTCCACCAATACTTAACTAAGCGCAATACTTAAGGGCAGTATCTAAAATGGCTTTTTTTCAAAATGTCAAAACCTAATGGCATGGTTTTAAAAAGAACGTACCCAACTCATAAGTTGTAATAGTCGTAGACCTTTTCACCTTTAACACTTCTTTATTGATTAAAGACGTATTTACCCTAACGATTGATGGTTGATTTTCAACTATTCTTTCTTTCAGTATCCTACGTTTGGCAGAACCACTACAACATTTAAAGACATGGAAGTCTTCTTTGCTGAGATCATCCATCATTTTAAATGGCCGAGAGTGAAGCTGGTGACTGAAAGAACTCCTGTGTGGCAAGAAACTATGACAGAGTTTGAGGTAGGCTTTGTCAATTAGATTACGGTCACTCTGAGGAACTCAAGTTTAAACTATGACAAAGTTTAATGTAGATTCAGTCAGTTAGATCACTGGACACTGATAATTTTCTTACAAACTTTGACAGAGTTTGAGGTAAGCTATGTCTGGCTAAAGTACTGAAGTTTTAAGTAGGCCGAAGTTTGATGTAGGCTCAGTCACTTTGGATAATTTACCTAAAAACTACGACAGGGTTTGATGTAGGCTTTGTCTCTCTGGATAGAAAATTCAAGTTTAAAGTTTAACAAGGCTTGTTGTAGGCACAATCACCCAAGGTATTTATATAAAAACTATGACAGAGTTAAAAGTAGTAACTACACAGATGGTATACTGGTAACTAAAACACATTTAAGATGATTACTATAACACATATTACGATAATCACAACAATAAACCGTAAGATGGTCACAAAAACAAACTAATGCTCCACTCTCACAGGAGCAGATTTCCCGATTCGGCGTGCAGGTTAAAAGGTGGACGGTCGACTCCGTGAGTTCGATTACAGAACCGGAGTTTGTGCAAGAATCGCAGGACACCAGGGGTATGATCTTACCAGGTGTTGTAACTGTTTAAGTTATAAGATGCCTGCGCAATATTTGACTATCTCTGTTTTTCTAAACATCTCTCATTCTTTTATCTTTGTCTTTGCCTTCCCACATATCTTTTTTATCTGTATCTTTCTCTTTATCCGCCTCTCTTTCTCTCCTTTATTTTACTCGCTCCCTTCTTTTTTACCTTTAACCTATATTGTGTTAGGCATTTCTTTTTTTCCGGTCTTAGCCTGGTTCTATGACTATCTTCTTCATTTATGAAACTGTCTTTCTCTCACTCATTATGTATCCTTAGACTGAGATAGTCATTCTTTTGGGTCTTCCTTTTTTTTGCTTCTTTCCACGAAACCTCTTTTTTATGAAACGATTCACCATTCATCCCTCAATAAACATTACTTCTGTCTCTCTCTATCCGTCTTTCTTTCTATCCACTCCCCCCCCCACCCACAGTGTTCCTCCTGCTCATGTACCCCGAGGCGGTGCTGGACTTCATGCGCCAGGCAGAGCGGGCCAACTTGACCACTGTCCAGTCGGAGAACGTCTTCCTGGTCGTGGACTTTGCGGGCAGCCATCACAAGATGGACTTCAAGGACGGCGCCTTCACTTTCCTGGAAGGTTTGTTTCATTGTTTGGTTGGTTGGTTGGTTGGTTGGTTGGTTGCTTGTTGTTTAGCGTTCTACAGCATGACTGTATACGCTATACTGAAGATCTCAATCCTTCAATAATAATAAAAAAAGAACAGGTTTCTTAAATAGATAACCACATAAAGAAGAAATAGCAAACGGGATATGAAAAAGAGAGATATAGAGTGAGTAGGAATAGATAGATAATTAAAGACAAAGAAAGAAAGAAAGAGAAGTGATTGATAGTAAGAGAAAAAGAAAAGAGTGATAGATAAACCTAGAAAGATAGGGATGGAATGATAAATAAATAGATATCGAGAAAAAGGTTGAGAGAAAGAGAGAGAACAATGTAAAAGGATCCAATAATACCTTACAGATTATTAACACTACCATAGCTCACATTAATTCTTAAATAATGAAAATGTTTGCCTATTTCGGTGACTTTGCCTGTTATTATGTGGAACATCGCCGCTGCATGAAATTGCAAATTTTACTTTTAGTTTGCAAAACTTGATTCGCTTTCAGGAGTGCTAGACATCACCTATGACGTTCTAAAAAACTTCATTGTTTTTCAGGAGTGCTAGACATTCCCTATGACGTTTTACAAATTTTGATTGTTTTTTCAGGAGTGCTAGACATCACCTATGACGTTCAGCCCGAGAGTGAAGGCTACCAGAACTTCCTAGGAGAGATTCTCAATCTGTCGCAAATTGCAACCAACCCAAACTGTACTAACTATGAGGTAAGGCAAGTTTTTCATATGAATTCGTTTTCTTTTTGTTTACATGATTATGTTGTAACAGGTATAGACTTAAATGCCATCTTTAAAATAGTGAACTACATTTTCCCAGCAAGAAAACCTATTTAATGCAAGGTGGTAGTCTGAAAAGTAAAACTGCCTAAGACTTTCTTTTGGGCAAAACAATGGCTGAGTGGTTAGCGTACTTGCCTTGCCTTGACAAGGTGTAAAGAGGGTTTGAGTCCCGTCCAAGTTCCATGACTTAACGTGTCTGTTGACTAAAAGCTTGATCTGGGATTGTGATTTTTCATTGAGTTCTTTTTTTATTTTCACTCATACAACGCAAAATTCGAGGTTTTGTTTTAAAAAGTCATCTTTATTTTCCATTGATTACATCCCTCCACCTTGATTTTGAACTTACGTCATGAACGAACATAAATAATAACATTAACATAATTCAAACTATTTGATTATGGGGGTGACTTCAGATTTTGACTAATCAACATTCAAATGACAAGATTTGTTTTATTGCAATTTCTAGTAATCTTTAAACGTAATACCCACAAAATTGATTCATTGAATTACAACATGAAAATTTAAAATAAACGTGGAAAATACTTTCATACCACTTGTTGCATTATCAAAGCTTGTGGGTATTTTTTTCTTCTCACGCGGCCTGATCTTCTAGGTTTAACCTCAACCGACTCAGCTGTCCATCCAACACTTACACTTTCACACGCACGCTCGTTCGCCTTTGGATGCGCATTCCTACTTGTTAAGTGGACCATAGAAGGGTTATTTAGTACTTTAGATTCTGCGTCTCCACAACTAAAACACTGCTGTTATCATTGTTCCATTCCGTACATCCATTAACCTAACCTAAACACTGCTGTTATCATTATACTTCATTAAACCCTTCCCTAGATCCATTAACAGAACTTCAACTCTATTTTCCTTCCCCAAACTGATTATTTTTACTTTCTTTCGAATGCTGATTAGTCGAAATAGGATTAGTTATCATATCACAGACTGTGGTTTGAATCTGATCTTGATGGCGCCTCATGATGCCATGGCTATCAGTGTCAACATTATAAGACTAGGACTAGGAGACAGGTCCAGTTTTCTTAGTGATAATGCCCGTTATACCTTTTCCTATCTTTTCCCCCATAATTTCTAACAAACAGATATGATATGATTTTCCCTAACTGATACTTCACGTTCAAATGATGATTGATCATAATGATCCTTTTGCCTAGCTTGCTCTTTAACAACAGAGCGTTGCAAGTATGGATGCATTAAATCAAGATGGCTTCTCATTTTGCGTTCCAAAATCAACTCAGATGGCGTTAAACCTGTAGAGGTATGTGGGGTGGTCAGATATTTTGTTAGGAACCGCATTACCCTTTCTTTCATAAACCCCGATTTTTTATGAATTTTATAGCTTGTTGAATATTTGCACACTTCTTTCAGCTAAACCATTGGTAGATGATGAATAAGGTGCGCTAGTCTCTCTCACTCCCTCATTCTCCCCCTCTCTGTCTCTTTCTTTCTATCTATCTCTCTATCTTTTTCTTTCTGTATATTTGCCGGCCACTCTCTCTCTCTCTCTCTCTCTCTCTCTCTCTCTCTTTCTCTCTCTCTGCCACTCTGTCCCTCGTTCTTTCTATCTTGCTGTTATCTAAAATCCTTCTATAGGAAGTTTTCTGCTGGATAATTAATACCAAAACCAGGAAAAAAGTTCCACCACACACTTATTACGAGTAACAAATTCAAGATAAAACGCTACGGGGTTTTCTTCTTGTCAGCCGTGCCATATTATATTATTTATAACCCTTATTAATATGGTACTTTTCTTCATGCTAAGTCTTCTGTTCCAAATCTTCAATCGCACATACATTTATTCAATCGATTTCGCCCCTTAAGGTCGGTTTCAGCGTAAAAAATTTGAGTAATGATATCCCTGCACTTTCTATGTGTGGCAGCACGTATCACTGTCATACGTAAAACTTGGGATACGTCCACGATACAGCCATGCTGTTAATATTAGTTGTAAAGAAACCACCTTCCTCACATCCTCACCTTTATGTTCTCATGTCCCCACAGTACGGGATCCACCCCATGCTGGTCTCAGATGGTATCTACGTGGTCGCAGGGGCGTTTAACTCTAGCCTGGCCCAAAACATCTCCGTGACGGAGGGCGCTGCGGTGGCTAACACAACACACGGGGCTACTTTTCAAGGTAGGGGTAGTAGTAGTAGTAGTAGTAGTAGTAGTAGTAGTAGTAGTAGTAGTAGTAGCAGTAGTAGTAGTAGTAGAAGTAGTAGTAGTAGTAGTAGTAGTAGTAGTAGTAGTAGTAGTAGTAGTAGTAGTAGTAGTAGTAGTAGTAGTAGTAGTAGTAGTAGTAGTAGTAGTAGTAGTAGTAGTAGTAGTAGTAGTAGTAGTAGTAGTAGTAGTAGTAGTAGTAGTAGTAGTAGTAGTTGTAAAGGTAGTAGTAGTAATAATAGTAGCAGCAGATCTGTATATACATTTATTACTACTAGGCTAGCCACTCTGCGATACAGTATTGTGTCATTTTATGTAAATTGTACCTATAGAAGAATGACACTAATACAACTTTTAATGCATTTTGTGCGCGCACATACAAACATAATAAACACACACCCATACACACATTCACACACAGAAGCACACTTCCCCAACCGAAGTCTTTCTGAGGGGGGCGTAGTAGCTCTGGGGTTGAACATAGGCTTCCGCCGCATTAGGTCAGTGGTTCGAGCCCTGGCGATTCCACCCCGAACTGGTTGGGTCGGTGTCAGTTTAATGTGACCGGCTGAGAAAGAAGTCATGGTATCCCCGCCCGGTCTCTTGTATGGTAGGAAATTATTAGACGTGAGTATTTGGATCCGTCCACAGCATAGCCTATAATCATAGTGCTGACTTTGGATTTTGAACCAACTCAACTCAACCCCGCTCCCAGAACAGGGTTCTTGGAGTATGGAAGGCATAAGTAATCCCTCATCGCCCATCACGTTACTGGTAAGCTTTTTTCACTTTATGAGACAACCTAAAGCCACACGTGACTTAAAGAATGAAAAAAAAAGACTTTTTCTTGTCTATGCTTTTAAGATATTATTCCATTAGCACATTAACGCCCGCCATTTTTCTTTTAAAAGTAAGCTTTGCAATCTATACGCCGATAAGAAACGACATAAACACGCCTCGTAGACAATGGTTTTCCAGATCGTTCTTTAGGCTTTAAAGTAATGGTTGAAGGCCAGGTTGAGTAAAGTTATTTTAACGTACAACATCAGCGCTATATAGGCTATATTGCGGACGGCTCCAAGACTGACATGTGCTGTCACACACGAGACAGGGCGGGGATGCCATGACTCCTGTCTCAGCTGGTCACATTAAACTGACAACGACCCAAATAGTATGGAGCAAAATAGCCAGGGCTCGAACCACGGATCGTTTGCGTAGGAAGCCCATAGATCTAGCCCAGGGCCACTGCGCCCCCAATGTTGGACGCAGGGACGGATTTTCTACACCTATCGTCTTCGGTTTCGTTTTCAAGCCGCTTTTGCAAGGCCTTTAATATATTTTAATTTAGTAATGGACACATTCCTTGAAATATCATCTTTAGAAGACGTATTCGAGTTTGAGTAAGAATTTATTTTGACGGGTTTGAGAATTTTTTTTCATAATATCTTAATTTATAAATTCTGATTATAAAATTGATATTTTTGGTTAGGATAATGTTTTGCACGATCTCATACCTTTTAAAAATATTACGTTACATGTACTAGTAGTATTGCGAGACTCACCATTATAGAACTAAAATAATATCTTTCAAAATTTCTATTTCACTTTGCTATAAAGACAAACATAATAATTCCGTAATATATTTTGTGCATTATTTCAGGAAAAGCGTGTTTGCTCGAAAATCCGTGTTGATAAATGCCGTATTTCTTACAGTTCATTTTAACAATCTTAAGTATTGGAATACGTTAAGGAAATCTTGTTTTTGGTTGGGTTTTTTGGGGAATGATGTATATTACGTTAGGATAAAATGCTCGTCTAAAATATTAGTAAAATATAATACATAAATCTGAGCCGGGAATATTTCAAAGGAAAAGACATCTTTCGAAAATGTCTGCTTCTTAGTTCGCGATCCCAGCTCTCGAAATAATAAGATGACACCTTTGTGTAGTTATATGCTGTATCAGTGTACCAATTTGTGGCCTTTGCAACATCTTTTCCTTTTTCCACACTATATTTTTTTCCGCCACCACCCAAAAATAACAACACAAAAACCAACGAAAAACCAAACAAAACAAAACAAAATCCACACAAATAAATGCACAGCAAGAACATCAAACAAGGCAACGAGAAAACATTGTAACGGGAAAAAGTGTGTCCTTTCACCAGTGCCCAAAACAAACAGTTACACCCGCAAGGAATATATTAAATACCCTTAATTCTTTTATAATCTTTTGAAGCTTCCGATGTGCGGAAACTATTTCTATGAGTATGAATGAAAATGCCAATAATACGTGGAACCTAGATGATCTTTCCACCGAATAAGGCGTGCGGTCTTGTTAAGAAATCTTGTATTGTTCACATGTATGTGATGTGATGTAATCTACAACATTGCAGATCTTGATTTCTAAAGCAGTACAACAAATAACGTTTACGCAATCTTAAAAACGTTCTAATTACCAAGCAGGTGCAAATACCATGGCATCTATGAAACACTGCAAACGTACTCTTACAATTACTAGTTCTTTATTGGCAAAAATATCTTATACAGCCCGTTCTAGAAGTTGTTCAATAGGATGGATTTGTTTGATGTACATAATTTGTTTTCTTTCCTTTTCTTACATTGTACAGATATACCTAGAGTTCTAAATATTATTGACAATAATTTATCATTATTAATACTGGTTCAACGATCAAGAATCGAGGTTCGAATTTCCCGTATTGTCCTTTAATAGGCGATTGCTTCATACAGCAGTCGTAATATCAAAGAAATGGAGAAGAAAAAACTGTGACACTTAGATTAATGTTTGTTTTAGCAATGATATATCTATTTCTTCTCTCTATATCACTCTCTCTCTCTCTCTCTCTCTCTCTCTCTCTCTCTCTCTCTCTCTCTCTCTACCGTGACTAAAATAGGCATACAAATGCTACAAACGTGTAACGGATGAAGACAGAGAAGATTTCATGTCTCTGCGTCTAAAACAAGGTTCTGTATAATGGAACTTTTGAGATTTAATGAATAGTCATGTTTTTTTTTCATACTATGATCGTATTTATTTGTTTACAGAGAGACTCTTATTTACATATGAGGGGGGAGGGGGGTGGGCGGTGGCCCTGGGATAGAACATCGGCTTCCGACGCAAAAGGTCCGTATTCGTGTCCTGGCGATTTCGCTCCCTACTGGTTGGGTCGGTGTCACTTTAATGTGACCGACTGAGACAGGAGTCATGACACCTCCGGCCTGTCTCGTGTGTGGCATCTACCTGCCTCACTGCTGAAGGTGGGTTTAAAAAAAAGAAAACAACAACAAAACGACATAGAAACATACACCCAACTATCCAACCATATTGATACTTGTGCTTCAGCAAATAAACTTTGATTATTTTCCTTATAAAATGTCACTCCCATGCTTCCCTCATGCCTGGACTTTCCCCGTCCCCAGGTCTGTACCACACGATAGAGATGGACGAGAAGGCTACCAGGAGACCCAGGTTTATGCTGCACAACATCCAGGGAGGATGCTACAAGTCCATAGGCCGCACTCGCCCGGAGTAAGTGGTAACTCGTTATACTGATGGGGTTACTGCTTAAAACACTATCTGTCTCTGTCTCTTTTGATGCTACAGATCCTATAGGCTACACCCGCCTATACTTATGGAGTTTCTGCCTATACCGTCATTATGCTGAACTCGCCCACAGGTAGTCGTTACTTGGTATACTCCTGAGGTTACTGCTTAAACACTACATTACTGTTTCTGTTGATGTTACAGATCCTTTGGCCGCACGTTTTTTAGAGTAAATTGTCATTCGTTATAGTGCTGGGGTTACTGCCTATTCACTATGCTGCACGCGCCCACAATAAGTCGCCACTCGGTATACTCCTGGAGTAACAGTTACTGCTTACACACTATGCCGAAATTGTTAAGATTAAATTTTCATTCGTTATAGTGCTGGGGTGAATGCGTATACACTACATAACTTTTTCTGTTGATGCTACACAACAGATCCACAGGCTTAATCCGCCCACAGTAAGTTGTAACTTGGTGTACTTCTAGGGTTACTGCGTATACACTACATTAAGGTTTCTGTTATGTTACGGATCCTTTGGCCGCACCTGTCGAGTGTAAGTCCTCATTCGTTATAGTGCTGGGATTACTGCGGATGCTCCATCTGCTGTTCTTTGTTTCGAAACTGCTACTGTTACTGCTGTTGTTGCATTTGTTACTACTACGTACTATTGCTGCTTCTAATTTGGCTACTTTTGGTGCTGTTGTTATTATTATTGTTACTTCTACTATTATAAATACCACTTCTATTATGGCTACTACATTAAGTGTGTCGCTACTAGTACTGCAGACTACTGTTGTCCATATTGCTGATTTTCTTACAACTGCTTCTGCTTCTGTTACTACCGTTGTTGCTACTATTGCTACTGCTACTTCTAGAGCTGTTGCTATTGTTACTACTACTACAATTGTTAATATATTTGATTCTGCTACGTTTCATATTACTGCTGCTAGTTACTGTTGCTTCTTCATTAATTACTACTGTTAGTGTTAGGTAGGGGTGGTTTTTATGACAGAATTGTTTTCTGCCAATCGTTTGTTTGGTAAGCATGATATAGGGAGTTTTAAGATATAAAGAGCTCTGAAGCACACACACACACACACACACACACACACACTACTATTATCTATAGTTATGTTGTTCCTGTACTTTTAACTCTAAAGATAACCCTGTTGTTTTTGTCATATTTCCTTTGATAATCATCCCAACTAATTAACCAATGTGTTGGCCATAACTTCTTCTATTGAGCTAAAATATTGCCATATATTTATAGATCTTATCGAAAGGGCTTGTGCAATACCCTCTCTCGCGTAAACTAAAAATAATTGTATTCAGCTAGCGAAATAAACAGGTTTAGATCTAGTCGGTCTAAATACGGCTTTTATCTTCAACAAAACTGTTAAGAATAGACCAAATAATTATGTGTGGAAAGGTTACGGGATTTGTGTTATATTTTTTGTGAACCTGTTATGATATTTAGTTCTATGGTTCTTCTCTATAAAGACAGTTATGGGTCTCAGTCTGGATTCCACTCTCTGTCTCCCTGTCTCTATCTATCTCTCCTTGTCTCTCTCGCTTTCCATCTATCTATCTATCCATCTTATTTGTCTCTCTCTCCCTCTCTCTCTCTCTCTCTCTCTCTCTCTCCATGTCTATCTCTTTATATCTATGTTTGCTTAACGCATCCTAGGTTTCCCTAGATAACCATGTACAGCGGCTGCCCTGGAAAATTATATCTAGTTCTATAACGCTGGCAAACACATTTTAAGAATAGACTTTACAATAGATACCATTCATACTCATACAGCAAAGAAATCACACCATATATAAATTAAGGCATGCACTGTTACCAATTTTTTTTTCCTTTTCAAGGAAAGCAGCCTCGCCTATTTGCAGTTATCGTGAAATTTCCGGCACAATTAATAGTGCGCGGAGGCCTAGATAACATCAGGATCCATTCAGTGATGTGTCTTTGTCTCTACTCACCCAACCGTTTTGTCTCAGTACAACCTGATCATGCTTATGACCCCCCCCCCCCCCCCTCCTTTCTGTCCCTCTCAAAGCGCCCGTTTGTCGAATGTTGCTGTTTTCATCTTTCTTAGATTTTTGCACCGTATCACCACCAGTGTCTAAGAAAAGGTTAGAAGATAAGAAAACGTTTCCTCACCTCATATCATTAGTTTGTGTTGTTAAATTTTCAGGAGTTCATGGTCTGGAGTCTCAGAAAAAGAAAAGCAGTAAAACCATATCATCAGACAAGTTATGTTTTTGGAATGAAGAATTGAAATAGAAGAAAACAAAGTATTGGAAAACTCAAAACAAACAAGTCCTATATGAATAATAAAACGACCATATATACCTTTTGATAGGATTTATGTAAAATATGATAGTAGCAGTAGACATAAAATGTCTATCAATGATCGTCAACTCATGGTTTTGCTACGAGTATTTTTTGTATATACACTAACGTTTTTCACCATGAGCAAAAACAAAGCAACACCCAAGATCTTACTTCTAGCAAACAGTATCTCCTCTAAATGTCAATGTTCTCGTAAAAGCTCGGCCGGCCTCCATCTTTCTATTGAGGGCCTGAGTACTCTTAACACTTGGATCAGACACTCGGACAATGTGTGTGTGTGTATATATATATATAGTAGTAGTAGTAGTAGTAGTAGTAGTAGCATCAGCAACAGCAGCAGCAGCATATATATGTATATATTTTTTAATCAAGTTGTAAGTCTACAGAATCGACTTCTAAAAGTACTCTACTAGATCTATATTGATAACACATTGAATTTGATCATGCAAGCAAATTATTACAACATTATCCTTGACTTTGAGCAGCCAGGGATTTGTTTGACGACTAGAGTGCAATATATAAAAAACTCTAAAAGTGCAAATCTTCCATGCTTCCTTTTTTTGCTTGGTGCTGGTGAGATTCTTTTGCGCATCATCTCTGCTCCTTCAGTCGCCTTGGGACCTTCTCATTCTTTTCCTCTTTTTTGTGGCTCTGTTCACTTTTTCTTCTACATAATTTGATTAGAAAAAATTATGTTCTGTTCTTTAATGGTTTCTAGCATTCACATTTTTTTCCATTCAAGTCAATTTTAATCAACTAATACTTGTTTTCTCACGGCTTGTTGGTTTCGTGCTGATTACAGAGTTATAGTTCAGATTCTAGCATAAAATTATTGTCTCTCTCTCTCTCTCTCTCTCTCTCTCTTCTCTCTCATTCTCTCTCTCTCTCTCTCTCTCTCTCTCTCTCTCTCTCTCTCTCTCTCTCTCTCTTTCTCTCTCTCTCTTATCTATCTATCTATCTATCTATCTATCTATCTATCTATCTATCTATCTATCTATCTATCTATCTATCTATCTATCTCACCCTCTCCCTCTCTCTGTCTTTTTATCTTTCTCTTAGTCCCTCTCTTCCCTTTTAAATTTATAGGACTGTCAGTCAAAGTATTTCTTTTAAGTCGTTTCCATTCCTTACGAAATCCTTAAATCACAATTATTTTAAACAGTGGATGAACTCAAGCGGTCAAAATGTAGATTTAATCATCGCTTGATTTTAGCACACAAAAAATCAACAAATAACTGGGTCATTGTGATTCAAATCAACTCATCTAGGACAAAAACAGAAACTACTTTAAAAAAGAGATACTTTAATGATAATAGATTTCAATGATTAAAAAACCAAAACCAATTCTCGAAATTATTTTTCATTAATTCCAGGAAGCGGTATATTTCGATGCGAATAGAACAAATAATTAAAAGAAATCATAAAAAACGGATAAAATTAGAAAAACTCACTCCGTAGTAGTAGTAGTAGTAGTAGTAGTAGTAGTAGTAGTAGTAGTAGTAGTAGTAGTAGTAGTAGTAGTAGTAGTAGTAGTAGTAGTAGTAGTAGTAGTAGTAGTAGTAGTAGTAATAGTAGTGGTAGTAGTAGTAGTTGTAGCAGTAGTAGCAGCAGGGCAACATCATTACTAGCAGGAGAAAGTATTAGAAAGCAGCAGTAGCAACCAGCATCAACAGTATTGTAGCAACAAAATCATTGATAACATAACAACAGCTTTATAGAAAAACACGTACTATTGATACACAATTCAGAAACACACTTGATGTTGCTGTGCATCTGATGTTTATCACTGTGTTACAGTGGCACAGGCCTGGTGATCATCAACTCCAACATCGTGTGGCCTGGAGGCGGGAACCACACGCCCAGGGGAAGCCCCTACTGTGGCTGGGACGGCCAGTTCTGTACCTCAGGTAAGTAAAACTAAATATTAAGTGTCTTTGTTCAGGTGAGGTTTATGTACTTAACAATTTCTCCCTCTCTGCTCTCTCTCTCTCTCTCTCTATCTCTCTCTCTCTCTGTCTCTCTCTCTTTCTCTCTTTCTCTCTCTCTGTCTCTTTCTCTCTCTTTGTTTCTGTCTCTCTTTCTCTCCGTCTTTCTCTCTGTCCCTGTCTTTGTCTCTCTCTGTCTCTATGTCTCTGTTTGTCTTTCTTCATATTCCTTATCTTTCTCTTCATCTCGTATTCCCTTACTTTATGTATGATGTATGCATATAATGTATGTCTCTATCAGTATATGTGCCTTTATCTGCCTATCTCTCTCTTTCCTAGTTTAACGTCCTTGTGACCTTAAGAAAGTGCCTATATAGAACCTAAAGTCCAACGGGTCTCGAACCCGCACCTGCTGTATCGGAAGCCGACATTGCTTTTACCCTCACCCGCCCCCACCCCTCTTTAGGCTTATACAAACCCCTTTTTTAACAAGAGAAGGTGTTAAATAGTTTAGTAGGCGAGTGCCTTGGAGTTTCAAGCAGGATGTCCGTGGTTCGCATCTAGCTGTATCTCTCTCTCTCTCTCTCTCTCTCTCTCTCTCTCTCTCTCTCTCTATCTTTGGGCTTTTACAAACCCCTTTTTAACAAGAGAAGATGTTATATAGTTCAGTAGGCGAGTGCCTTGGAGGTTCGCATCTAGTTGTATCTCTCTCGCATTCTCTCTCTCTCTATCTCTGTCTCTGTCTCGGTTTAAAATTGTTGCACAGTCAATGTGAAGTAACACTTATAGAAACAATGTTGCCAAAACATTTTGAAGAAAATCAACTTAAAAGTTTGGTGTATATACAAAGACGCAAGGCAAAAAAAAATATATACACAGTTAAACCGACAGTAAGAAAAGGTAAGAAAAAGCTACAGCTCTCAAGAATAACAATTTGAGTATACCTGTCTTTGAAAACCTTTAATGTATCTATAGGCCTACATAATACGTGTAAAAACAATTGATGTTAATCATTGACTTTCTTTTTACCCAATTGACCCTATCTTCATCCACAGACAACAACACCGATATTATCGCCGTTGGATCCGTCTCTCTCCTCCTGGTCATCATCATTATGACAGTTATCTTCATGTGGAGGCGGTAAGTCTACGGCCTTTTAACATAATTTTAGTAACCTGAGTAGGCTTATGGCAACAGCTAGTTGTTTGTAGCATTAGTCAACCAGAGCTTCTGTAAAGAGACGCCAATTTAGTTTTTACCTACGTAGACATGATTTTCCAGCTTGACTCGAAAATGAGGTTTTCGTTGACGTATGCGACCCATTTTGTACAGTCTACATCGTGGTTAAGTAGGCTGAAAAAAATTGCTATCTAGGTCAAATTAAGTCCTTGTTAAGCTAGCGATTAAAGTAAACATAGATTATTCTTAAACTTGTTATACAAACAGGCTAATAAGTAGGCTGAAAATCTTGGTCCAATTAAGTCCCCTATTAAGCTTACGATTAAAGTAAACGTAAATCATTCTTAAACCTGTTATATAAAAAGGTAATAGTAGGCTGAAAAAAAATGCTATCTAGGTCCAATTAAGCCACTATTAAGCTAGCGATTAAGTAAACATAGATCGTTCTTAAACTTGTTATACAAACAGGCTAATAAGTAGGCTGAAAATTTTGGTCCAATTATGTCTCTATTAAGCTAGCGATTAAAGTGAACATAGCCCATTCTTAAACCTGTTATACAAAATGTTATTTGATCGAGGCTTGCAAAATTTAAAGGCAGAGTTGAGTTGAGTTCATTTAACGTCTAACGTAAGAAGTAAAATGGCTATGAAGTGAACGAGCCTCAAGAATAACATCTGACAATTATAAGTGCTGCCACACACGAGACAGGGCTCGGATACTATAACTCCTGTCTCAGCCGGTCACATTAAACTGACACCGACCCAACCAGTTACAGGGGGCGAAATCAGACAAAAAACGAACATGTGCATGAAGAACAGTACTGAAGTGATATCATTACATTTTTAGTTACATACAAGGCAGTTAATATTTTTAGTCTAGGTGGCCTGTAAACCTATTGAAAAGTTCTAACTGGGTATTATTCTGTCCTTACTATGACACTACTTTAATAAAAAATAGATCATTAATTTTTACCCTTGTTTTTAAAACGTGTTCACCGTAACACATTAATTTTGGTGACTTTGCCTGTTATTGTGTATGTCTTCGGCCACACTACATCAAGCGCTACATAGGTAGTACAAAGGGTTTCTAAATAAGAGATCACGTCTATTGTAGGAATTTATAAGACTTTACTTGATTGTATATAAGGATCAGTAAATACATGTTAAAAGTACAGCTTAGAACTTACAGCTTAGCTTTTTAGATTTAAGTGCAGCATTTGGCATAATCGACTTTGAAATTCTCTTAAATCGTCTAACATTACAGGAAATGCGGTAGTACTGGGATAGGACATCGGCTTCCGACGCAGGGGGTCTGTGGTTCGAGCTCTGGCGATCTCGCCCCCTACCGGTTGGGTCGGTGTCAGTTTAATGTGACAGACCGAGACACGAGTCATGATATCTCCGACCTGTCTCGTGTGTAGCACAGTACATAAAATTGTCAAACGTTCATAATGGCCCGTGTACAATATAGCTTATATAGTACTGATGTTGGACGTTAAATCAAGTCAACTGCAACTACCTAGTATGTTCCCCCCCCCCCCTTTTTTTTTTTTTAGAGAAGTTTTGCCTCGCCACTTCATTAACGAAAAATACACTAAATAGAAGGATACTTTAATTGATAAACCAAGCACCTAACTGCTCAATATAGTACAAGCGTAAACAACGAGACGTGGGTTTAGTGAGCATTCTGTGTTATAGTTTTATCCGCAGACAATGCTCTCTTTGCGTATAACAAAAAGTATTTTGTTTTCTGATTTTTTTAGTTAACCTTATATAGTGTACATTTTATTTATCCAGCGTACATGCTAATTTCCCACGTTCTTGTCGTCATACTAGGTAGTTGCAGTTGACTTGATTTAACGTCCAACATCAGTACTATATAAGCTATATTGTACACGGGCCATTATGAACGTTTGACAATTTTATGTACTGTGCTACACACGAGACAGGTCGGAGATATCATGACTCGTGTCTCGGTCTGTCACATTAAACTGACACCGACCCAACCAGTTACAGGGGGCGAAATCAGACAAAAAACGAACATGTGCATGAAGAACAGTACTGAAGTGATATCATTACATTTTTAGTTACATACAAGGCAGTTAATATTTTTAGTCTAGGTGGCCTGTAAACCTATTGAAAAGTTCTAACTGGGTATTATTCTGTCCTTACTATGACACTACTTTAATAAAAAATAGATCATTAATTTTTACCCTTGTTTTTAAAACGTGTTCACCGTAACACATTAATTTTGGTGACTTTGCCTGTTATTGTGTATGTCTTCGGCCACACTACATCAAGCGCTACATAGGTAGTACAAAGGGTTTCTAAATAAGAGATCACGTCTATTGTAGGAATTTATAAGACTTTACTTGATTGTATATAAGGATCAGTAAATACATGTTAAAAGTACAGCTTAGAACTTACAGCTTAGCTTTTTAGATTTAAGTGCAGCATTTGGCATAATCGACTTTGAAATTCTCTTAAATCGTCTAACATTACAGGAAATGCACTTGCATGGTTTGAGTTTTATTTAAGATCTCTGTGTAAAAGTTGGAACTTCTTATTATTTAGGAGGTTATTTGTCTCGTGTGTAGCACAGTACATAAAATTGTCAAACGTTCATAATGGCCCGTGTACAATATAGCTTATATAGTACTGATGTTGGACGTTAAATCAAGTCAACTGCAACTACCTAGTATGACGACAAGAACGTGGGAAATTAGCATGTACGCTGGATAAATAAAATGTACACTATATAAGGTTAACTAAAAAAATCAGAAAACAAAATACTTTTTGTTATACGCAAAGAGAGCATTGTCTGCGGATAAAACTATAACACAGAATGCTCACTAAACCCACGTCTCGTTGTTTACGCTTGTACTATATTGAGCAGTTAGGTGCTTGGTTTATCAATTAAAGTATCCTTCTATTTAGTGTATTTTTCGTTAATGAAGTGGCGAGGCAAAACTTCTCTAAAAAAAAAAAAAAGGGGGGGGGGGCGAACTGGCTAAAAAAAAAAAAAGGGGGGGCGAACTGGCTCCAGTGGTAGAGCCTTGTCTCCAGGTCGGGAGATTCACGGTTCGAATACCACAATCGGCTGATTTATTTGCCTGATTTCGTCCCCTATAACTGGTTGGGTCACCGGCTGAGACGGGAGTCATGGTATTCCCGCCCAGTCTCGTGTGTGATAGCACGTAAAATTGTCAGACGTCAGTCTTGGGACCCGTCCACAATATAGTCTATATTACGTTAGACGTTACACCAACTCAAATCGTGGGTTCTATAAAGAAAATGACCTGACAACAGATTATATTTCTATTGTCTCCTAAGCTCTCTGCGGATAGTGCAGTGCATGATCACGGTTTCTCCTAAAGAGCGGTTAAGCACCCGTAATCTGCTGCAGAGCGTATCCTATTTAGATCCGGTTGTCACAAATTATTCTGATCTACATGTGTGCCTTTTGCCAAGAAATCTATTACATTGAAAACTGGTTGTCATAAACTGTACAACTCTTATCTAAATCTTTGCCTTTTGCCCAGAAACCTAATCCTTATGGGTCTGCTTGACACAAACTATTCTGATCTATATCTTTGCCTTTTGCCCTGAAATCTCTTCAATTGAGATATGTCTCTCACAAATTATTCTGATCTAGAACTTTTCCTTTTGCCCAGAAACCTATTTCATTGTGATGTTGTCACAAACTGTTATGATCTAGATCTTTGCTTTTTGCCCAGAAACCTATTCATTGAGAACCGTTTGTCACAAATTATTCTGATCTAGATCTTTACCTTTTGCCCAGAAATCTATTACTTATGAGATATGACTGTCACAAACTGTTCTTATCTAGATCTTTGCCTTTTGCCCAGAAACTTCTTACTTATGAGATCTTGTTGACGCAAACTATTCTGATCTACATAATTATAGCATGCCTTTTCCCAATAACCAATTCCATTGAGATATGGTTGTCACAAACTGTTCTGATCTAGATCTTTGCCTTTTGCCCAGAAATCTCTTCAATTGAGATATGTCTCTCACAAATTATTCTGATCTAGATCTTTCCTTTTGCCCAGAAACCTATTCAATTGAGATATGGTTGTCAGAAACTGTTCTGATCTAGATCTTTTCCTTTTGCCCAGAAACCTGAAAACCCGGTTACTGGCCACTGATTGGCTGTTGGACTGGGCGGATATCGAGCCCCGAATACACTATCCGGATGCACCCGGTTATGTTGAACTCGGTTCCACTCGGCATCTCTCAGGGGTGAGTAATACAGTCCTATTCTTTGTAATACGATAGTGCCATTTAATGTCAGGGCGGACCCGATTTCTATGAACCCTCACAAAAAAATGTAATACTATTTGCCCTGTGCTATGAAGCTCGCTCTGCGATTTGCATTCCAAGGCACCCTTCGACGTCCATAAAGGAATGTATGCCTTCTAGGTTTTTAATGTCCCATTCTTCCCTCCACGTTTTCTCTGCCTAGTCTTCAGATATGTCGTTAAAGAACGATAAGATCTATTCGCAGGCAAAGTCAATTTTAATTGTTGTTTTTTCTTGTGGTACATTTTAGAGCTCGTTTACTTTGAGAATAATGGATTGAGTTTAAGCAATGAGAAATTAACCACTACTAAAATGTAAACACATTTATATAGATAGTGTTTAATTTAATAGGTTTCATTGTATATAGCCCTTATTTTTCTACATCCTGCCTCCTGTGTGGCTCTCCTTATTCTTGTACTAAATCTTGTGTGGCTCCCTTTTTTGTAAGTTCTACCCCTCGTTTTTGTGCTTTCTGTCGCTTGTGTGGCTCTTCCTTTTTTTACTCTCTGTCTCTTGTGTGGTATATTTACCCTCTGTCTCCTATGTGGCTCCCCTTATACTTTACTTTATGTCTTCCGTGTGGCTCCCCTTATATTTCTACTCTCTGTCTCTTGTGTGGCTCCCCTTATTTATGTTCTCTCTACCTCTTGTGTGGCTCCCCTTATTTTTCTACGTTCTGCCTCTTGTTTGAATACCTATATTTTTCCACATTCTTCGACTTGTGTGTCTCACCTTACTTCTTTTACTTTCCGCTTTTTTGTGTCCCCCCTTATTATAATACTTTCTATCTCTGTCTGGTCCACCAGGGATCTCTAGACTCCCTGTCCACTCTACGGTCCGAGGGCAGCGAGTACCTGACCGGAGCGGGTGTGGGGGGTGGGGGGACCCACAGCGCTGCCCCTACCACCACCACCATGTCGGGGGGCATGCTCTTTCGCTGCCCGGTGGTCAAGATGGACGTAGAGGGAATCTGGGCCATCAAGTTCATCCGCAAGTCTTCGTCGTCCCTCACGCAGAGCGTCAAACGGGAACTTAACCTGGTCAGTTGGTGCCTGTGATTCACTTTTAATAATATTTAAACAATTTATTATCATGTTGCATTATTATATATTATATGGCATATGATTTTATAAACATCTGTTTAGCTTCATTCCCCTCCACACATACTCATTGTACACCTATTTCTCACCCACACCTTCTCATTGAGTCTATGGGTAGAACATCGGCTTCCGGCGCAAAAGGTCCCGAGTTTGAATCCTGGCTGTTGCGTTCCCTACTGGTTGGGTCGTTGTCAGTTTAATGTGATCGACTGAGAGAGGAGTCATGGTGTCCCCGCCCTGTCTCGTGTGTGGCAGCACATAAAATTGTCCGACGTCCGTCTTGGGGCCTGTCCAGAATATAGCCTATATAGTGCTGCTATTGGACGTTAAACCAACCCAACTAACCAACCTTCTCATTGAGTTATGTTGGACAATGGTGGAATGTGGTGGAGTCATTCTGTAGAATGCTTTCTTTCTCTTTCACACTTTATGCCTTAGGTTGAAGACTTTAATACGTAGCATCTCTCTCTCTCCCAGGTGCGCGGCCTGAAACACCCAAACGTCAACGCGTTCATGGGGGCGTGTATGAAGCCTGGTCATATGTGCGTCATGTGGGCCTACAGCCCTAAGGGCAGCCTACACGACCTCATCCACTCCGAGATATTGAAAATGGACCTGATGTTCCAACTCTCCTTCGCCCAGGATATCGTAAAGGTAGGATTTTTTGTAGCGATGTTCTATGTACCTATATTTATATGATGTTATGTACACCATTCATAATTTACTCTAAGAACTGAAAGTCTATCTGCTCTTCAAACATTTATTCTCAACACCTGTTCATTCTACACCAATTTTCCGTCCACACCTGCTAATTGTACACAAATTCCCCTTTAAAACTATTCATTGTACACGTATTTCCTTAATTCTACACCTTTTCGTGGTACTCACATTTCCCGTCAACATCTTCTCTCATTCTCTATATTTATGTCAGATCGGTTACAGGCATGATGGAGTAGAGTCTTCAAATTATATTTATTATCAGTTCCAGTAATGAAAAAAAAATTATTAGGGATTTTTTTTCTTGGTGTAAGTAATTTGGAAGTGGTCGCTCTCTCTGCCTCTCTTTCTCTATATTTCTCTTTTTTACACCCGCAACATGACTTTTTCTAATCCATCGTTTCGGTTTATATGTTCAAGGATTGTTTGCTATTTTTCTCTAGTGATTTTGAGTTTTGAGTAACGATCCTTTTTATCCAGGTTAAGTTTTTTTGTTTTTTGTGTGTTTCCGTAAAGCTCTAATAACATGTATAGTATACACCTTTCCACTGCTTTCAGTCTTTTTTCCTGGTCTTTAGTGAGAGTCAAGCATCTACATTGGTCTAAGTTTATAGACAAAAAATATACAGTATAATGTTTGGAACTAAGCGTTATGTTTCTGTTGTACTTTTTTTACACACAGTTACGCAAATTTGGTGAATCTATTACCTAATATATTATTGTATCTGTAAAAAAAACACCAAAATAAAATTAACAAAAGCATTGAACAAATTATATATCTATCATTTCTAGAATCGTGGATAATGATCTTTTTATATAAAATATAAAAAAGATCAATAAAGAATTTATTTTTTTATGTTGAAATCGCTCTCGAGTTATTTAAAAAGTCAATAAAGAGCTTCAGAGCGTCAAACGGGAACTCAACCTGGTCAGTTAATTTATATGATTCATTTCTAATGATATTAAAAAAACAACTATCATATTGCATCATTGGCTACATGGCATTTGATTTTATAAAACAAAATTTCACTTTAATGGAAGACATGAGTCATGTTCAAGAATATTCCATGGGTTGGTATCATTCTGTAGAATGTTTTTTTTTTCGCCTTACGTTTTTTATGTCTTATATTGAAAACTTGCATAACGTATCCTTTCACACTTGTCTACGAACGGTATTGCTTAAAGAATTAAATAGATCTTAAAGCAATACCGTTCGTAGACAAGTGTGAAAGGATACGTCATGCAAGTCCTCCTCGTCCCTCACACAGGCGTAAAAAGGGAACTGAACCTGGTCAGTTGGTTTCTGTGATCTACTTCTCATGATATTAAAAAATTGTAATTGCATTTATCTGATTTAATAAAGCTATTTCACTTTAAAAGAAGACATGAGTCATTCTACACTCATTTCTCCTCCACACTTACTCATTGTAAACCAACATCGGCACATTCTTACTGTAAACCAGTTTCTCATTCACACCTTCTCATTGTACACCAATTTCTCCTCCACACCTTCTCATTGTAAACCAATTTCTCCTCCACACCTTCTCATTGTTCACCAATTTCACATCCAGAACTTCTTATTGAGTCATTTTGGACAAGGTAGAATGTGGTGGTGTCATTCTGTAGAATGTTTCTTTTTTCGCCTTACGCTTTTTATGTCTTATATTGAAGACTTGCATAACGTATCCGTTTACACTTGTCTACGAGTGGTATTGCTTTAAAAATTACATAGATCTTAAAGCAATACCGTTCGTAGACAAGTGTGAAAGGATACATCATGCAAGTCCTCCTCGTCCCTCACACAGAGCGTCAAACGTGAACTTAACCTGGTCAGTTGGTTTATATGATCCGATTTTCATGATATTAAAATATCATATTGGATCATTGGTACAGTGCATATTATTTTCATAAAAAGCTGTTTCACTCAATTCCCCTCCACACATACTCATTGTACACCGATTTCTCATTCAAACTTTTTTACTGTACACCAAATTCTCCTTCACACTTACTCATTGTACACCGAATTCCCTTTCATAACTTTTCATTGAGTCATGTTGAACAAAGTAGAATGTGTTGGTATCATTCTGTAGAATGTTTCTTTTTTCGCCTTACGTTTTTTATGTCTTATATTGAAAACTTGCATAACGTATCCTTTCACACTTGTCTACGAACGGTATTGCTTAAAGAATTACATAGAACTTAAAGCAATACCATTCGTAGACAAATGTGAAAGGATACAATACGCAAATCTTCCTAGTCTCTAACACAGGGCGTCAAACGGGAACTTAACCTGGTCAGTTGGTTCTTGTGATTTGTTTTTCATGACGTTTAAATATCATATTGGATCATTGGCTACAGTGCATATTATTATTTTTTATAAAAAAAGTTGTTTCACTTAATTCCCCTCCACACCTTCTCATTGTACACCAATTTCTCATTCACACCTTCCTCATGTACACCAATTTCTCATCCACACCTTCTCATTGTACACCAATTTCTCACTCACACCTTCTAATTGTATACCAGTTTCCCTTCCACACCTTCTCATTGAGTCATGTTGAACAAGGTAGAATGTGGTGGTGTCATTCTGTAGAATGCTTTCTTTCTCTTTCACTCTTTAATACGTTGCATCATTAATTTATCCTTTCCTATTGATCTAAGAAAAATATTGCTTTATGAGCTAAATTAATCTTAAAGTGAGTCCACAACTTCGAGAAAAGTTACATAACGTTTGATGGCATTAGCATCCTTGTAACTGTACATTTTATGTTTCGTCTTACGCACTTTATGCCTTAAGGTGAAGACTATAATAAGTTGCATAATTTTTCATTTCCCACTGGCCTAAGAACGGTATTGCTTTACGAGCTAAATGAATCTTAAAGTAGAGGCAACAACTTCCAGATGCCGACCATTTCGGTTTACCGCAGGTTTCATATAAGGAAAAAAGAAGGAAACCCGCAATTATTTCGATTTCTTTTCGGTTTAGCCGTTTTTTCGGTTCAGCCGTTTTCGGTTTAAGTGTGTTCCACTGTATTTCGATTTCTTTTCGGTTTAGCCGTTTTTTCGGTTCAGCCGTTTTCGGTTTAAGTGTGTTCCACTGTATAATGTTTGGAACTAAGCGTTATGTTTCTGTTGTACTTTTTTTTACACACAGTTACGCAAATTTGGTGAATCTATTACCTAATATATTATTGTATCTGTAAATAAACACCAAAATAAAATTAACAAAAACATCTGAAGACATTGAACAAATTATATATCTATCATTTCTAGAATCGTGGATAATGATCTTTTTATATAAAATATAAAAAAGATCAATAAAGACTTTTTTATGTTGAAATCGCTCTCGAGTTATTTAAAAAGTCAATAAAGAGCTATTTGTATGTTTAAATGTCTCTCGAGTCATTCACCAACACCAACGGCTTGTGCCTGATTAACCCTGATGACCACCACAATTTAATATAATTATTCCCTCCACAATGAATGCTCTGCAACTCTCTCCAGGGCCTGGCCTACATCCACAAGTCCGAGCTCACGTGCCACGGGCGGGTCAAGTCCACTAACGTCGTAGTGGACGCCGGTCTGACCTGCAAACTGACCGATGTGGACATGCCCAGGTTAAGGGATGGAGGGGAAGACCTGGACCTGGAGGACCCCGACTATTGGTTCCGTGAGTACTTGGGAATAAAAAAAAACTAGTGATTTTGGGATTATTTATGAATCTTAATTTTTTATTCACTTAGTATATGTCAATCAAAAACGTGTGACTTTGGGAAAATTTATGATCTTAACTATTAGTTCCGTGAGTAATAGGAATAAAAAACTGAAGCGATTTTGGGAGCATTTATGAATCTTAACTATTCATTCCGTGAGTACTAAGGAACCAAAAAACGTGTGATTTTGGGAGTATTCGTGAACCTTAACAATTAGTTCCGTGAGTAATAGCAATAAAAAACCAGAGCGTTTTTTGGAGCATTTATGAATATGAACTATTGGTTCCGTGAGTACTTGGGGATCAGAAACTTGTGACTTTGTGAGCTTAACTATTGAATTTTAACTATTGGTTCCGTGAGTACTAGGAATCAGAAACGTGTAAATATTTTTATCATTCAATAACCTTGACGATTGGTTCCGTGAGCATTTATGAGTCTTAACAATTCATTCCGTGAGTACTGGAGATAAAACAACTTGTGACTTTGTGAGCATTCATGAAGCTTGACTTTTGGTTTCGTTAGCACTTTGGAATCAAATACTTGTGATTTTGTAAACGATCATGATCTTAACTACAGGATGTTGTGAGTACTTAGGAATCAAAAACGTATCAATTTATAAGTATTCATAAACCTTACCTAATGGTTCCGTGAGTAGTAGGAAATATAAATCTTGTGAATTTGTGAGAATTCATGAACCTTAATTATGAGATGTCGTGAGTAATTGGGAATAAGAAACGTGTCAATTTGTAAGTATTTATGGATCTCAACATTTGGTTGTGTGAGTACTAGGAAATCAAAAACATGTGAATACATTAATGAACGTAAGTTACTATATTTTCTCAGGATTCCTTTAAATGCTCAATTTAGGATGTCAGTTCACGCAAAATCAAAAGTATCAATTTTTTATTATTGTATAGCAATGCCTTAAAGGCTTCGTACCATATCTTTAAAGGCAAAGAAAAAATTGGCACGTCAATCGATGGTGAAACTTTTTGTGGTTGAAATAAAATCGAAAGTGTAGGCGCAGAAATTTGGTGCTTTGGTGTAGTAACAACTTGAGTAGTCATTGTTTGTAGTTAAGATAGATTTAGGGCGTTATGTTGGAGTAAAATGTATTTTAAGTTACATAGACTTTTTTATAATACCTACCAATAAATACATGTACACTTTTATTTGAAAATAGCCATAACATGAGTTACTCCATTGGACAGATTAATTATCAAATCAAGTGAACGACAGGTTGATACAAACTGAACAAAACGAATTACTTTTATTTTCTCTATTAACGTCATCAGAATATGTGTGGACTGCCCCAGAGCTACTACGCACAGGATGTGACGTAGACCTCCAAAAGGCAGACATTTACTCGTACGGCATAGTGCTCTATGAAATAATGCTGAAAAGGAAACCTTACGTCACAGAGAGCAACACCCGCGTATTGATTGAACCACACTGGAAAAGTAATTACTATATTATTTTGTTATGTTTAAGTTTCGTTCCACTTTTGTTACGACATTCCTTTGAAAAGTGTAACGGTTGTTTATTATGCCCTCTTTTTGTTTTGATATTGTATTGCTGTATGGCATAATGTTGTTTATTCTTTAACTTATGTTGTTATTCCGTTAAACAAAAGAATAGACCCAGCGGTTTTGTTCCTTGTTTTCTCGTATCAATAGTCTTTTAAAACAAACGACACGACATGAAGAATATCAACACTATGGTTGCTCAGTTCATCTTCCTTCCTCAATAGTCCTTAGAGTTTGCTCTATGGCTGCTAATTCTGTTGCTGTAATACTATTATAATGTAATCCCAAGTCTCAGAGCCTGTACACTCCTATGTTAACAAAGCTTCCTTTTCTAGGTAGGGAAAAATGTACTCAACTTCAAAACCACAAACAATACAATCAATAGAGCCAGAATTGAAACCATAAACCTTAAGGTTATCAGGAAATGTGATTACTGTGACACTACACCACACAGATTTAACATATAGAAACATGCTAAGTCCACAACGCAACGAGAAACACGCTAAAGAATTAATGCACAAAAGAAGTCATCAAATTTACAGCAGTTGAAGTACTGAATTAAAGAACTTTAATCTTATATTACACGCTCAGCCTCGTCATAGAAGAATGGACAAGGATAGTACTTATGACGGATGACTTTTATCTTGTGCTTTTGTATCCTGTCAGTACCGCCTGTCGCTCTATAGGATTCCTCAGGAGAACCTAGAATACGTTGAACCCGGATAGGGGGGAAAGAGAGAGAGAGAGAGAGAGAGAGAGAGAGAGAGAGAGAGAGAGAGATGACTCTCTTAAGAGAAATAACAATATCTTCAGTCAATCATGCACTTTAACTTTGTCGACGACGCTCTATATTGTCTCAAGTCTACATTGAAGATGATTATTCCTTTGGCGGTTTCCTGTGTAATGGCAACAGCAACAATGGTAATGCTAACAAACACACCATCATAAAAGCAATACCAATCGTACTATAACCACAAGATTACATACTCAAAGGCAAGGCAAACATTGTCGTTCAAATATAACTCTCCGATCATTAGTCTCCAACAATACCAACCAGAACAAATGACCAGTCAGGATAAAGAATTCCCCC